>JAQPZY010000376.1:0-140746 GCA_029931535.1 Margaritifera margaritifera | reverse complement strand
TTGTTTGAGTATAGCTGATGTCACAAAAGTACATTAAACCAGCCTGAATCAGCCACATCATGTAAGGATATAATTTCATTCAACATTATTTATTTGTGCAATATCATTATGTAGAAAACAAAAACAGAATAATATAACTTGAAAATGAATGGAAAAAATGTGTTATATTTAATGATCACAGCTAGAATGTACAAGGATAGGTGATCCTCTACCTTCTCCATAGCAATTTGGTAATTTACCACTATAAACACCTCCTAACTTTTCTTAAGTACAGTGGTCCCTCGCAATTTTGATATTTGAAATTTGATATTCAATTATATTTCTTCACTGGAGTAACAACTGGACTTTTGTTCAGGCAACATAATTGCCATCAGTATAAATTGATATATTGTTTATTTTTTGTGTTTGTTTTCAATTTTAATCGAGTGTTATCTTTATTTGTAATTTATATTTGTGTGGTTGGAGGTGTGTGGGAGTTTACAATGTTTTGAATCATTTTACAATTTGAAATGCATCATTTTATTTTTACTAAAATGACAATAGTTAAGAGTTTTCTATATGTGTGTGGTGGAGATAGTGATGACATTGGTGATTTATAGTGATTTATTCCATATTTAAGCCATTTACATAGACAATTAATATATTTAGTACATTTTATTTTCTACAATATTGGTTAGTAATTGTAGTAATATTGTCATACTAGTGTCAATGATTACAATAATTACAATGCTCATTTGTTGTTGTTTCAAATGATAACTTGTAACTAATATAACTCTTCTTTATACATTTTTCTAGTTTATACAGTATTCCTTTAAAACATTAAAAATAAATTTAAAATACTAACATGTTTTGTGTTTCTTATTAATTGTATTTTGGTTACCATATTGTATTCTTGTTTCTTTGTAATTTTTTTTTCTTTGAAGGAAATTTCTATCCAAACACAATTTTGTTTTTCTTTTTAATATTTGTGTTTAATTTTAGTAACACAGCATTTTCTAATTCATTCTAATTTTTAAGTTATATTTAAACTGCATTATATTTTATGTTCATTTTTTTTTAATTTTTCTTTATTATTACATATGTCTATTTTTCTATTTTTCATATAAGGGAAGCCACTATATAATAATTTGCAATTACACTTGTTATTTAATTTGATACTATAAAAATTTTTCAGTATTTGTTTTGAAAATAACATGATTCTATTTTTTAACTTTGAATTTTATAACATTTAATTACATGTTTTTACTTATTTTTTATTAACATTTATTAATTTTTATTTTTTTAAATTGTTTTACTTTATATATGTTTTAGTTTTTGTTGCAATTTTATATTATATATATATATATATATATATATATATATATATATATATATATATATATATATATATATATATATATATATATATATATATATATATATATATATAAATAAAATAAAATAACTTTAGTTTATTTGTTGAAATAAAGATATTATGGCAATATAAACACAACAAAACACAGATCCAGTTAAGTTTTTATTTATAATTATAATGTTTGCCTAGGGGGACTGTCTGCTGCTACTGATGAAACTGTTTTGGTTCATTCTGTCAGTGAGTGATTCAGCGGTTACTGAATGGCACAACGTGGTTGTACAGAGGTCACAGCTGGGCTGTGAAACTCTCTGACAGAATGTTATGGATAACCCTTGAGTAAAGTTTCTTCAGCGGAAACTGAAGGAGCCCAGCGAAGACTGGGCTGTCCAACAAAGGTCGGGATGAAAGCGGCAACTGTTGTGGACTTCACTCAATGGGTTAAGTTTGAATAGGCCATATAGTGCTGACATTAAATTCTTGGGTGAATAAACGGAATGGAATGAAGTGAATGCTTTTATTTAATGTAAGCAACATGGAGCAGCACAGACATTCCCGATGTCCTTGAACACTGTAGGCTTTGAGGCGGGGATGGCGGCGGTTCGTACAGAAATATGCGAGCTGTCGACTCTCCACTCCAAACTTAAGAACATTTTAACTTAAACTGCAGCACGTGACAGTGGGAATGTTTTGATTGGCTGGCAAGTGATGTATTAATATTGCTCATGCATATTAATGTGACTATTTGCAGGAATGGTAGTGAATGGGTCACCTATTGCTGTGTATAAACTATGCTTAAGCAATCTCATAAGCAACAATTATACACACAAAACACAGATCCAGTTGAGCTTTTATTTATAATTATAATGTTTGCGCTAGGGGGACAGTGCTGCTGCTACTGATGAAACTTTTTTGGTTCATTCTGTCAGTGAGTGATTCAGCGGTTACTGAATGCATCAACGTGGTTGTACAGAGGTCACAGCTGAGTTGTGAAACTCTCTGACAGAATGTTATGGATAACCCTTGAGTAAGTTTCTTCAGCAGAAACTGAAGGAGCCCAGCTAACTGGGCTGTCCAACGAAGGTTGCGATGACAGCGGCAACTGTGTGACTTCACTCAATGGGTTAGTTTGAATACGCCATATAGCGCTGACCATTAGATTCTTGGGTGAATACACGAATGGAATGAAGTGAATGCCCAAAGAGAACATATGTGCAGCAGATGTTGTACCCCAAGAATGTAATAAGCTGGGGAAGCCTCAGTGTTCAATGAAGAGAAAAAAAGAAAAAATGTTTGTTTATACAACAGCAGCATATCAACTCAACCATGGAAAAAGAATAGTATTATCACACATGTAGAAATAAATCGACAATGGCAAGAACAGCATGCAAATACTACAAGTAGAATGGTATTACTACTGTACCGCTAGACCTCGCACTTATCAAGACAAAGTCACATGAACTG
This sequence comes from Margaritifera margaritifera, assembly GCA_029931535.1. Classification (NCBI taxonomy): domain Eukaryota; kingdom Metazoa; phylum Mollusca; class Bivalvia; order Unionida; family Margaritiferidae; genus Margaritifera; species Margaritifera margaritifera. The sequence goes on along the minus strand of JAQPZY010000376.1, from coordinate 137,931 downwards.
CAATAAGTCTATGATATATGAAATGTCAAATCTTGTGTGAATGTCTCGGAGTGGTTCCATGCAGTGCTTAAAACACTGCACTATTTCACAGCAGTCATATAACTTAATCGAAAAGATAGGATATACATACAGGTAGGAAAAAATCGACAATGGAAGAAACAGCATGCAATTACTATAAGAAGATCTGATATCACTACTCCAACACTAGAAATATTGCAATTATCAAAAACAAAGTCACCTGAATTGCAAGAAGTCTATGATATATGTAAACTGTAAAGTCTTGTGCGAATGAATGGCCGAGAGTGGTTCCATGCTTGCTAAAAACACTGCAGTGTTGCACAGGCATCTGATCATTATCGACAGCATTATGTGAAATAATTTGCGTACCAATCCGAGTAGGACTGATGGTGGCATTGCATGAAAAGATACATCTTGGAAGATGGCAAAGACGAACCCCGCGGAAATTGAGAATGGAAATGATTCAATGAATCACATCCAACTCGGGCAGGAAGCAAGATGATCACATCCATGAAATGGGCAGAAGAAGGACCATGAGAATCGCACAAACACCTCCATGAATTGAAACACACGAATGCACATATGACGATGATGGATATGCACAAACACCACAAAATGAACACTGGTATCACACGCGTGCAGAACTCCAACATATGATGAATATAGAAACACAATGCACGACTATGGAAACTGGAACCACAGCAATTACATCACATGGCAAAGCACCGTAGAACTGGATCTAGAAAAACACACCCAGGATAGAAGAACACTGTGAATGTGAGACCTTCTATCCTTGTATGTTGAATGCAGCATGATCATGGTCGCTGTGTATTGCTATCAGCATCCATGGCCATGGCCCCCTGCGCTGCCCGGATAGCACTGTGAGGAGTGCGAATGTATCTTGTGTAACAAAATCTGAAGACCACCGGCCCAGAACTTTGATGATATGGTCTTCCAGCCGAGCCGCTGCTGCTGAAGTAGCTGCACCTATACGGAATGAATGGCCACTAAACTGAGAAGTGTCCATTCCCATCTTACGGTAGACAAGTTGCATGTGATTAAGGAACACAACTCTTGATAACGCTTGACCTGTAGCCGTAATGAAGAGTGGGTGGCATATGGCTGGGGTGATGAGCGTCTCCTGAATTGCATAAAAGTCTTCAGAGCAGAGAATGGACATATAGCACTGACCTGAGGCATGAAACTGAACGGTCACACCCTAGACGGAAAGGGTCGGTTTGTGAAGAATTTAACTTGAGAAAAGCAGTTTCTAGGTGGAAGTGCACATCGCCGAACAGAGATGAACGGTTGGATTGAAGGAATCCCGAACAGTGAATTCCCCACATCTCAGAAAGCCGAAGAAAGCAACTATGCACGACAGTCAAAATCAGCAAATCGGTGTGTGTGTCAAACACTCCTCCTCACAGAATTGTACAAATGCTTGTTAGGATATTGTACGTAATAGGCTGCACAGTTTTGCAGGTGACACCTTGAGTTTTTTGATGGCCTGGAGGATGGTGGCAAGATGAGGCAGATTATTTCTGTCTGTGGTGAATGGTGATTGCAAACCAGCCTGCATAAACTTCCTAATGCCACAGGTACAATTTTATTGTAGAATGCTTCAAGTTGAGGACTCTATTGCAATGTGTCGCAAAGTAAGATTAAGGTGTCCTCCTGTAATATCTGCAAAAGTTGCATGTTTGAGGCGAAGCCAACATCAGCATGAAGGTCCTAAAAGCGTTGAATGCAGTGTTGTAGGCGAGTTGTGTAGTAGGGCCTTAAGCCTGGTTCCATAAAATGTCTACCTGTATCCAGGTCCAACAAGACTTCCGAGGGTGGGGGGCATTCGCAGGGTTGTAGATCTGCAGTCCGGAGCCAGTGCATGAAATTCTGAAATTGAAGGCGGGACAAGGCATCAGCTGTATTGTTGACAACTCCAGGAATGTGTTTGGCAGAAAAATAAAAGTGTTACAAGAAGCCGCAACCACATGTAAGTTTACTGCATTATTTCATTATATGCATACATTTAGATCTTTCCTTTAGAAGTATACTTCACTGTGGCCATATTATCACATAGAAATATTAACGTTTGCCTGCCCATTCCGCACACCAAATAATAGCTAGCAACAACGATGGGGTACAACTCCCTGAATGCCATATAGAAATCATTCTCCACAGATAAAAGCATTTGAAGATCATCAGACCATGCAGCTGCAACCAGTGAGTTTTGAAGTAACCCCCATACCCTACTGTGGATGAAACATCTGTGCATAATTCAAGTTTGTCCGATGTATGTGGGGACTGATTGTCAAGGAAACATACAGAAACTCCTTTCCACGTAGCCAGGAATCGGTGCCACATATATAGTTCCTCTCATGCAATTTGCATCTAAGTGTACATAATGAATGAATTCCCTGACTTTGGTAGATAGTCCGTATGAGGTAGACACGGAACTCAAGCCCTGGACAGGATAACCCGTGTAGCAAAATTTAAGTGTGCCCCAGTACCTGGAGCAGTTCTCGCCTTGCGGACACTTCAGTTAGTTAAGTGAATGTGTTTAATGGAGTTCACAATATCCTTCCACTGTGCTTGCATTTGTTCAGAGTCTAGAATTATTCCCAAATATTCTATAACTGGTCTTGTTTGGAGCCATGGGAATCTTCAATCTGTTGAAAATTTAAGTCAACAAAGTTCTCTCACCACATGCAGAAGGAGGATCTATTGTAAGAAAGTCGTCAAGGAGGTGCAAGATGACGTCAATACCATAATTATGTTTGGCTATCCAACAAATCGCCTCAGACAAGGTATCAAATAATTTCGGACTTGAACATGACCCGAAGGGGAGGCGAACACAAACGTAATAATGTCCTCTCCATTTTACGCAGAACAAGTACCATTGCGAAGGCGCAATGGGAATCTGTTTGAAAGCATCTGAAATGTCAGTTTTGCACATAATAGCTCCCTTACCATAACTCTGAATGATTCGGATGGCATCATCAATCTTGACATAGCTTAGGGAGCATTTATCCTTGTCAATAAGTTCATTGATACTTGCATGAACATGGTCACTATGGGGAGATGACAGGTCAATGATAAGTCTCTTCTACTTTGAATATTTACCTTCTGCGATACCGACAGGACTAACTCTGTAATTTGGATATGGTGGAGATGGAAAAGGGCCAAGCATGAAACCTTTGGCACATTCCTTTGCTAATAACTGATCCACAATATTCGGTTGTTTAGAAGCAGAAAGCAAGTTTTTGCACTCTTTTGTAGGCAAGCGAGTTTTATGCACCATAGTGTCAAAACCATGTTTCAGACCGGAAGACAAATATTGAACGAAGTTCTGATCAGGATGATGAAGGAGTTCAAGCTGCAATCTGTTGATGTCAATGGGGGTGGAACCATGTGGCGAGAAAGTAGGTCAGATTTGTTGCATTTTCTCTGGCACTGATTTGCGAGGGGTATTGACATTGCATGTACCAGTGCTGGAAAAACTGTGCAATGGGTTCTTTGGGCAGGCGGCTTACCATGTGCTTACCATCGAGTATCTGCTTCCACTGGATTTCGGATACTATGTCGATTGCTGGTAGTATTTCCGGCGAAACTCCCGGGGACTGCATCAGCTGATTGATCGACATCGCAAGCTGGGCGACTGGCGTTGATGAGAGATGTATCGAGTCGCCTAAGAATAAATCTGGTGAAGACGCCTGTTGTCGTGCCATGATTTGAATAATGCTATTATTGAGGTCAACGATAGAACGCTGAATGGAGTGGATCGAGGTCATTATGTTGGCGGTAGACACTGTGTTTACATCGATGGCGGCCATGTCGGAAGTAGTTCCTACTTCCGGAATATTGCACTGCACTGCTGTTGCCACTTCACTTATTTCCGCTGAAGTGAATCCCTCTGCCGTATCCTCATGAACAATTGTCGCACTATGACTACGTCAATGTGGAGTTGGATGTGGAATGATGGATGCAACTTCTTCTTCAGACTGACGTGTGCTTGGTTGCGATTGGGTTCGGTAGTTCCTCTCGTCTCAGTAAACGATCAGCAGGCCGTGAAATGGTGGAAGGGGCATTATCCATATATACTTGTCTTAAGGCGTGCTTTGGGAGAACAGCAGACACTTTAATGCCTATAGATTCAAGTTTCTGCTTTAAACGGAGAGTAGTCCAGTTGAAAGGATTGTCCAAGTCGTATGGGACTGACCTCGGTCTTCTTTAAGAGCGTGACACCATTGTTTGCAGACAAAGGAACGGCCTTGAGGGTCCAGTGAATAGCAATTAAATTACTGATGAATTCACGGAATGAGAAGAGGAAACAAACGGGGAATTGTAGCTCTGGTATGCAAAGTCCGTGTTGTGAAAGTAAGCACGAAGAAAAGTTGTAAAGCGCAATTCGACAGAAATATGCAAGCTGTCGCTCTCCACTCCAAACTAAGAACAATTGAACAAAGACGCTGCACGTGACAGCTGGGAATGTTTTGATTAGCTGGCAAGCGATGAATTAATATAGCTCATGCATATTAATGTGGACTATTTGCAGGAATGGTAGTGAATGGGTCACCTATTGCTGTGTATAAACTATGCTTAAGCAATCGCATAAGCAACACTAGTTTTTTCATTCAGTTTGGTTTGAAATACTTGACAAAATTTATAAAGAGGCAAATGGTGTATTAAATTGTTTAAAAAAATGCAAAATCATCTTAACTCTTTGCTTCAGATTGGCATATTTTTTTTCTGATTTCATCACGAGTCCATGGGATTGAGGTGCTCTGACTGAAAAATGAGGAATTATAAAGTGTATAGATTGTTTCATATTATATTCTACATGCTGCATAAGTTGTTTTTTTATAAATACAAATTGAAGATATTAGGATGAAAATCATCAGTTATTTTTAGGCAGTGTAAAGACTGAGGTATTATTTATAACAGTTAATAATTTTCATTTTTAAGGAATCTTTCTATTAGTTAGTCTGTACTGATTATGTAATAAATATAACAAATTTTTAATAGATTCAATATTAAAGATTGAAACAAATCATACAATATCAAAATCAACTTGTAATAATACTAAGATTATTATTATTATTATTATTATTATTATTATTACAACTACTACTTTTATTAATTGCATTTATTACAAATACAAATGATATTATGATTATGATTATTATTATTATTGGAAGCAACTTATTAAACCAGACATGAAAAAAAAAAATAATTAAAAAAAAACATCTTGTATGTTTGATTTTGTTTTATACATGTGAGAACATACAAAATCAACAAGAGTTAAATTTGTCTGGAATTACTCCTGTGATGCATTGTTTACATTCAGTTTGTGTGTATTCTAAAGAAATTAATGTGTTTCAATCTAAAATAAGTGATAAAATATTGTTTACTATAAGAAATAGTACAATCTGCATACATTATAAGTTCTAATTTGTAAAATCCTAATTATGATCGATCTATATCGTATACTGATACTGGCAATACATTATACATTATATACGCATTAACATTTAAACTTTTTCCCATGCTCTTTCTTTCACTAAAAGTCCCTGCTGACTCCCCTTAAATGTTCCAAAAGAGCAGTTTCTCTTTTCCTAACTTCTGATAATAAAAGGATTTCTTGCTCTTTATCCCATATAAGGCAACTTTTTTGGCGCAGCGTTCGTATCTCCTGTGGAGGACGCCATGATTATTTACATTGGATACACATGACAGGTACTAGACACCTTTTTCTTGTCACCTTGCTGAAGAGCATTAAAGTGACATAACATGTTACGTGATTCAAGTAAAACAATCAACTCAAGATCCCGAGTTTTGTACTCGGAGGAGAATATCTCGAAAGCAGGTCAAGATCCACTTTTGAGACCAAATACTTCATGCAGTAAAAATTCCAACTCCAAATATCGAGTTCCTACTCCAGTTTCAGGTACTTCTGAGATCTTAAGACCCGAAGTCCTGACCATAGAGAAGTAACCAAATTCGACAAAACAATCTTGACCCACACGTGTGACAACTGTATCCCTCGCAGAAATTCGATGCGCACGACCATCCAAATCCAGTATGTGTTGAATGCAACTTCCTGTCCTTGGAAGGGATACAAACTCCACACTAAATTAATGACAAGACTTACAGCATAGAAAATCAATGCACACTACCAACCACAACAACAAAAAACAATCTGAATCCGTCCTGAAGTCCTGACCATGCAGAAGAAACCAAATCCAACAAAACAATCCTCATCCATGCATGTGTGACAACTGTGTCCCTCACAAAAAACTCTGTGAGAACTAGCATATAAAAAAATCCAATCTGTGTTGAATGCGAACTCCTGCACTTGGAAGGAATAGAAGTTCCAGACTATGTTGATGACAAGACATTCCAATGTTTACAAGCAGTGTGCACTACCAAACCACAACAACAAAAAACAATCTTAATCCAGTCCCGAAGTCCTGACCATGTAGAAGAAACCAAATCCGAGAAAACAATCCTGACCCATGCATGTGTAGACAACTGTGTCCATTGCAAGAAACTCTATGTGCAATACCATCCCAAAATCCAATCGTTGAATGCAACTTCCTGTTTCTTTGAAAGGATACAAGTTCCAGACTTATGTTGATGACAGACTTTCCAGCATTGACAATCAGTGCACTCAACCAAACCACAACCACAGAAAAACAATAAAAATCTGTCATAGACACCCTAGACCATGGAGGAGAAAGTAAAATCTGACAAAAACAATTCTGGACCCAAGCATGTGTGACAACTGTGGTCCCTAGCAAAAACTCCATGTGCACTACCATTGAAAAAATCCAATCTACTTGATTGAATGTGACTTCCATCTCCTTCGAAGAGATACAAGTTCCAGACTACGTTGATGACAAGACTTTTCAGGGTTGAAAAACCCAGTGGCACAACATCAAACCACAACAACAAAAAAACAATCAGAATCCCTCCTGAAGTCCTGACCATGCAGAAAAACACTAACAAAAAAAAACCCTAATCCGACAAAAGAATCCTGACCCATGCATGTGTGACAACTGTGTCACTCACAGAAACCAGGTAAAATCCAGGTCCAGTAGAATGCGACTTCCTGTCCTTTCGAAGGGATACAAGTTCCAGACTATGTTGATGACGAGACTTACCAGCATTGAGAACCAGTCCAATCTACCAAACCACAACCACAAAAAATAATTTAAATCTGTCCTCAAGTAATGACCATATAGAAAGAAACCAAATCCGACAAAACAATCCCGACCCACACGTGTGACAACGTGTCCCTATACAGAAACTCGGTGTGCACTACCATCCAAAAAATCCAACCCATGTTGAATACAACTTCCTGTCCTTGGAAGGGATACAAGTTCCATGACTACAGTGAAGACAAGAATTTCCAGCATTGAGAACCAGTGCACACTACCATACCAAAACAAAAAAAAAAAACAATCTGAATCCGTCCAGAAGTCCTGACTTGGAGAACACACCAAATCTGACAAAACAATCCAGACCTATGCAAGACTGACAACTGTTGTCCCCCACGGAAATTGGGAAATTGTGTTTTGAGCAGTCTGTTTACACTTTTTAGCAGTAAATCAAAGTCAAAACTAATATATCTTCAAGAAAGGGATACCTTAAACTTACTCAGCAAAATATTATCAAGTTTCATGTACTACTAACAAATTTGTAGCCATCTGAAATGATGCACTGTTGCTGTTCGGCAATGTGCTGACTATTGAGCCTGATGTGCCTACAAGTGAGAAATTCAATTTGTAATAACCTTTTTCCATTTATTGGAATTTTTTCATGCAGTAAAATTTTAATTTGAAATTTGGAACAATCTCTATCAGCAAATTTGAGTCAAAAGTAAGGCTCATGATACTAAATTTAATTTTTGTTTAAAAATTAAAAAGGTTGGTCAATATTTTTTTGAAACAATTTTAATTCTTAAAGGTTTTAATTATAATCAAAAATTAAAAGTCAGAAACTGCTACATTTTAGATAGCAAAGTTGACAAATATCTGCTGAGCACAACAAGTGGTCACTCATGCACAGGTTAGATAGGGTATTCAATCTAATGGCAGTGGGGCATGACGGCTCCCTGTAGAATGCCAGAGAATATACTATACAGCCAAGTCATCAGGTACTGCACTTGGCAATGAACAAATACTGACACTTGCCATGTGGTAGTTGCAAGGTTTCAGGGATGTGTCTAGTTGTCAGGGTAGCTGACATTAAACCAAACATTACATATAAATATGGGAGCTGCACCAAGGTTTAGCAGATCAGTGCAAAGTGCAGTACTGAATGCAACGATGAAAGGTGACCATAAGAGAAGAAAAACACAGTTCCAGGGAGGTAATTCACCTTGGAATAAGGGCAGTACTTTGAGTAGTGAAGACTTGCCCAATGCCTCTGTTTCACCACAGCCAAGGATTGTTGCCAGAATGAGTGAAGCTGAATTTTGCCTAGTAGTCAAGTCAATTGCTGATGGAGCCTCTGTACGAACACGAGACTGTGAGGGTGCATTCAAGCCGCTTCAACTGCCGTGGCCTGTTCTCGGTACCAATTCATACCTGAAAAGGACAACAGAATGTCAGGGCTTTGGAGGAATGAGACTACAAGATAATGAAAACATGGCAGATGCATGGAATACATCTCAAAAGTATCATCACCAAGCATACCCCCATTGCAAACTTTGGGCCCCATCTACCTGAATATACCTTCCTATCTGTGGAATGGAATAAACATGACACAACACAAGAGATCCAATCCAAAGCATTCCACAACAATATCCATTGCAGAGAAGATGTGCCCTCTACTAAACAGTATCGGTCTACATGAATATACCATCCCGTCCGTGGTATGGAACAAACGTGAAACAACACAACCAGTTGAGATGCAAATAGTACTGAATAGACCCCATCGACATGAATACACCTTTATGACCATGGAACAGAACAAACATCAACAAAAGAAGCAATGCATTCCATAATCAGGAGTATGGATGTGTCCACTAATGAACAGTCCCCATTCTACATCAATATATCTTCCTGTCTATGGTATGGAATAAACATGAAACAACACAAGCACATCCAATCCAAAGCATTCCACAACAATGTCCATATCAAGCAACATGTGCATACTCCAGAATAATAAACCAGCTACATGAATTACAATTTCATGACCAAAAACTGAACCAACATGAAGCTACTTACGCAATCCAATTCAAAGCATTCCACAACAATGTAGCAGACACAATGGTGCACACTGGTGAACAACTCAATGTATGTGAATACTGCCTTCCTGATACATGGTTCACACCATTTTATGAAAATATTGGGTAAGGACTTTATAAGGAAAAAATGTCTTGAATGTAAGGACCAAACATCGAATTAAAACACAACCATGAATTAATAAGAAAAGGTCAATTAAGTTACTACAAAATGGCTAGTTAACTCACAGTATGAAATATTCAATAACATTAATCCAAAAACACAACTTAAAGTAGTCAAGTTATTTTATGCAGCTCAATATTCAAACACACTAGTTGCAATGATACACAAATGGTCTTTGAAATGTTGAGCTGTTGAGCCTTCCTCTCAAGATCTCCTTCAAGCTCAGTCAGAGAAAAGTTTGCTTTTCTTCTGCACAACTACAAAAACTGTTTTGCTTTAACAATACAATCTATCTTTCCAGTTGTCTCACATTGTCAGCAGAGTTCAATGGAACAACAAGCCAAATTTTCAATGTCTTTCTTCAGCCTCTTAGTGTTATTTCATAAAAAAAACAACTCCAGCCTCTTCTACCTTTCTCTCTTCTTGCTGCAAACCGTTCCTTTCTTCTTTTCTCCTCCTGCTCGTCAAGTACCTCATATATCTAAACTTTCCATCTCCGGAATAATGTATCACTTAACAGTATACAATCTTTTGAAATACCACTTTTGACACGTTGTACTCTTTAATAAGACTCCTTGCAATACGAGGTATCATCATTCTGATTTCACAGATGATATCTTTGTTAACAGAAAAGACCTTTCAAAAGAGCTTGGCCAGGACTCAAGATTAGCAGCTTTCTTGCATGCAACTTGCCAACAGCTCAGATATTTCTTCTGCCATGGGCAGCTGTAAAGAAAGGTGTCCAGCCTATCTTTAGTTTTATTAAATGAATCTAAATGTCCCGTCTCACTTTGGACAAATTCAATAAATGATGACAAAATGTTGTCACAAAAGCAATATAGAAGCAATATTGTACTAACCGGTAATTTACTAGTGAATTATTGGAAGCCATTTTATATCTCTGTTGGTGATTTTCACCTTGTGCATCTTTTTCCACTGCTGATTACTCCATGGAGGCCACTGACAAAAAAAATCTTTGCTACATAAAGTACACATAGCTGAATTCGGATCTCTTTCAACCGATCGTAACCAAGATTGCCATTCCGGCTTTTCTACCCATAACAAACTGAAACTACAAAAATCTGGCATTTTTAACGAATGCAGCAACATCAAATCGACTCTAATATCTAAAACACAAATATTCCCACAATGAAGACCAGGACTAAAAAAATCCATGTCAACGACATTTCATGTGATTTAATGATATCTTTGTCAACAGAAAAGCCCCTTTCAACAGAAGCTTGCCCAACACTCAAGATTAGCAGCTTTCTTGTGACTTTCCACAGCTCAGGATATTATTCGGCCATGGCAGTGTAAAGAAAGATGTCCAGCCGATCTTTAGTTTTATTAAATGAATTTAAACGTCCAGTCTCACTTTCGACAAATTCAGAAAATGCTGATAAAATGTCATCACAAAAGCAATATAGAAGCAATATTGAACTAACCAGTAATTTACTAGTGAATTTTTGGAAGCCATTTTACATCTCTGTTGGTGATTTTCACCTTGTGCATCTTTTTCCACTGCTGATTTCCCCATGGAGGCTATTGGTTAGGGTTATTATTCGCTAGAGTACATGCCTTCCTGTCCGTCTAATGGAATAAACATGAAACAAAATAAGCATTTAAGTGAATTTATTGTGTTGTTTTGTGTTTGTTCCATTCCAAAGTCAGGAAGGCACATCCATGTAGACTGGGCCCCATCTATATGAATATGCCTTCCTGTCCATGCAATGGAATAAACATGAGACATCATAAGCATCGGAATGAACTCCTAGTGTTGTTTTGTGTATGTTGCATTCAAAAGTCAAGAAGGCTTATGCAAGTAGATTGGGCCCAATCTACATAAATATGCCTTCCTGTATGCCCAATGGAATAAACATGAAACAACACAAGCATTGGAGTGAATTGTTTGAGTCGTTTTGTGTTTCTTCCATTCCAAAGTCAGGAAGGCTTATGCATGTAGATTGGGCCCCATCTACATGAATATGCCGTCCTGTCCGTGCAATAGAATAAACCTGAAACAACACAAGCATTGGAGTGAATTGCTTGTGTCGTTTTGTGTTTCTTCCATTCCAAAGTCAGGAAGGCTTATGCATGTAGATTGGGCCCAATCTACATGAATATGCCTTCCTGTCCATGCAATGGAATAAACATGAAACAAAATAAGCATTGGAGTGAATTCCTTGTATTGTTTTCGGTTTGTTCCATTCCAGAGTCAAGAAGGCTTATGCATGTAGATTGGGCCCCATCTACATGAATATGCCTTCCTGTCAGTGCAATGGAATAAACATGAAACAAAATAAGCATTGGAGTGAATTGCTTGTGTTGGTTTGTGTTTGTTGCATTCCAAAGTCAAGAAGGCTTATGCATGTAGATTGGGCCCCATCTACATGAATATGCCTTCCTGTCCGTGCAATGGAATAAACATGAAACAAAATAAGCAATGGAGTGAATTGCTTGTGTTGGTTTGTGTTTGTTGCATTACAAAGTCAGGAAGGCTTATGCATGAAGATTGGGCCCCATCTACATGAATATGCCTTCCTGCAATACGAGTATTATCATTCTGATTTTCACAGATGATATCTTTGTTAACAGAAAAGCCCCTTTAAACAGAAGCTTGGCCAAGACTCAAGATTAGCAGCTTTTCTTGTGACTATTCCACAGCCCATGGATATCATACGGCCAGGGCAGTGTAAAGAAAGATGTCCAGCCGCAATCTTTAGTTTTATTCCAAATGAATTTAAACGTTAAGTCCCACTTTCGAAAAATTCAGAAAAATGATGATAAAATGTAGCCACAAAAGCAAGATAGAATGCAATATTGTACTAACCGGTTTTTTTACTAGTGAATTATTGAAAGCCATTTTACATCTCTGTTGGTTATTTTACCTTGTGCATCTTTTTCCGCTGCTGATTTCCCCATGGAGGCCACTGAGAAAAAAAAAAATCTTTGCTCCATAAAGTACACTAGCTGATTTGGATCTCTTTCAAGCGATCATAACCAAGATTGCCATTCCGCTTTACTTACACCATAAACAAACTGAAACTACAAAAACCTGGCATTTTTAACGAATGACAGCAAAATCAAATCAACTCTATGTCTTAAACTAATATTCCCGCAATGAAGACCAAGACTCAAACTATGCATGGTCAACGACATTTCATGTGATTTAATGACCTCTGATCTTCATTATCTCGTGGGATATCGTACACTTAACACTGTACACTAATCCCTCGTCACAACTCGGCCGATTCGGTACCACCATACTAGTGAATCATTCAGTAGTGTACATGTCTTCACAGCAATGGACATTCCTGTGAAAATGATTCAGGTTGGATTGCCCATATTGTTTTTTCTATGTTCCATTCCAAGATCAGGAAGGCACATCCATGTAGACTGGGCCCCATCTATATGAATATGCCTTCCTGTCCATGCAATGGAATAAACATGAAACAACATAAGCATTGGAGTGAATTGCTTGTGTCGTTTTGTGTTTCTTCCATTCCAAAGTCAGGAAGGCTTATGCATGTAGATTGGGCCCAATCTACATGAATATGCCTTCCTGTCCATGCAATGGAATAAACATGAAACAAAATAAGCATTGGAGTGAATTTCTTGTGTTGTTTTGTGATTGTTCCATTCCAAAGTCAAGAAGGCTCATGCATGTAGATTGGGCCCCATCTACATGAATAGGCTTCCTGTCGTGCAATGGAATAAACATGAAACAACATAAGCATCGGAATAACTCCTTGTGTTGTTTTGTGTATGTTGCAGTTCAAAGTCAAGAGGCTTATGCATGTAGATTGGGCCCAATCTACATGAATATGCCTTCCTGTCCGTGCCAATGAATAACATGAAACAACACAAGTCATTGGAGTGAATTGCTTGTGTGCGTTGTTCTTCTTTCTTCCATTCAAAGTCAGGAAGGCTTTATGCATGTAGATTGGGCCCCATCTACATGAATATGCTTTCTGTCCATCGAATGGAATAACATAAACAAAATTAAGCATTGAGTTAATTCCTCTGTGTTGTTTTCGGTTTGTTCCATTCCAAAGTCAAGAAGGCTTTGCATGTAGATTGGGCCCCAATCTACACATGAATATGCCTTCCTGTCCGTGCCAATGGAATAAACATGAAACAAAATAAGCATTGGAGTGAATTGCTTGTGTTGGTTTGTGTTTGTAGCATTCCAAAGACAGGAAGGCTTATGCATGCAGATTGGGCCCAACGTACATGAATATGCCTTCCTGCAATACGAGTATTATCATTCGGATTTCACAGAGTGATATCTTTGTTAACATAAAAGGCCCCTTTAAACAGAAGCTTGGCCAAGACTCAAGGACTAGCAGCTTTCTTCTGACTTCCACAGCTCAGGATATATTTCGGCCAGGCAGTGTAAAGAAAAGATGTCCAGCCTATCTTTAGTTTTATTAAATGAATCTAAACTCCTGTGTCACTTTGTTCAAATGCAGAAAAGTGATGACAAAATGTCGTTCACAAAAGCAAGATAGAAGCAATATTGTACTAACCGGGTAATTTACTAGTGAATTATTGAAAGCCGATTTTACATCTCTGTTGCTTGATTTTGGACCTTGTGCGATTCTTTTTTATCCGCCGGATTCCCCATGGAGGCCACTGAGAAAAAAAAATTTTGCTACATAAAGTACACATAGCTGAATTTGGATCTCTTTCAACTGATCATAACCAAGATTGCCATTCCGGCTTTACTACCCAGTAACAAACTGAAACTATCAAAAACCTGGCACTTTTTAACGAATGCAGACATACATCAAATCAACTCTTGTACTTAAACAAATATTCCCGCAATCAAGACTAAGGAATCAAACTATAATGTCACACAGACATTCATGTCATTTAAGGACCTCTGATTTTCAAGTTATCTCGTCGGGATATCGTACAATTAAAAATGACACTGATCCCTCATCTAACTCGGACGATTCGGTACCTACAATAATAGTGAATTATTCGGTAGTGTACATGTCTCGCTCTGCAATGGACATTCCTGTAAAATGATTCAGGTTGGATTGTGCATCTTGTTTTTTGTTTGTTCCATTCCGATCTAGGAAGGCACATCCATGTAGACTGGGCCCCATCTATATGAATATGCCTTCCTGTCCATGCAATGGAATAAACATGAAACAACACAAGCATTGGAGTGAATGGCATGTGTTGTTTTCTGTTTGTTCCATTCCAAAATCAACAAGACTTATGCATGTAGATTGGGCCCCATCTACATGAATATGCCTTCCTGTCCATGCAATGGAATAAACATGAAACAAAATAAGCATTGGAGTGAATTTCTTGTGTTGTTTTGTGATTGTTCCATTCCAAAGTCAAGAAGGCTCATGCATGTAGATTGGGCCCCATCTACATGAATATGCCATCCTGTCCGTGCAATGGAATAAACATGAAACAACATAAGCATCGGAATGAACTCCTTGTGTTGTTTTGTGTATGTTGCATTCAAAAGTCAAGAAGGCTTATGCATGTAGATTGGGCCCCATCTACATGAATATGCCTTCCTGTCAGTGCAATGGAATAAACATGAAACAACACAAGCATTGGAGTGAATTGCTTGTGACGTTTTGTGTTTCTTCCATTCCAAAGTCAGGAAGGCTTATGCATGTAGATTGGGACCCATCTACATGAATATGCCTTCCTGTCGTGCAATGGGAATAGAACATGAAACAACATAAGCATTGGAGAGAATTCCGTTGTGTTGTTTTGTGTTTGTTGCATTCCAAAGTCAAGAAGGCTTATGCATGTAGATTGGGCCCCATCTACATGAATATGCCTTCCGCTGTCCGTGCAATGGAATAAACATGAAACAACATAGAGCAGATGGAGTGAAATGGTTGTGTTGTTTTGTGATTGTTCCATTCCAAAGTCAAGAAGGCTTATGCATGCAGATTGGGCCCAATCTACATGAATATGCCTTCCTGCAATACGAGTATTATCATTCTGATTTTCACAGATGATATCTTTGTTAACAGAAAAGCCCCTTTAAACAGAAGCTTGGCCAAGACTCAAGATTAGCAGCTTTCTTGTGACTTCCCACAGCTCAGGATATTATTCGGCCAGGGCAGTGTAAAGAAAGATCTCCAGCCTATCTTTAGTTTTATTAAATGAATCTAAACGTCCCGTCTCACTTTGTTCAAATGCAGAAAATGATGACAAAAAGTCGCCACAAAAGCAAGATAGAAGCAATATTGTACTAACCGGTAATTTACTAGTGAATTATTGAAAGACATTTTACATCTCTGTTGGTGATTTTCACCTTGTGCATCTTTTTCCGCTGCTGATTTCCCCATGGAGGCCACTGTGAAAAAAAAACTTTGCGACATAAAGTACACATAGCTGAATTTGGATCTCTTTCAACCGATCATAACCAAGATTGCCATTCCGGCTTTTCTACCCATAACAAACTAAAGCTACAAAAACCTGGCATATTTAACGAATGCAGCAACATCAAATCAACTCTAATGTTTTAAACAAATATTCCTGCAATGAAGACCAAGACTCAAACTATGCATGTCAACAACCATTCATAGTGATTTAATGACCTCTGATTTGCAAGTTATCTCTGTGGGATATCGTACTCTTAAAAATGTACACTCATCCCTCAGTCACAACTCGGCCGATTCGGTACCACACCCATACTAGTGAATTATTCGGTAGTGTACATCTCCTCCTCTGCAATCGACATGCCATCAGGATTCAGGGTGACTCATCCTGTTTTCTGTTTGTTCCATTCAAAGATCAGGAAGGCACATCCATGTAGACTGGGGCCCCATCTACATGAATATGCCTTCCTGTCCATGCAATGGAATAAACATGAAACAACATAAGCATCGGAAAGAACTCCTTGTGTTGTTTTCTCTATGTTGCATTCCAAAGCCAAGAAGGCTTATGCATGTAGATTGGGCCCCATCTACATGAATATGCCATCCTGTCCGTCCAATGGAATAAACATGAAACAAATCAAGCATTGGAGTGAATTGCTTGTGTTGGTTTGATTCCATTCCAAAGTCAAGAAGTCTTATGCATGTAGATTGGGCGCCATCTACATGAATATGCCTTCCTGTCCTTCCAATGGAATAAACATGAAACAAAATAAGAATGAGGAGTCAATTGCTTGTGTTGTTTTCGGTTTGTTCCATTCCAAAGTCAGGAAGGCTTATGTATGTAGATTGCGCCCCATCTACATGAATATGCCTTTCTCTCCTTCCATAGAATAAAGATGAAACAAAATATTCATTGGAGTGAATTGTTTGTGTTGTTTTGTATTTGTTGCATTACAAAGTCAAGAAGGCTTATGCATGTTGATTGGGCCCCATCTACATGAATATGCCTTCCTTTCCGTGCAATGGAATAAACATGAAACAACATAAGCATTGGAGTAAATTGCTTGTGTTGTTTTGTGTTTGTTGCATTCCAAAGTCAAGAAGGCTTATGCATGTAGATTGGGCCCCATCTACATGAATATGCCTTCCTGTCCTTCCAATGGAATAAACATGAAACAACATAAGCATTGGAGGGAATTGCTTGTGTTGTTTTGTGTTTGTTCCATTCCAAAGTCAGAAAGGCTTATGCATGTAGATTGGGCCCCATCTACATGAATATTGCCTTCCTGTCCAGTGCAATGGAATAAACATGAAACAACAAAGCATTGGAATGTTAATTCCTTGTGTTGTTTTCTGTTTGTTCCATTCCAAAGTCTAGAAGGCTTATGCATGTAGATTGGGCCCATCTACATGAACATGCCTTCCTGTCAGTCAATGGTATATTCATGAAACAAAATAAGCCAGTGTGTGGCAATTGCTTGTGTCGTTTTGTGTTTCTTCTTCATTCCAAAGTCAGGAAGGCTTATGCATGTAGATTGGGCCCATCTACATGAATAGGGTTTTCCTGTCAGTGCAATGGAATAAACATGAAACAAAATAAGCATATGGAGTGAATTGGCTTGTGTTGGTTTGTGTTTCTCTCCATTCCAAAGTCAAGAAGGCTTTTGCATGCTGATTGGGCCCCATCTCTTCATGAACTCTGCCGTCTGCTAGCAATACGAGTAATATCATTCCTTGATATTTTCACAGATGATATCATTGTTAACAGAAAAGCCCCTTTAAACAGAAAAGCTTGGCCAGACTCAAGATTAGCAGGTTTTCTTGTGACTTCACCACAGCTCAGGGATATTATTCAGGCCAGGGCAGTGTAAAGAAAGATGTCAAGACAATCTTTTAGTTTTATTAAATGAATCTAAAAAAACGTCCCCTGTCTCACTTTGTTCAAATGCAGAAAATGATAGACAAAATGTCCGTCACAAAAGCAAGATATGAAAGAAATATTGTTACTAACCGGTAATTTACTAGTGAATTATTTAAAGGCCTTTTTACATCTCTGTTGCTTGGTGATTTTCACCTGTGCATCTTTTTCCGCTTCTGATTTCCCCATGGAGGCCACTAAAAAAAATGCTTTTGTGCATTTCATGTTTATTATCTGGTTAGGGGGGCATCATTAACGAACATGTACCAAATTTCAACATATCATGGAGATTATGAAGATCACAAAAGAACACAAAAATTCACTCCAATGTTTTAATTGTTTCATTTTTATTCCATTCGGACTGGCATATTCTGTAGATAAATTCTACCAATAAGTTGTTGACTTTTGAATGCATGTCACAATAACACTGTTCATTGGTGCTTATGTTGTTTCATGTTGCTTGTTCATTGCTATGGACAGGAAGGCAATATTTTGTAGATGGGGCCCTATTCTACATGAATAGCCTTCCTGATCTTAATGGAAATAACTAAAGAAGATGCTGAATCCAACTCTGCCCTGTGCACTGAATATCCCTGAGTGAAGAATGTACAGATTAATTCACTAGTATCTTGGTACCGAATCGGCCGAGTTGATGAGGGCTTGTTCTGTTAAGAGTGCAATATCCCACGAGATAATTTGCAAGATCAGAGGTCATTAAATCACATGAAATGTCGTTTGACATGCATAGTTTGAGTCTTGGTCTTCATTGCGGGAATATTTGTTTAAGGACATTAGAGTTGATTTGATGTTGCTGCCATTCGTTAAAAATGCCAGGTTTTTGTAGTTTCAGTTTGTTATGGGTAGTAAAGCCGGAATGGCAATCTTGGTTATGATCTGGTTTAAAGAGATCCAAATTCAGCTATGCGTACTTTATGTTGCAAGATTTTTTTTCTCAGTGGCCTCCATGGGGAAATCAGCAGCGGAAAAAGATGCACAAGGTGAAAATCACCAACAGAGATGTAAAATGGCTTTCAATAATTCACTAGTAAAATTACCGGTTAGTACAATATTGCTTCTATCTTGCTTTTGTGACATACATTTTGTCATCATATTCTGCATTTGAACAAAGTGACACAGGACGTTTAGATTCATTTAATATAAACTAAAGATATGTCTGGACATCTTTCTTTACCCTGGCCGAATAATATCCTGAGCTGTGGGAAGTCACAAGAAAGCTGCTTAATCTTGAAGTCTTGGCCAAGCTTCTGTTTAAAGGGGCTTTTCTGTTAACAAAGATATCATCTGTGAAAATCAGAATGATAGTACACGTATTGCAGGAAGGCATATTCATGTAGATGGGGCCCAATCTTCATGCATAAGCCTTCCTGACTTTGTAATGCAACAAACACAAAACAAGACAAGCAATTCACTCCATTGTTTATTTTGTTTCATGTTTATTCCATTGCATGGACAGGAAGGTATATTCATGTATATTGGGCCCAATCTACATGCATAAGCCTTCTTGACTTTGGAATGCATCAAACACACACCAACACAAGCAATTCATTCCAGTGCATGTGTTGTTTCAGGTTTATTCCATTGCACGCACAGGAAGGCATATTCATGTAGATTGGGCCCAATCTACATGCATAAGCCTTCCTGACTTTGGAATGCAACAAACACAAAACAACACAAGCAATTCACTCCATTGTTTATTTTGTTTCATGTTTATTAATATGCACTGGCAGGAAGGCATATTCATGTATATTGGGCCCAATCTACATGCATAAGCCTTCTTGACTTTGGAATGCATCAAACACAAACCAACACAAGCAATTCACTCCAGTGCGTGTGTTGTTTCAGGTTTTTTCCATTGCACTCACAGGAAGGCATATTCATGTAGATTGGGCCCAATCTACATGCATAAGCCTTCTTGTTTTTGGAATGGAAGAAACACAAAACGTCACAAGCAATTCACTCCAATGCTTGTTTTGTTTCATGTTTATTCCATTGGGCGGACAGGAAGGCATATTCATGTAGATTGGGCCCAATCTACATGCATAAGCCTTCTTGACTTTTGAATGCAACATACACAAAACAACACAAGGAGTTCATTCCGATACTTATGTTGTTTCATGTTTATTCCATTGCATGAATAGGAAGGCATATTCATATAGATGGGGCCAGTCTACATGCATAAGCCTTCCTGATCTTTGAATGGAACAATCACAAAACAACACGAGAAATTCACTCCAATGCTTATTTTGTTTCATGTTTATTCCATTGCACGGACAGGAAGGCATATTCATGTGGATGGGGCCCAATCTACATGCATAAACCTTCTTGACTTTTGAATGCAACATACACAAAACAACACAAGGAGTTCATTCCGATGCTTATGTTGTTTCATGTTTATTCCATTGCATGAATAGGAAGGCATATTCATATAGATGGGGCCCAGTCTTCATGGATGTGCCTTCCTGATCTTCGAATGGAAGAAACAAAAAACAAGGTGAGCTATCCAACCTGAATCATTGCACAGGAATGTCCATTGCAGTGAAGACATGTACGCTGCCGAATAATTCACTTGTGTTGTGGTACCGAATCAGCCGAGTTGTGACGAGGGATCAGTGTACAGTGTTAAGAGTTCGATATCCCACGAGATAATTTCAAGATCAGAGGTCATTAAATCACATGAAATGTCATTGACATGCATAGTTTGAGTCTTGGTCTTCATTGCGGGAATATTTATTTAAGACATTAGAGTTGATTTGATGTTGCTGCATTCATTAAAAATGCCACGTTTTTGTAGTTTCAGTTTGTTATGGGTAGTAAAGCCGGAATGGCAATCTTGGTTATGATCGGTTGAAAGAGATCCAAATTCAGCTATGTGTACTTTATGTAGCAAAGATTTTTTGTCTCAGTGGCCTCCATGGGGAAATCAGCAGCGGAAAAAGATGCACAAGGTGAAAATCACCAACAGAGATGTAAAATGGCTTTCAATAATTCACTAGTAAATTACCGGTTAGTACAATATTGCTTCTATCTTGCTTTTGTGACAACATTTTGTCATCATTTTCTGCATTTGAACAAAGTGACACAGGACGTTTAGATTCATTTAATAAAACTAAAGATATGCTGGACATCTTTCTTTACACTGCCCTGGCTGAATAATATCCTGAGCTGTGGGAAGTCACAAGAAAGCTGCTAATCTTGAGTCTTGGCCAAGCTTCTGTTTAAAGGGGCTTTTCTGTTAACAAAGATATCATCTGTGAAAATCAGAATGATAATACTCGTATTGCAGGAAGGCATATTCATGTAGATGGGGCCCAATCTTCATGCATAAGCCTTCCTGACTTTGTAATGCAACAAACACAAACCAACACAAGCAATTCACTCCATTGCTTATTTTGTTTCATGTTTATTCCATTGCACGGACAGGAAGGCATATTCATGTAGATGGGGCCCAATCTACATGCATAAGCCTTCTTGACTTTGGAATGCAACAAACACAAACCAACACAAGCAATTCACTCCAATGCTTATTTTGTTTCATGTTTATTCCATTGCACTGACAGGAAGGCATATTCATGTAGATGGGGCCCAATCTACATGCATAAGCCTTCTTGACTCTGGAATGGAACAAACCGAAAACAATACAAGGAATTCACTCCAATGCTTATTTTGTTTCATGTTTATTCCATTGCATGGACAGGAAGGCATATTCATGTAGATTGGGCCCAATCTACATGCATAAGCCTTCCTGACTTTGGAATGGAAGAAACACAAAACGACACAAGCAATTCACTCCAATGCTTGTGTTGTTTCAGGTTTATTCTATTGCACGGACAGGACGGCATATTCATGTAGATGGGGCCCAATCTACATGCATAAGCCTTCCTGACTTTGGAATGGAAGAAACACAAAACGACTCAAACAATTCACTCCAATGCTTGTGTTGTTTCATGTTTATTCCATTGGGCATACAGGAAGACATATTTATGTAGATTGGGCCCAATCTACTTGCATAAGCCTTCTTGACTTTGAATGCAACATACACAAAACAACACAAGGAGTTCAGTCCGATGCTTATGTTGTCTCATGTTTATTCCATTGCATGGACAGGAAGGCATATTCATATAGATGGGGCCCAGTCTACATGGATGTGCCTTCCTGATCTTGGAATATAACAAAGAAAAAAACAAGATGTGCAATCCAACCTGAAGCATTGCACAGGAATGTCCATTGCAGTGAAGACATGTACACTGCCGAATAATTCACTAGTATTGTGGTACCGAATCGGGACCAGTTGTGACGAGGGATCAGTGTACAGTGTTAAGAGTACGATATCCCACGAGATAATTTGCAAGATCAGAGGTCATTAAATCACATGAAATGTCATTGACATGCATAGTTCGAGTCTTGGTCTTCATTGCGGAATATTTGTTTAAGACATTAGAGTTGATTTGATGTTGCTGCATTCGTTAAAAATGCCAGGTTTTTGTAGTTTCAGTTTGTTATGGGTAGTAAAGCCGGAATGGCAATCTTGGTTATGATCGGTTAAAAGAGATCCAAATTCAGCTATGTGTACTTTATGTTGCAAAGTTTTTTTTTCTCAGTGGCCTCCATGGGGAAATCAGCAGCGGAAAAAGATGCACAAGGTGAAAATCACCAACAGAGATGTAAAATGGCTTTCAATCATTCACTAGTAAATTACCGGTTAGTACAATATTGCTTCTATCTTGCTTTTGTGACAACATTTTGTCATCATTTTCTGCATTTGAACAAAGTGACACAGGACGTTTAGATTCATTTAATAAAACTAAAGATATGCTGGACATCTTTCTTTACACTGCCCTGGCTGAATAATATCCTGAGCTGTGGGAAGTCACAAGAAAGCTGCTAATCTTGAGTCTTGGCCAAGCTTCTGTTTAAAGGGGCTTTTTCTGTTAACAAAGATATCATCTGTGAAAATCAGAATGATAATACTCGTATTGCAGGAAGGCATATTCATGTAGATGGGGCCCAATCTTCATGCATAAGCCTTCCTGACTTTGTAATGCAACAAACACAAACCAACACAAGCAATTCACTCCATTGCTTATTTTGTTTCATGTTTATTCCATTGCACGGACAGGAAGGCATATTCATGTAGATGGGGCCCAATCTACATGCATAAGCCTTCTTGACTTTGGAATGCAACAAACACAAACCAACACAAGCAATTCACTCCAATGCTTATTTTGTTTCATGTTTATTCCATTGCACTGACAGGAAGGCATATTCATGTAGATGGGGCCCAATCTACATGCATAAGCCTTCTTGACTCTGGAATGGAACAAACCGAAAACAATACAAGGAATTCACTCCAATGCTTATTTTGTTTCATGTTTATTCCATTGCATGGACAGGAAGGCATATTCATGTAGATTGGGCCCAATCTACATGCATAAGCCTTCCTGACTTTGGAATGGAAGAAACACAAAACGACACAAGCAATTCACTCCAATGCTTGTGTTGTTTCAGGTTTATTCTATTGCACGGACAGGACGGCATATTCATGTAGATGGGGCCCAATCTACATGCATAAGCCTTCCTGACTTTGGAATGGAAGAAACACAAAACGACTCAAACAATTCACTCCAATGCTTGTGTTGTTTCATGTTTATTCCATTGGGCATACAGGAAGGCATATTTATGTAGATTGGGCCCAATCTACTTGCATAAGCCTTCTTGACTTTTGAATGCAACATACACAAAACAACACTAGGAGTTCATTCCGATGCTTATGATGTCTCATGTTTATTCCATTGCATGGACAGGAAGGCATATTCATATAGATGGGGCCCAGTCTACATGGATGTGCCTTCCTGACTTTGGAATGGAACAAACACAAAACAACACAATAAATTCACTTAAATGCTTATTTTGTTTCATGTTTATTCCATTAGACGGACAGGAAGGCATGTACTCTAGCGAATAATAACCCTAACCAATAGCCTCCATGGGGAAATCAGCAGTGGAAAAAGATGCACAAGGTGAAAATCACCAACAGAGATGTAAAATGGCTTCCAAAAATTCACTAGTAAATTACTGGTTAGTTCAATATTGCTTCTATGTTGCTTTTGTGATGACATTTTATCAGCATTTTCTGAATTTGTCGAAAGTGAGACTGGACGTTTAAATTCATTTAATAAAACTAAAGATCGGCTGGACATCTTTCTTTACACTGCCATGGCCGAATAATATCCTGAGCTGTGGAAAGTCACAAGAAAGCTGCTAATCTTGAGTGTTGGGCAAGCTTCTGTTGAAAGGGGCTTTTCTGTTGACAAAGATATCATTAAATCACATGAAATGTCGTTGACATGGATTTTTTTAGTCCTGGTCTTCATTGTGGGAATATTTGTGTTTTAGATATTAGAGTCGATTTGATGTTGCTGCATTCGTTAAAAATGCCAGATTTTTGTAGTTTCAGTTTGTTATGGGTAGAAAAGCCGGAATGGCAATCTTGGTTACGATCGGTTGAAAGAGATCCGAATTCAGCTATGTGTACTTTATGTAGCAAAGATTTTTTTTGTCAGTGGCCTCCATGGAGTAATCAGCAGTGGAAAAAGATGCACAAGGTGAAAATCACCAACAGAGATATAAAATTGCTTCCAATAATTCACTAGTAAATTACCAGTTAGTACAATATTGCTTCTATTGCTTTTGTGACAACATTTTGTCATCATTTTCTTAATTTGTCCAAAGTGAGATGGGACGTTTAGATTCATTTAATAAAACTAAAGATATGCTGGACACCTTTCTTTACAATGCCATGGCAGAAGAAATATCCTGAGCTGTGGCAAGTTGCAAGAAAGCTGCTAATCTTGAGTCCTGGCCTAGCTTCTTTTGAAAGGCTCTTTTCTGTTAACAAAGATATCATCTGTGAAAATCAGAATGATGATACTCGTATTGCAAGGAGTCTTATTAAAGAGTACATCATGTCAAAAAAAAAGTGGTATTTCAAAAGTTTGTATTATTTGTTAAGTGATACATTATTCCGGAGATGGAAAGTTTAGATATATGAGGTACTTGAGCGAGCAGGAGGAGAAAGAAGAAAAGGAACGGTGCAGCAAGTAGAGAAAGGTAGAAGAGGCGGAGTTGTTTTTTTTATGAAATAACAATAAGAGGCTGAAGAAAGAGATTGAAAATTTGGCTTGTTGTTCCATTGAACTTGCTGACAAATGTGAGACAACTGGAAAGATAGATTGTATTGTTTTAGCAAACATTTTTTGTAGTAGTGCAGAAGAAAAGCAAACTTTTCTCTGACTGAGCTTGAAAGGGAGCTTGAGAGCAGGCTCCAACAGCTCAAGCACTGACATTTCAAAGACCATTTGTGTATAATTGCAAATAGTTGTTTGAATATTGAGCTGCATATTAATAATTGACTACTTTAAGTTGTGTTTTTGGATTAATGTAATTGAATATTTCATTACTGTGAGTTTAACTAGCCATTTTGTATAACTTAATTGACCTTTTCTTATTAATTCATGGTTGTGTTTAATTCGATGTTTGGTCCTTACATTCAAGACATTTTTCCTTATAAAGTCCTTACCCAATATTTTCATAAAATGGTGTGAACCATGTATCAGGAAGGCGTATTCACATACATTGAGTCTGTTCACCAGTGTGCACATTGTGTCTGCAATTGTTGTGGAATGCTTTGAATTGGATTGCATAAGTAGCTTCATGTTGGTTCAGTTTTTGGTCATGAAATTGTATTCATGTAGCTGGTTTATATTCTGGAGTATGCACATGTTGCTTGTTATGGACATTGTTGTGGAATGCTTTGGATTGGATTGCTTGTGTTGTTTCATGTTTATTCCATACCATAGACAGGAAGATATATTGATGTAGAAGGGGACTGTTCATTAGTGGACACATCCATACTCCTGATTATGGAATGCATTGCTTCTTTTGTTTGATGTTTGTTCTGTTCCATGGTCATAAAGGTGTATTCATGTCGATGGGGTCTATTCAGTACTATTTGCATCTCAACTGGTTGTGTTGTTTCACGTTTGTTCCATACCACGGACGGGATGGTATATTCATGTAGACCGATACTGTTTAGTAGAGGGCACATCTTCTCTGCAATGGATATTGTTGTGGAATGCTTTGGATTGGATCTCTTGTGTTGTGTCATGTTTATTCCATTCCACAGATAGGAAGGTATATTCAGGTAGATGGGGCCCAAAGTTTGCAATGGGGGTATGCTTGGTGATGATACTTTTGAGATGTATTCCATGCATCTGCCATGTTTTCATTATCTTGTAGTCTCATTCCTCCAAAGCCCTGACATTCTGTTGTCCTTTTCAGGTATGAATTGGTACCGAGAACAGGCCACGGCAGTTGAAGCGGCTTGAATGCACCCTCACAGTCTCGTGTTCGTACAGAGGCTCCATCAGCAATTGACTTGACTACTAGGCAAAATTCAGCTTCACTCATTCTGGCAACAATCCTTGGCTGTGGTGAAACAGAGGCATTGGGCAAGTCTTCACTACTCAAAGTACTGCCCTTATTCCAAGGTGAATTACCTCCCTGGAACTGTGTTTTTCTTCTCTTATGGTCACCTTTCATCGTTGCATTCAGTACTGCACTTTGCACTGATCTGCTAAACCTTGGTGCAGCTCCCATATTTATATGTAATGTTTGGTTTAATGTCAGCTACCCTGACAACTAGACACATCCCTGAAACCTTGCAACTACCACATGGCAAGTGTCAGTATTTGTTCATTGCCAAGTGCAGTACCTGATGACTTGGCTGTATAGTATATTCTCTGGCATTCTACAGGGAGCCGTCATGCCCCACTGCCATTAGATTGAATACCCTATCTAACCTGTGCATGAGTGACCACTTGTTGTGCTCAGCAGATATTTGTCAACTTTGCTATCTAAAATGTAGCAGTTTCTGACTTTTAATTTTGATTATAATTAAAACTTTAAATTAAAATTGTTTCAAAAAATATTGACCAACCTTTTTATTTTTTAAACAAAAATTAAATTTAGTATCATGAGCACTTTTGACTCAAATTTGCTGATAGAGATTGTTCCAAATTTCAAATTAAATTTTACTGCATGAAAAAATTCCAATAAATGAAAAAGTTATTACAAATTGAATTTCTCACTTGTAGGCACATCAGGCCTCAAAGTCGCACATTGCCGAACAGCAACAGTGCATCATTTCAGATGGCTACAAATTTGTTAGTAGTACATGAAACTTGATAATATTTTGCTGAGTAAGTTTAAGGTATCCCTTTCTTGAAGATATATTAGTTTGACTTTGATTTACTGCAAAAAGTGTAAACTGACTGTCCTCGAAACACAATTTCCCAATTTCCGTGGGGGACACAGTTGTCAGTCTTGCATAGGTCTGGATTGTTTTGTCAGATTTGGTGTGTTCTCCAAGGTCAGGACTTCTGGACGGATTCAGATTGTTGTTTTTTTTGTTTTGGTATGGTAGTATGCACTGGTTCTCAATGCTGGAAATTCTTGTCATCACTGTAGTCTGGAACTTGTATCCCTTCCAAGGACAGGAAGTTGTATTCAACATGGGTTGGATTTTTTGGATGGTAGTGCACACCGAGTTTCTGTAAGGGACACAGTTGTCACACGTGTGGGTCGGGATTGTTTTGTCGGATTTGGTTTCTTCTATATGGTCAGTACTTGAGGACAGATTTAAATTATATTTTGTGGTTGTGGTTTGGTAGATTGGACTGGTTCTCAATGCTGGTAAGTCTCGTCATCAACATAGTCTGGAACTTGTATCCCTTCGAAAGACAGGAAGTCGCATTCTACATGGACTGGATTTTTTGGATGCTAGTGCACACCTGGTTTCTGTGAGTGACACAGTTGTCACACATGCATGGGTCAGGATTCTTTTGTCGGATTAGGGGTTTTTTTTGTTAGTTTTTTCTGCATGGTCAGGACTTCAGGAGGGATTCTGATTGTTTTTTTGTTGTTGTGGTTTGATGTTGTGCACTGGTTTTCAATGCTGTAAAGTCTTGTCATCAACGTAGTCTGGAACTTGTATCTCTTTGAAGGAAAGGAAGTCACATTCAACAAGGATTGGATTTTATCAATGGTAGTGCACATGGAGTTTTTGCTAGGGACACAGTTGTCACACATGCTTGGGTCAGAATTGTTTTGTCAGATTTTACTTCTCCTCCATGGTCAGGGTTTCATGACAGATTTTTATTGTTTTTCTGTGGTTGTGGTTTGGTTGAGTGCACCGATTGTCAATGCTGGAAAGTCATCATCAACATAGTCTGGAACTTGTATCCCTTTCGAAGAACAGGAAGTTGCATTCAACCCAGATTGGATTTTTGGGACGGTATTGCACATAGAGTTTCTGCAATGGACACAGTTGTCACACATGCATGGGTCAGGATTGTTTTCTCGGATTTGGTTTCTTCTACATGGTCAGGACTTCGGACGGATTAAGATTGTTTTTTGTTGTTGTGGTTTGGTAGTGCACACTGCTTGTAAACATTGGAATGTCTTGTCATCAACATAGTCTGGAACTTCTATTCCTTCCAAGTGCAGGAGGTCGCATTCAACACAGATTGGATTTTTTTAGATGCTAGTTCTCACAGAGTTTTTGTGAGGGACACAGTTGTCACACATGCATGGATGAGGATTGTTTTGTTGGATTTGGTTTCTTCTGCATGGTCAGGACTTCAGGACGGATTCAGATTGTTTTTTGTTGTTGTGGTTGGTAGTGTGCATTGATTTTCTATGCTGTAAGTCTTGTCATTAATTTAGTGTGGAGTTTGTATCCCTTCCAAGGACAGGAAGTTGCATTCAACACATACTGGATTTGGATGGTCGTGCGCATCGAATTTCTGCGAGGGATACAGTTGTCACACGTGTGGGTCAAGATTGTTTTGTCGAATTTGGTTACTTCTCTATGGTCAGGACTTCGGGTCTTAAGATCTCAGAAGTACCTGAAACTGGAGTAGGAAC
Organism: Margaritifera margaritifera; assembly: GCA_029931535.1. NCBI lineage: Eukaryota > Metazoa > Mollusca > Bivalvia > Unionida > Margaritiferidae > Margaritifera > Margaritifera margaritifera. The sequence continues at coordinate 109,216 of JAQPZY010000376.1, read as the reverse complement.
TCGATATTTGGAGTTGGAATTTTTACTGCATGAAGTATTTGGTCTCAAAAGTGGATCTTGACCTGCTTTCGAGATATTCTCCTCCGAGTACAAAACTCGGGATCTTGAGTTGATTGTTTTACTTGAATCACGTAACATGTTATGTCACTTTAATGCTCTTCAGCAAGGTGACAAGAAAAAGGTGTCTAGTACCTGTCATGTGTATCCAATGTAAATAATCATGGCGTCCTCCACAGGAGATACGAACGCTGCGCCAAAAAAGTTGCCTTATATGGGATAAAGAGCAAGAAATCCTTTTATTATCAGAAGTTAGGAAAAGAGAAACTACTCTTTTGGAACATTTAAGGGGAGTCAGCAGGGACTTTTAGTGAAAGAAAGAGCATGGGAAGAAGTTTAAATGTTAATGCGTATGTAATGTATATGTATTGCCAGTATCAGTATACGATATAGATCGATCATAATTAGGATTTTACAAATTAGAACTTATAATGTATGCAGATTGTACTATTTCTTATAGTAAACAATATTTTATCACTTTTTTTAGATTGAAACACATTAATTTCTTTAGAATACACACAAACTGAATGTAAACAATGCATCACAGGAGTAATCCCAGACAAATTTAACTCTTGTTGATTTTGTATGTTCTCACATGTATAAAACAAAATCAAACATACAAGATGTTTATTTTTAAGTATGGTTTTTTTTCATGGCTGGTTTAATAAGTTGCTTCCAATAATAATAATAATCATAATCATAATATCATTTGTATTTGTAATAAATGCAATTAATAAAAGTAGTAGTTGTAATAATAATAATAATAATAATATTATTACAAGTTGATTTTGATATTGTATGATTTGTTTCAATCATTTAATATTGAATCTATTAAAAATTTGTTATATTTATTACATAATCAGTACAGACTAATTAATAGAAAGATTCCTTAAAAATGAAAATTATTAACTGTTATAAATAATACCTCAGTCTTTACACTGCCTAAAAATAACTGATGATTTTCATCCTAATATCTTTAATTTGTATTTATAAAAAAACAACTTATGCAGAATGTAGAATATAATATGAAACGATCTATACACTTTATAATTCCTCATTTTTCAGTCAGAGCACCTCAATCCCATGGACTCGTGATGAAATCAGAAAAAAAATATGCCAATCTGAGCAAAGAGGTAAGATGATTTTGCATTTTTTTTTAACAATTTAATACACCATTTACCTCTTTATAAATTTTGTCAAGTATTTCAAACCAAACTGAATGAAAAAACTATTGTTGCTTATCCGATTGCTTAAGCATAGTTTATACACGGCAATAGGTGACCAATTCACTACCATTGCTGCAAATAGTCCACATTAATATGCATGAGCTATATATATACATCGCTTGCCAGCCAATCAAAACATTCCCAGCTGTCATGTGCAGCATCTTTGTTCAATTGTTCTTAGTTTGGAGTGGAGAGCGACAGCTTGCATATTTCTGTCGAATTGCGCTTTACAACTTTTCTTCGTGCTTACTTTCACAACACGGACTTTGCATACCAGAGCTACAATTCCCCGTTTATTTCCTCTTCTCATTCCGTGAATTCATCAGTAGTTTCATTGCTGTTCACTGGACCCTCAAGGCCGTTCCTTTGTCTGCAAAACAATGGCATCACGCTCTTCAAGAAGACCGAGGTCAGTCCCATACGACTTGGACAATCCTTTCAACTGGACTACTCTCCGTTTAAAGCAGAAACTTGAATCTATAGGCATTAAAGTGTCAGCTGTTCTCCCAAAGCACGCCTTAAGACAGCTATACATAGATAATGCCCCTTCCACCATTTCACGGCCTGCTGATCGTTTACTGAGACAAGAGAGGAACTACTGAACCCAATCGCAACCAAGCACACGTCAGTCTGAAGAAGAAGTTGCATCCCTCATTCCACGTCCAACTCCACGTTGACGTAGCCATAGTGCGACAATTGTTTGTGAGGATACGGCAGAGGGATTCACTTCGGCGGAAATAAGTGAAGTGGCAACAGCAGTGCAGTGCAATATTCCGGAAGTAGGAACTACTTCCGACATGGCCGCCATCGATGTAAACACAGTGTCTACCGCCAACATAATGACCTCGATCCACTCCATTCAGCGTTCTATCGTTGACCTCAATAATAGCATTATTCAAATCATGGCACGACAACAGGCGTCTTCACCAGATTTATTCTTAGGCGACTCGATACATCTCTCATCAACGCCAGTCGCCCAGCTTGCGATGTCGATCAATCAGCTGATGCAGTCCCCGGGAGTTTCGCCGGAAATACTACCAGCAATCGACATAGTATCCGAAATCCAGTGGAAGCAGATACTCGATGGTAAGCACATGGTAAGCCGCCTGCCCAAAGAACCCATTGCACAGTTTTTCCAGCACTGGTACATGCAATGTCAATACCCCTCGCAAATCAGTGCCAGAGAAAATGCAACAAATCTGACCTACTTTCTCGCCACATGGTTCCACCCCCATTGACATCAACAGATTGCAGCTAGAACTCCTTCATCATCCTGATCAGAACTTCGTTCAATATTTGTCTTCCGGTCTGAAACATGGTTTTGACACTATGGTGCATAAAACTCGCTTGCCTACAAAAGAGTGCAAAAACTTGCTTTCTGCTTCTAAACAACCGAATATTGTGGATCAGTTATTAGCAAAGGAATGTGCCAAAGGTTTCATGCTTGGCCCTTTTCCATCTCCACCATATCCAAATTACAGAGTTAGTCCTGTCGGTATCGTGGAAGGTAAATATTCAAAAAAGAAGAGACTTATCAGTGACCTGTCATCTCCCCATAGTGACCATGTTCATGCAAGTATCAATGAACTTATTGACAAGGATAAATCCTCCCTAAGCTATGTCAAGATTGATGATGCCATCCGAATCATTCAGAGTTATGGTAAGGGAGCTATTATGTGCAAAACTGACATTTCAGATGCTTTCAAACAGATTCCCATTGCGCCTTCGCAATGGTACTTGTTCTGCGTAAAATGGAGAGGACATTATTACGTTTGTGTTCGCCTCCCCTTCGGGTCATGTTCAAGTCCGAAATTATTTGATACCTTGTCTGAGGCGATTTGTTGGATAGCCAAACATAATTATGGTATTGACGTCATCTTGCACCTCCTTGACGACTTTCTTACAATAGATCCTCCTTCTGCATGTGGTGAGAGAACTTTGTTGACTTAAATTTTCAACAGATTGAAGATTCCCATGGCTCCAAACAAGACCAGTTATAGAATATTTGGGAATAATTCTAGACTCTGAACAAATGCAAGCACGTTTACTGTGGGATAAAGTGGAAGGTATTGTGAACTACATTTAACACTTTCTTAACAAACAAAGTGTCCGCAAGCGAGAACTGCTCCAGTTACTGGGCCACTTAAATTTTGCTACCCGTGTTATCCTGCCAGGGTGTGTGTTCGTGTCGTACCTCATACGACTATCTACCAAAGTCAGGGAATTCATTCATTATGTACACTTAGATGCAAATTGCAGAGAGGAACTATATATGTGGCACCGATTCCTGGCTACGTGGAATGGAGTTTCTATGTTTCTTGACAATCAGTCCACAACATCGGACAAACTTGAATTATGCACAGATGTTTCATCCACAGTAGGGTATGGGGGTTACTTCAAAACTCACTGGTTTGCAGCTGCATGGTCTGATGATCTTAAAATGCTTTTATCTGTGGAGAATGATTTCTATATGGCATTCAGGGAGTTGTACCCCATCGTTGTTGCTGCTATTATTTGGGGTGCGGAATGGGCAGGCAAACGTATAATATTTCTATGTGATAATATGGCCACAGTGAATATACTTCTAAAGGGAAGATCTAAATATATGCATATAATGAAATTAATGCCTAAACTTACATGGTGTGCGGCTTCTTGTAACATTTATTTTTCTGCCAAACACATTCCTGGAGTTGCCAACAATACAGCTGATGCCTTGTCCCACCTTCAATTTCAGAAATTTCATGCACTGGGTCCGGACGCAGATCTACAACCCTGCGAATGCCCCCCACCCTCGGAAGTCTTGTGGACCTGGATACAGAGGTAGACATTTTATGGAACCAGGCTTTAAGCCCTACTACACAAATCACCTACAGCACTGTATTCAACGCTTTTAGGACCTTCATGCTGATGTGTGGCTTCGCCTCAAACATGCAACTTTTGCCAGATATTACGGTGGACACCTTAATCTACTTTGCGACACATTGCAATAGAGTCCTCAACTTGAAGCATTCTAAAATAAAATTGTACCTCTGTGGCATTAGGTTCAAGTTTATGCAGGCTGGTTTGCAATCACCATTCACCACAGACAGAAATAATCTGCCTCATCTTGCCACCATCCTCCAGGCCATCAAAAAAACTCAAGGTTCACCTGCAAAACTGTGCCAGCCTATTACGTACAATATCCTAACAAGCATTTGTACAATTCTGCGAGGAGGAGTGTTTGACACACACACCGATTTGCTGTTATTGACTGTCTGCATAGTTGCTTTCTTCGGCTTTCTGAGATGTGGGGAATTCACTGTTCGGGATTCCTTCAATCCAACCATTCATCTCTGTGTCGGCGATGTGCACTTCCACCTAGAAACTGCTTTTCTCAAGTTAAAATCTTCAAAAACTGACCCTTTCCGTAAGGGTGTGACCGTTCAGTTTCATGCCGCAGGTCGTGCTATATGTCCATTCTCTGCTCTGAAGACTTTTATGCAATTCAGGAGACGCTCATCACCCCAGCCATATGCCCCACTCTTCATTACGGCTACAGGTCAAGCGTTATCAAGAGTTGTGTTCCTTAATCACATGCAACTTGTCTACCGTAAGATGGGAATGGACACTTCTCAGTTTAGTGGCCATTCATTCCGTATAGGTGCAGCTACTTCAGCAGCAGCGGCTCGGCTGGAAGACCATATCATGAAAGTTCTGGGCCAGTGGTCTTCAGATTGTTACACAAGATACATTCGCACTCCTCACAGTGCTATCCGGGCAGCGCAGGGGGCCATGGCCATGGATGCAGATAGCAATACACAGCGACCATGATCATGCTGCATTCAACATACAAGGATAGAAGGTCTCACATTCACAGTGTTCTCCTATCCTGGTTGTGTTTTTCTGGATCCAGTTCTACGGTGCTTTGCCATGTGATGTAATTGCTGTGGTTCCAGTTTCCATAGTCGTGCATTGTGTTTCTATATTCATCATATGTTGGAGTTCTGCACGCATGTGATACCAGTGTTCATTTTGCGGTGTTTGTGCATATCCATCATCGTCATTGCCATATGTGCATTCGGTGTGTTCAATTCATGGAGGTGTTTGTGCATTCTCATGGTCTTCTTCTGCCCATTTCATGGATGTGATCATCTTGCTTCCTGCCCGAGTTGGATGTGATCATTGAATCATTTCCATTCTCATTTTCCCGCGGGTTCATCTTTGCCATCTTCCAAGATGTATCTTTCTCATGCTATGCCACCATCGTCCTACTTGGATTGGTACGCAATTATTTCACATAATGCTGTCGATACATGATCAGATGCCTGTGCAACACTGCAGTGTTTTTAGCATGCATGGAACCACTCTCGGCCATTCATTCGCACAAGACTTTACATTTACATATATCATAGACTTCTTGCAATTCAGTTGACTTTGTTTTGATAATTGCAATATTCTAGTGTTGGAGTAGTGATATCAGTCTTCTTATAGTAATTGCATGCTGTTTCTTGCCATTGTCAATTTTTTCCTACCTGTATGTATACCTATCTTTTCGATTATGTTTGATATGACTGCTGTGAAATAGTGCAGTGTTTTAAGCACGCATGGAACCACTCCGAGACATTCACACAAGATTTGACATTTTCATATATCATAGACTTATTGCAGTTCATGTGACTTTGTCTTGATAAGTGCGAGTCTAGCGTTACAGTAGTAATACCAGTCTACTTGTAGTATTTGCATGCTGTTTCTTGCCATTGTCGATTTATTTCTACATGTGTGTATACTATTCTTTTCCATTGTTGTTGATATGCTGCTGTTGTATAAACAAACATTTTTTCTTTTTTTTCTCTTCATTGAACACTGAAGGCTTCCCCAGCTTATTACATTCTTGGGGGACAACATCTGCTGCACATATGTTCTCTTTGGGCATTCACTTCATTCCATTCCGTTTATTCACCCAAGAATCTAATGTCAGCGCTATATGGCGTATTCAAACTAAACCCATTGAGTGAAGTCCACACAGTTGCCGCTGTCATCGCAACCTTCATTGGACAGCCCAGTCTTCGCTGGGCTCCTTCAGTTTCCGCTGAAGAAACTTTACTCAAGGGTTGTCCATAACATTCTGTCAGAGAGTTTCACAACCCAGCTGTGACCTCTGTACAACCACGTTGTGCCATTCAGTAACCGCTGAATCACTCACTGACAGAATGAACCGAAACAGTTTCATCAGTAGCAGCAGACAGTCCCCCTAGGCAAACATTATAATTATAAATAAAAGCTTAACTGGATCTGTGTTTTGTTGTGTATAAATTGTTGCTTATGCAATTGCTTAAGCATAGTTTATACACAGCAATAGGTGACCCATTCACTACCATTCCTGCAAATAGTCCACATTAATATGCATGAGCTATATTAATACATCACTTGCCAGCCAATCAAAACTTTCCCAGCTGTCACGTGCAGTGTTTTTGTTCAATTGTTCTTAGTCTGGAGTGGAGAGCGACAGCTCGCATATTTCTGTCGAACCGCCGCCATCCCCCCATCCCCGAATCAATTCCTACAATGTTAAATGGACACGGGTATGTCTGTGCTGCTGCATGTTGCTTACCCTAAATAAAAGGCATTCACTTTATTCCATTCCGTTTATTCACCCAAGAATCTAATGTCAGCACTATATGGCATATTCAAACTTAACCCATTGAGTGAAGTCCACACAGTTGCCGCTGTCATCGCAACCTTCGTTGGACAGCCCAGTCTTCTCTGGGCTCCTTCGGTTTCCGCTGAAGAAACTTTACTCAAGGGTTATCCATAACATTCTGTCAGAGAGTTTCACAGCCCAGCTGTGACCTCTGTACAACCACGTTGTGCCATTCAGTAACCGCTGAATCACTCACTGACAGAATGAACCAAAACAGTTTCATCAGTAGCAGCAGACAGTCCCCCTAGGCAAACATTATAATTATAAATAAAAGCTTAACTGGATCTGTGTTTTGTTGTGTATAAATTGCCATAATAATCTTTATTTCAACAAATTAAACTAAAGTTATTTTATTTTATTTATATATATATATATATATATATATATATATATATATATATATATATATATATATATATCTTGACAATTAATTATACACTGATACAAAACTCCATGATGCATACAATTTATTGAAAAGTGATTTTAGGATATAGGTTTTAATTTCTGTCACTACTTTTGTATATATTTATTGCAGTAATTGGAACTATGAATTTAATAAAATATCATATAGTAATTAACTATGTTCCTTAAAATGTCATAAGTTTTTAACAATAGAAATCATAGCCTAATGATGTTATTTTCAAATGTTACTTGAAATTTATGTAATTTTTTCACATAGTTATCACATTAAATAAGAAAGTGTAATTGCAAATTCTGTTTTCATATAGTGGCTTCCCTTATATGAAAAGAAATGTGGAAGATTTACTTAATAACATTTAGGTGTATAATATTATCTACTAATGTTCATAAAAAATAACAATATAAGAATGACATACGAAGCTGACAGAAGCTAGGAGTACTACTACAATATTTTAATTTGTCAGAATTAGGAACAGTCATATTTTTGCATACATTTGCAGTTTCTTTGGAATTTATACTTTTTTCTAAATTATTATGAAATATTTGTTTTTAATATTAGACATGAATGATGAATTGTGTTTGGATAATTAGATTTTGATTTACATACACAACATGTTAAATTTTTATTTTCAGTTAATCTTTACATAAGAGATTATTTTCCTTCTTTTAGTTTACTACTCTCATTCACTGAGGATAGCAAAGTAAGAAACAAGAATACAATTAGTGGTAATTCCAAACAGTTTAGTATTATTCATGAAACACAGCATGTTTGTATTTTTGTACTGAAGTTTTCCCTGTTTTAAAGGAATAGTTATATGTAACTAGAAGAAATGTATAAAGAAGATGCTAAGTTCATACTGGTAGTTACAAGTTATCATTTGAAACAATAAAACAATGAGCATTTGTAATTATTGTAATCATTCACTGTTTGACACTAGTATGACAATGTGTAGTTATTTCAATTACTACAATATTTGTAGAACCAACAATAGTAAATATTTTTAAATGTACTCTATAGATATATTAATTGTCTATGTAAATATGGCTAAGTTAAACTAAGACAATAATCGATCACTATGAATGTTTTACATTGTCACCATCACTATCTTCACCACCACCACACATATAGAAAGGACTCTTAACTATTGTCATTTTAAATTAAGATAATCAAAATGGTGCATTTCAAACATTGTAATTGGATGGTTCAGTATTGTCCCTTCTCTCTTCCTCACAACCTTTCACTTTCTCCACACCACCACACCCCCACCTCCAACCACATATACAAATATATTTAGATATTATCCTTAATTTTCATTGAAAGACAAACACTCGATTAAAATATGCAGCATTGATATATCAATTTATTTTTCACAGATGGCAATATGTGTGAAGCACTGATACATTGGAATGTACTGACTTTTATGTTGCCCTGCAGAAGAACAAGAAGTCCAGTGTGTTACTCCAGTGAATATCAATTGAATATCAAATTTCAAATATTATCAAAATTGCGAGGGACCACTGTACTTGAGAAAAGTTAGGAGGTGTTTATAGTGGTAAATTACCAAATTGCTATGGAGAAGGTAGAGGATCACCTATCCTTGTACATTCTAGCTGTGATCATTAAATATAACACATTTTTTCCATTCATTTTCAAGTTATATTATTCTGTTTTGTTTTCTACATAATGATATTGCACAAATAAATAATGTTGAATGAAATTATATCCTTACATGATGTGGCTGATTCTGGCTGGTTTATGTACTTTTGTGACATCAGCTATACTCAAACATTAGAACTGCATCTGCTGTTTGAGTATTGTCCATTGTGTTCAAAAGATCCTTTTTGCAGATTAATGTTACATTAGCAGTGTACTTCATGAGATAGTATTCTGACTACACTAATACTATTGCTGATGCTGCTGATTGATGATGACGAAAATCAAATTACTTATGATATACTAGTAATTGAGTATGCTCTAAATATGGTATATTAATATATCTTCTTCAACAATTAATCATCATGTGTGAAAAATCAGGCTCAGTTAGGTAAATTAATTCATTATTTTTATATTTATTATTAAACTTGACACATTCATTCTGAATGTTTGAGAAAGATTTTGTCTCAAACCTTCTGCTATTACATGTATTTCCATTCAACTTCAGACAAGACTGATAGACAAGAAAAATACTAGTATGACCAATTAAATTAGTATGCATTTCTTTCTTCATTGCACACCTAAATATGATTTCTGTGAAAGAAGAAAATATATTAAACATAATATTATTGTGTAAATATGTCTTGCTAAGGTTTTTAATTATATTCTGCATATAACTTAATTTTGCTACAAAGACGAAACGTGTAATATATAACAGCAAAGATAATTGTTTTAAAATATATCTGGAGACTACATAGATACCATATGCCAAATGAGACTTAATATAAGGAGCAGGCAATATGATCTCTTAACATACTGCCCATAATGTCATTCATCTCTGGCCCATTCATATCATGAGATCCTCTTTGTCATTATGTCTAATGATGTCCTTTCTATCTATACCTAAATTGTGTAGACAAAGACAGGCCACTATCAACTGACAAGCCCTCATGGATGAGATCGTAAGCCCAAAGTGCAGGAAAGGAAACCTTCTCTTCAAAATACTAAATGTCTTCAATTAAAACCCTGGTTCTGCAATGGGCTTTGTTGTAATTCTCCATACGGGGTTCATGGGGGTTTAGGTATGATGTCATAAGATAACTTTGGTAAGGGTAACCCAAGTCACCAAGTAGTATCCCATAGTGCAGTCCTGAAATTTCATGTTATAGGTTGATTAAATTCCTTATATTTAACAATGATTTGGTGATGATTTTGATGTTGTGAAAGATGTGCACAAGTCATTATGCAGAAATCATCCTAAACTATTCAAGAGAAATTCCTAACCGGTTGATAATATTTAAGGGGATCTTTCAATTTGCACAGCATTTTTTAAATTCTGGTGCAACCAGACATTGGGGTGTGGTTAAGGAGTGAGTTTAACAAAACAAAATTGTACATAAGTCTCAATTTGCAACAAACATGTATGGAAATTGGTGTGTTTGAAAACTGACCTAGTTGCTAACAAATGTAACAGGTAGCACTGAATGGAACCTATGAGCAATACCACTGGTTCCATACAGTTGTAACCCCTTTGTCAGGGTCACAACTTTAGATATTGAGATCCTCACTCTGTATGATTTTATTAGGCATGAAAAAATTAATGTATACATGCAACTATCATTGACACTGGTGGCATATTTTTGGAAGTAAAGAGATATGTATATATCTGCACACAAACACACAGCTGGCATTAAGAAATGAATTCATATACTAGTATTCAACTTAAATTGGCCCCTGCTTCTATTCTAATCAAATGCACATTGATCAGAGAGTTAGATTTTGACTGGTGGATAGTTAGTTTTGAAAAAGCAGTGGAGCATGGGGATATGTGTTTTACAAGTATTATAGTTCACCATAATTATCTAATGATCACTGCATATTTTGTGATAAGCCGATCACACATTTTTATTCATAATTTTTATGTAATATAGCTTAATCTGATGATAATCTAATCACAAATAAATTAAAAGACCCACACTTGTACCAAAGGATAAATGCTATAATTAAAAGAAATTAGTGTGCATTTTTAAATTAATCCTATTCTGTCATTAGCATGCATCAGTAAGTATTTTTTATATCATGATACAGTGACTGATTAGGTATTTGGAACCACATGGGTATGTAGTGGCACAAGTGGTCTTTGCATAAGGTGAAGAAACGTGAACATCCAGAGACAAGAACCAAACATGGAAAATTACTCATAGCCTGTAGATGAGCTGGCCTAATAGATAAAGCACGTGGAAAGTTACTCATACTCCATAGCTGAGCTAGCCTATTAAATAAAGCGCATGACCACAGAGGGATCATTGAGAGAGTGGTCTATATCTTCTGATGGGAATAGTGTGTGCATTCATAAATTGTACGGTAGTCTACATTTTGCACTCCAAAAAGTAAATGTGTACAATTATAATTATTTTTTCAGTCTGTGACATTCTATGCATGTTTTTGAAAGTTTGGTAAGGGGTATTATTCCCATTCAGTATAATATGTTATTACATTGACTTCTTGCACATGTAAATATGACAGCTTCTTGATGACGAAATAAAAACAGAAACATTTCATACCAGAACATTCAAAGAATGGAAACTTTTTTTGTGTAAATACTCTGCTTCATTTTCCTGTGGTACTTGGCTCTTGATAAAAATGTCATCAATATATCCAAGTACATTTGGGAATCCTGTTTAGGAAATTAAAAAAATTACATACTTAGTGAAGTTTGTCTTTTCTATTAGTGTAATGTGTGTATGTATGTCTGTCTGTGTGAGTGTGAAAGGATAATTTTTCTTACTAGCTGGTATATATGTTTATAAATGAGGTCCAGAAGATAACATTCTTTGTAACTAATTGAGTCAATGTTTGAAAATATTTATTATTTTTATTATTATTAATCAAATAAATGAAAGCTATACACAAGAAATTATTTTCATAAATTCTTAAAATATAAAAAAATTTTTTTTTATATAATTTGCTTCTTGAGATGTAATTAAGTGGAGGTGTGATTCCATTTTTTAAAAATAAATTCAACACCATATTTGTTAAAAATGTGATTTTATTAATAAAATGAGGAAATATAAATAGCATATTACACATTATATTTGATATTATACAAAAATCCTCAATTCAAAATATTTATTATATATATATATATACCCTTACAACATGTGTAAATATGTCAAGCTTAATTAAGTGTTGGTCATTATTGTTATTGTTATAATTATGTAAAAATGTCTTTTCAAAATTTTGAGATTGCCCCATTGTAAGTTATTTTTAGAAGAATGAAACAGGAAGCACTCTAGACTATATTGTAAAATAAAAGAAATAGTCTTCGCCGATACTAGTTTGAAATCCAAATCCTTGTTGAAATGTATCGTTGTAGAATAGTATCATTAAAAAAAATGTATTGTTTTCTTTTCTTAATTACAATAATAAATAACTACTGCATCAATACTGCTTGTCCCATATGGAAATAATATTCATCATGAATTCTTCTCGTACACAATTACATACGGTAATGTAAGGTTAGAGTTAAAAGAAAATGGCAGAGTACATTGTTGACAACACGTGTTTGTCTTAATTATGTTGCCAGACAGTGACTATGAATGCGTGCAGTTTTCCAGTGTTACATTATTTTAAGACCTAGAGTCATAAGAATAGGCTTTTTAAGTGCGAGAAAGAAATTTCAAGGTTATACAACAGGTTAGCATATACAAAAGTCTCTGTGGTGAAAAATACATACTTTTGGTAGAGTTATTTCTTATATAATTCATAATGAGACATTGAAATGTATCAGTGGCGATATCACATTTGAAGCTACTTTCTTTTCCCGTTTAGGAAATATATCTGCCCGTATGTAGGTTATTCAAACCTGTATTTCCATTTTTAAGCCTATTTCATTTTTCTTCTTCTGCTTCTTCTTCTCTCTCTCTCTCCATCAGGATAAACAGATCATACAGTATACATTCTGTAGACCCTCTAGTATACATTTATGTATTCAATGAGTAGGCGTCATCAAGAAATACCTAAAATCGAAATGCAAACAACATAATGTGCCTCTGTTATAATTACTTTTCCACATAATTTAATGCATTCATTATCAGTGACTGAAATTACATGACCTCTTGCTATTCGATATTGTGTCACCCATACAGTATCATATACCTGTTACACTCTACGACAAACGGTAAAAAGTTTCAGATAAACGCTCTTGATTAAAAATATAGTAATACAATTGTTTAAGTAGCGATTTAACTCTCATCACAATCATAATCATGTTTGAAAATGATGGAGAAATCGAGCATAGATGAGCGTGTATTGCAAACCGAAATTCATTGTGAAATATTTCCTTATATGTACTCCAAAAACGTTGATATCCTCTATATATCTCGGGATGAAGATACATTCCCATGTTATTGAGACAAGTGTGTAGTTTGGTAGTTTTAAGGTAAGCACAAGGCAATGCTTACCATCAAATCTGATGACAGTGCCCAGACCTAAAAAAACAAAACATGTACTGTCTTAAATATTTACACATGAATAGCCGAAAGACATGTACTGTCTTAAATATTTACACATGAATAGCCGAAAGACATGTACTGTCTTAAATATTTACACATGAATAGCTGAAAGACATGTACTGTCTTAAATATTTACACATGAAATAGCTGAAAGACATGTACTGTCTTAAATATTTATACATGAATAACCGAAAGACATGTACTGTCTTAAATATTTACACATGAAAAACCGAAAGACATGTACTGTTTTAAATATTTACACATGAATAGCCGAAAGAATAAAAAAGGAATGCCCAGATATAAGAATCTCATTCTAAATTACTGCATAATAAATTATTTCAAGTATTGATTGCATGAAATATCAATTAAAGCAGATCTGTCCAGAAAATATATTTTGTATATAAATTAACAGTAAGATACCATAATTCATTAAAGAGAAAGACTATATGTGCTGAAATTGTTTCCTCAAAGTAAAATACCCATATATCAATGACTGCAAAGGATGGAAACTCTTTATATTATAAACAGGGATAAGATAAAGAATATGGAGATAGGCATACGAACATGGAGAAAATCAATACAATAGCAAAGAAAACCACTAAAAAGACAACGCATACTTTATGTAGCATTGTTGCAAAGATGTAACATCAAATACATAAATTAAGCCGGTTATCTTAAAATCATGACATATTTCTATCACCTCTCTGACAATGTTGACAAATAAGGAGATATGGAATTAGAATTTATCACAGTGATATTGTTTTATATTGTGCGTCAATGAAGCCTACGCAATAGAATGTACTCTTATAAATTTCACGAGTGTGCTAGTCGTACCTATTTGATACCTACTTATCGCGACGATGAATCCATCTTTTCCATAGTGTAAACTAAAAATTTAGTGGTAGTATCTCCTTTGTTGTAACCTCTAGTACATAGGAAATTATTTTAATATATTATTAGCATGACTGGAATAAAGATTTCAGAAGCAGACAACAACCAATCAATAGTCAGATAACAATCTATTCAATTTGCTAGATGCAGTATCATTCGATAGTTTTACCAATGGGAGGGGCAAATTTTTAAAAGCTTGCCTTGATAAAATCTGTACAGACTATCGACCAAATCGAATTTCTGTATAAATACGTAAACCCATAAACCCCACAATATATATTAAAGTGGGAGACGCAGTGATCTGCAATTTACATTACTGAAAATCCATAAAGACACCCTCCAGTAAAAATGAGAATATTCGGTGTCACGTGCATGGTTGTCTTTAGGATTGGTGTTTCCCTGCAATCAGGTAATGTGAGATTTTGCAACTCTTGGTATGTTTGTTACTCGGATTAATTGAGATTAATATAATTCATCATATGCATTGGTGTAGGATAGGAAATTTCCACCTGAGAGTCAGAATTTTGCATCAGACACGAGGCTGTGCCGAGTGTCTGAAGCAAAATTTTGATCCTGAGCGTGGATGTTCCCTATCATATACTGAAGCATACTGATGGATTCTTTTTCTCAAATTTATGAACGACAAAATAAGCCTAAGTAAAAATGGCTTATTGTGAATACTGCTGTAACTTTCAAACGGTAGAACACCCATTGAACATTTCCTTGCCCTAAGATAGTGCGTAACAATTTAGGTTTACACTGAAATATTCAATGTAAACATTCAATGACTTTTAAACAGATTTTAACTTTCAAAGAACAGTGGTTGAAATTGCTAAGGTATTGGCAATCCACAGCATCTGAATATACACTTACTGCAGATAGCTTGGGCAATGATACAAATGTGAACAGGTCAAAAAGTAAAGTTCACTTTTATCCAAAAGATTAACTGAAACAGACAAAAATAATGAAATAGTTCTCGATTCAACTTTGATCTAGAATTGATTTATCCTTCAAAAATAATAATGAGAATATGAATTTTTAAAAAATAACATTTACAACAACAGCTTTTTCGACTCGATAAGGACTAAAGAAGACGTACATGTAGCTAGGTCGATCATTGCAAAACGGCTTCTTTGTGGAACACTTAACTTCAACCAGTGTGCTATAATTAATGTTTATCTTAATTATTGTAAAAGAATGTTCAAGTGATGACTGAAAGTGGGAAGCTTTTGCAATGTTGTGCACACTATGATCGCAGTAGAAGGTCTGCATAGTCCACAAGTCCGGATAAAGGCCACGTATGAGGCAAGATAGAATTATCATGCACCGGTGTTCTATACTAGAAAACATAATCATACACATATAGCAATGTGAAAAAAGGTGTTCCTAAGTTGAAGTATTTTATTATTACCATTAAAAATTCTCTTTCAGTCATAAGGATATTAAGTTTCTTATTCAAGCAATAACTTAGGTATGTTATAAATCAAGAAATAAATAAATACATAAATAAATACACATTTATTTATATTTATGTATGTAATAATCACTTCTTTACTAATAATAAGCTTGGGTATTATTTATATCTTAACGCTTATTTTGTTTCTTTGCACCTGTTTTTTACAAAACTTATTTGCAACATTCAACGCAATCTTGATTGTACTTTCACATCTGTGCATTATCTTGTTTATTTTGCATTTGTGATGTAAATAATGTTCGAAAACATATTTACACGAATTGCCGTTTTTGAAACTTTCACATTCATTGTGCGAATTTTTGTGCACTTTTGTGGTTATATGTCTATCTTTACAGCGAATGCCTTTGATTGTTACGAATGCGAAGATTCGGACAGATGCAAGTGCAAGAACCCTCTCAATAAAAGAGGCGACAAATCTGGCGAACAGGGCTTGTATCCGATATTTCATTCTGGAAATACATTTGTTATATATTTGTAACAATCTAGATAGTTTTGTGCCTGTGGTTCACAGGTTTGATCCCTTGCGCCTGTGTGTACTTGGGTTGGTTTTAATATGATTTCTCTCTTTTAAGTTTATAAATTAGAGAGAAATCATTTTATCATAGAGAGTAGGATACCAATAGTTTACTTGTTCATATCGATCAGTTTGTATGACTGGGATACTTTGTTTGTTAGGTGTATCTTTGAATGAAGACAAAAACATTGACGTTGGCTTGGATTGAGAATCCCATATGTTATGTATTGTGTACTGATAGTCACAAGGGGTCTATGATATCGCTAACCAGAGGCATTTTCAAAGGGGTAAAAATAAAGTAGCTTTTCTTTCTTTCGTAACCTCAGACAAAAATAGTAGGAAATGACAATTATATGTGGCAGATGACGTATATTCTTGTGTTATTTCAGTTGACCTCATTTCATTATTATGCCTTGATAACGATTAATAAGATATACAATGCGGTTCCCATGAAACTATGATGGGACATGGTTTATGTGTAACAAGAATCTTGGCAGAAAAGATTATCTCCCACGGAAATATTTCTCGTATCTTAAAGCTGTAATTACCATGACTAACAAGAAAAGGATTAAGTTTAACATTGTTTCCATGTATGTATATCACGTTGTCAGCTTGGTGTTCATGATGTGGGAATTATAAGATCATCAGACAATCAACAAAGATTTCTTTATGTTTCATGACTTTTTCAATTTCATGAAGTAATAATAAATTAGAAATCAAAACTGATTCAGATTGTGTCCTTATTTCATACTCGCATGAAAATAAAAAAGCGTAAATGTAGTAGCTGTGTGTGTGTGTGAGAGAGAGAGAGAGAGAGAGATGGGTAAAAGACTAAAAACGCTCAGATCAACTCCCACACAGACCCAAAGAAAGCACTCAAATTGCATATAGTACCGAGAGAGAGAGAGGTTATTATGTTTTGCCTGGAGGACAGATTACAGGGTATCATCATTGTCGCAAGTTACGGGCGAAAAATCCTCTACGCTCTGCTAACGTTCTCTTTTTGCTCGTGGCTTACGACGGTATCATAGACAACTGTTGTAACAGTATGTAAGTTTGACATCGCAGCCAGTTTCTAACCGATAGTCTGGCACGGATGTGTATCACACACAGCATACCACTGAACTGTGCTGGATGATATTGTGACTGTAATATATTTGTATCTTGTTAAATTAATTTGCTTTGTTAACTTGGATAACTCTTGTTAGCTAGTTTAATGTTTTAAACTGCTGCACATGGGTAAGATGTACTGCTTGTTATTTGGCTTAAATGATAGTACATTATTTATTTATCTAACATTTTAAATTTTCTTTCTTATTTTACAAATGTTTTAATTTGAAAATCTAAAATAATAGATAGTAGGCATTCATCTCTTATTCTAGCATGTGGTTTAATACCCTAATATTGTACTAAATTGTTCATTAAAGCGTGGCTTGCAGTGTCTCACCCACATCCGCTACTTTGTCATGGTCTCAGTAGCTTTGGACTTAATAATGTTTAATTTTTACAAAATAAGTTATAATGCCAGAGCTGGCATCTAATACCCTGTTACTTATCTAATTTAGCATATGGGTTTTAACCCAAGGAGTGTCTGACTTAAAAAAGCACGGGTGATATCTCACCCATTTCAAAAGCAGTAGGAGTTAATTATTTCTTCAGTAATGGTTATAACCTCAGAGCACATATGTTTAATGTTTATTTTTTTAAAACATTTAATGTGGTGGCCCAAACTTTGATGCATAGGGGCAAGATGTTTTCGTGTTGTTGTTGGTTTTTGAAAAACAAAAAGAAGATATGCGAGTGGCCTTGGACTCATAGTTGCTATTAATATACTTTTGGCTCGTTGAGGTGGGTGGTAGGGTGTTGGTTTTTGAAAAATAAAAACAAGTTTGTAGTGGCAGAGCCAGGAGCTTACAGTATTATAGAGGATCTATATCCTGGATCAGGTCACAAGGTCACAAATGACCTTGTTTTCATTTTTAAAAAGCAACATCTACCACCACCCCGATCCCCACGAGACAAAAGTAAGATAATAAAAACCATGAACCCAAGACCCATATAAACTCTTTCTTTTTCAAAAACCAACACCCTACCCTACAGAATTTCAAAAACCAACACCTTACCCTACAGAATTCTGCGGGTTTGTTTTCTTTGCCATTGATTTGACAAACTTGCGCATCAGATGAAATTAATGTTTAACTTTTTCTTTTCTGTTCGTTTTCCTACTGCATAATACAGAAAAATAAGGTAAATAATTTTAGATCATTAACTCTTCTTAGTAAAGTTGCCCCCCCCCTTTCTCTCTCTCTCTCTCTCTCTCTCTCTCTCTCTCTCTCTCATAAAATATGGAATCCAAATCACTACTGCACAAGTTATCGTAAACTGAAATCTGGAAAAGTTTGCAAGTGGTAAGAAACAGAAACACGCTCAATAACCAAAGGCTCTAACAGTCACAAACAGGAAACTGCATTCTTTAATATCTGCATAAAAATAATTAAAAAAGTATATTTTATTTTTATATTTTCGCCGTAGGAAAATGAGCAAATGATAGGATACATGTGGAGACAATACATCCATGCAAAATGCTCTAAACTTGTTGGAAATTAAAATCTCTGAACATCTCAGATTTTAGAATTTTCCCTATTATTTTTCATTTCGGTAATAAGCTGAGTTCAGATTAATTACTAACAATTATCAAACTTCCGTTTTTAATGGCGGGACCATAATTGCGGCTGTAAAGTACAACGCGCAAAGTCAGATGGCTTCGCGTGATAAAAACACACTGTTCCCAAGCTGAAACTTACATCATCCTTTGATGCAAACCCTTGTTAATATTTTACAACAGTGTTCACAATGGTCACTGCCTTGATTTCTGTAGAACAACCACTGAAGTCAAGTCTTTATTAGGGAGAGACAATTGAATTAACCAACCATGGGGGGGGGGTAAATGCATGAAAACAATTGTCTTTCTCTGATTTTTGTAGCAGACGTTAATCCATTCCATATTTCACTTAAAATAAATAATTACTGTGATGAAAGAACAAAAAATATCCCGATCGAAAAAAAAAAAACAACATATAAACCCCATATATTAAATGGTCAGTCCCTTACAGTATCCATGCAGTCATAATATTCAGCCTCGTGACTCTGCTATTACTGTTTAAAGACTAAGCACGTGGTTTGCATTTCAGTATAAATTCAGTGTTTTAGGTTTGTTGTGGGGGGGGGGGGTAAGCAGAAGCGGATGTCAATTTGGATTTTAATTGTCCATATTTCAGAGAATTACTTTCCTTTGGAACAAAATGATAAATTTATTCTGCTTGAGAGGCTCAGCAATGTGTGCTCCTCCTCAAGTCAGTGCATAAGTTTGTTCATATTTCTTTGAAATAAATTAAAATCATAAACTTATTGCAAAAGAAGTCGATCAACCTTTTATAAACAGTAATGTGTACTGAATATACAAGCCTTTTGAAATTATTTTTTTATTGGCCAAATATATGATCGAAATAAATACGACTGATTCTTCAGATGGTATCCGGTTGTAAATCACTCTTGACGTCTCAGTCTTTCCATAGGCGGTCTTCATTCATTGGCTATTCAGATGTCAATCAGTAATGTCGACTAGCCCCTCCACGGTGGAGTTTACATCGGCATGCCTGCCAAAACGCGGTGGTGATTTGTAGGTATTTATGCCAATTTATGCCTCCACCACGGAGTGCTATCGCAGAGCTAAAGTGGAGGGGATTAAGAACCCCACCGCGATGAGTGGAGTTCGGAAAAATCACGTGAGCTGTACTGTATGGTAATTATTTCAGGAACTGGCATCATAACTATAGGAATGTTTAGTCTGTCTTGTCTAGAAAAGCATCTGATTTGTTCACTCAAGATAACACAGAGAGCCATAATAGAGCATAGAATGGGTGTCCTGGATGGTCAATTGTGAGGAATATTCTACATATTTGGTTCTGAAAGTATACAATTCTAATATTGACTATTCACAAAAGTTTAAATATCTTCTAACCATTGGAAATGAACAAACAAATGAGTTGATAACACACTTTTGTATTCCAAATGGTGTATACTAATGTTAAAGGAACTACTATATATGCAGTATTGTACTTCCAGAAATAGCCCGTGGATATAAAAATGTTGCATATCTTACCTTTGATCGACACAAGTGATATACTTCAGATCCATTTATTTAAAAAAGAAGTACCATTTAAGAGTTTTATTTTTGTATCTTTTTTCCAAAGTGTTACGACTCTATGGTCTAAGAAAAATGTAACAGAAAGAAAGTGAAACCAACAAATCAAGTAAAAAATCAACAAGCAATTTATTACTAGATAATTAAAATGAAAAATCAAAAAGTCACTTACAGTAATGTGTTTTGAAATCCTAATAATCCAATAAGAATGATTGTTCTAATCACAAGTCCTAAATATAGAATGTTCCGAATTCACAGCTGTGTCCTTGAATGTTATGATGTGCTAATGGTCTCCAAAGTCCTGATGTACTAGAAATCTTGATGTGCTGATGTCAAAATGAAGTATTCCAAAATATCTGAATAAGTTCACATAAATTCCAAAATCATCAATTAAAAATCCAAAATCCAAAAGTTTATGAGCACTGTTATAATCCAATGAATATTTAAAATAATTCCTCTCTTAGAATTTGGAATGAATTTTCACAACTGTAATAGCTCTTTACAAGACTGATGGTAATGTCAAAACTGAATAAATGTCCACCAAACATGGTATATATAAAGATTGGTCACATGACAGAATGTTCTAGAATGTGTGTCATCTTAATGGAATTTTACTTGTAAACAAAAATCAACCTTGACCTTCAAATTGAGAAAACATATTGATCAAAACAACCTAATTCAAGGACACTAATTAAACATGTTTTTCCTGATAAACATTAAGATTTAAGCAAATATTAAAGTGAAGAAACATTTATAATTTCCTAAAATATTTATAATATTATATAAACATCATACATAACAAAAGCAACTACCTAGGTGGCAATTTTGGCCAAAAACATTTGACATTTCTTCAAAGCAAAGAGGTGTGACTGAGCCGGTTCTCGTAATGTCAGTTGCCTTTCAAATTCCAGTCATTTTTTAAAAAAATGCAACTATTTCCAGAAAAAGCAACATAACCAGTATTGATTTTTTAGTGCCTACCATAAATAAGATAGTCTAGATGTATCTGAACTTACAACTAATGCAATGGATGTCATCTTAAATATGAAAAAGTGGATAACATTATCTGGATGCAAGCTAAATATGATTGCATACTTATTACCTTGATGTGTTTTCTTCACCCATGGGGTAGTGCTATAGGTTGGATAGGACACATGCCGACTGTTCAATCTTACAATCGGCGGGGACAATGGTAATTGTTTCAGGAATCAGCATCATAATTAGAGTAATGCTTAGTTTGTCTTGGCAAAAATTAAACATTCATACATTTAGTGACCATTTGCTATAGAAAAGAGTTTGATTTTTCTGTTCAATATGACACAGAGAAGGATGATAAGGCATACATTGAGTCACCTAGCCTAGTCAATTGTGAGTAACATGTAAAATATTTGACCCTTAAATCATCAGATTATTTACCACTCTAAACAGTTTCAATGTCTTCTGACAATTAGAAGTAAACATACAAAATGAGTTTATGACACTCTTTTTAATTCCAAAGTGTGTATACAAATGTTAAGAGAACTAATATCGATGTAGTGTTGTCTTTCTAGAAATGTCTCATGGATCTAGCAACTTTTCATATTTCACTTTAGGTGCACAAAAGAGATATACTTTCTTCAGATCCATTTATTGAGAGAATAGAAGCTCATTTTAAGCTTCTTGGTGGTATCCTCCTCCTTTCAAGGCAAGAAACTGGATGGAGATTTTCGCCAAACATTCTGAATTCTCTTCATTTTTTAAACTGAAATATGAACCAAAGTATCCTAATATTGAGTAAAATTTGTCTTTACAAATGAAACTGATTTGTTTGTAGAAATTTATTATAACTAGCTCATACATCCAGGAAGCTTCATTTTCTGATGAGTATGGAAAGTTAGTCCCCTTGTTTGGATCTAACATTTGTCAGCAATGACATCATATGACACCAAACTTAGACCGCTATCTTGTAATATAAATTGTTCTCTGCAGCAAACCCCAATTGTTGTAAACGCAACCAAACCTTGTGCAGTTATGCTTCAGTGATGCCATAGACATAGGAAAAGAAAGTTTATTAAATAGGTGCAACCTTTCTCATCTCCTTAAGGTATTATTGTCACTGTGTGTTTGTTGTTTTATGGTTTCTAAATTGTCTGTCTTTCTTTATATCTGTACACTAAGTTGCTACAGTGCGTTAATACTAATTTAATTTTGTACTTAGACAATCAAATAGTTAAATACACTTAACAGATTATCCTTAGGTGATAATTACAGATCAAAAGGAGAATAATTTAAAACATGAACTTGAACATTTAATATTTTATATCACTATTTAATAAAAAATAAATAAAATGGCTTTCAGAAAAAAAAAGGAATTGCTTGCTTGTCCTTTTTAAAGGAATTTTAAATTTGTGTACACACAATAATCCCAAAACCCATGTAGTAGCAATACCCTATTTCCAGGCAATGATTTTATGATCTGCAAACCTGGTGTAGTAATAATACTACATTGTTATCCCCAAACCCATATAGTAACAATACCCTATTTCCAGGCAATGATTCTGTGATCTCCAAAATCTGATGTAGTAACAATACTACATTGCTATCCCCAAACCCATGTAGTAACAATACCCTATCTCCAGGCACTGATTTTGTGATCTCCAAAACCTGATGTAGTAACAATACTACATTGCTATCCCCAAACCCATGTAGTAACAATACCCTATTTCCAGGCACTGATTTTGTGATCTCCAAAACCTGATGAAGTAACAATACTACATTTCTATCCCCAAACCCATGTAGTAACAATACCCTATCTCCAGGCACTGATTTTGTGATCTGCAAAACCTGATGTAGTAACAATACTACATTGCTATCCCCAAACTGATGTAGTAACATTACCCTATTTCCAGGCACTGATTTTATGATCTGCAAAACCTGTTGTAGTAATAATACTACATTGCTCCCCAGACCGATGTGGTAACATTACCCTATTTCCAGGTGACAGTGTAAAACCGATTTTGTTATCTCCAAAACCTGATGTAGTAACAATACTACATTGCTATCCCCAAACTCATGTAGTAACATTACCCTATTTCCAGGCAATGATTTTGTGATCTGTAAAACCTGATGTAGTAATAATACTACACTGCTATCCCCAAATTCATGTAGTGACATTACTTTATTTCCAGGCAACAGTGTAACACTGATTTTTGTAATCTTCAAACCCTGATGTAGTAACAATACTATATTACTAATCACCAAACCACATAGTAATATTACCCTATTTCCATGTGACAGTGTAACACCCTGATTTTGCAATCTCCAAAACCTGATGTAGTAACAATACTACATTGGTAATCATCAAACCCATGCAGTAACATTGCCATATTTCCAAGATAACAATGTAACACTGATTTTGTAATCTCCAAACCTGATGTAGTAATAATACTACATGGCCTCAAATCCATGTGAACCTACAATATTTCACTTGAGGAAAAAATGGGTAATTCCTCCTTTGAAGAGTCACTTTCCAGAAAAAATTCCAGTGTATTAAATCAAATTTAACCATATTAATATTGGCTTTTGCACTCATGTTTTGGTACTGATGCCAGTAATAAACAACAAAAGGACTAGGGACTCTAGATCACTGTAATGGCCTCAGAAAATGTCCAAAATGTATTTTCTTTATTTTAAAAGCTGTTTTATTTATTTTGTATAGACATACCTTTGTCTTTAATAATATGTTTTATTTTCATATTTATCGCGTGCGATGACGTCATCTGCAGCCGCGCGTGAAGCGTAGAATGCGGAAAATGTGAACAATTCGTCTGACTATAATCTATTTATATATATTAAACTATTCCCGCAGCCATGAAACAACGGGAAACTTTCAAGACGTTTCCCTTATTAGATAAGTTGTAATCTCAGAAAATTGTATGTTGTTTCACTCATGTGGGATACAGTAATTTTAAAGAAAATGGTTAGATA
This sequence comes from Margaritifera margaritifera, assembly GCA_029931535.1. Classification (NCBI taxonomy): domain Eukaryota; kingdom Metazoa; phylum Mollusca; class Bivalvia; order Unionida; family Margaritiferidae; genus Margaritifera; species Margaritifera margaritifera. Next base: position 84,616 of record JAQPZY010000376.1, on the reverse strand, counting down.
ATATGGCAGGTAACAGTGACATTTTTATCACAGCAGCAGTTTACAAGGTATGTAACTTTCATTTTACAAATATTATGTCACAATAAATGAGTAAAGTATGAAATTAAATGCAGTTTTACTTTATCAGACACACATATCCTTTAGAAATTAAGGAAAATCTTCACAGTTGAAATATTTCCAGGCGGTGTTGATTTGCAGACGAAAAGTTTTATGAAGAAATAAGCAAATCCAGCTTGGTTTATAAAATATTTGTATCAGACTGGTATTTTGGACAAATATTTCTCTATAAGAGCATTATATACAGTGGTATGCAATACTGTGAAACTTTTATTAATTCGTTTTGAATTATTTGGTAAAAAAATTCCAATCATAAAAAGCGATTGAGGGTCTATACAGTTTCCGTACGGAATCAGTCAGGCCTACCTCACGTTCATCACTTATTGAAGACTCAATGTAGTACAATTTGAAATGGTAGAATAAATAATTAACATTCAATATAAGGTACATTTTGTCTCATCAATAATAAAGATAATCCATGAGAATTAACGACAGTGCGGTAACTGGTGCCAGATTCTCGAGGGGACTCTAGTTCCAACTCACTATGTTTATAACTGGAAGGGTTAGTGAGGAAACGCACTATGAAAAGAGTATTGATATTGATTTGCAAACATGCATAAACCATATCTTATATAAACAGTCTGCTAAACACCATAAATATTTAATAGAAAGATAATCCATATGGCTGCTACAGAATACAAAAAACTTTATATAGCTCATATAAATACAAATCATGTATACATAGTTTCGTGGTCCAATGGTAAAATGTCCGCTTACATGCAGAGCCGACCTGGGTATGATTCCCAGAAAAGTAGAGATTTATTTTTTCTTCTTCGTTCCACTTAGTACAGATAGTAATCCGTAATAACTTTATTTTCCACACTGATATGAAAAAATCTTAATGGTAATGAGCTCATGCAGAAGGTGGAATGTGAGGGTCTAGACAAGATGAGAAATCCTTGGGAAAAGATAGATGCCTCAGATACCATAATTCCTGACTTTCCAAGGCTTGATAAGGAAGACTTGCAAAATATTACTTTTGGAGTATATCAACTGAAGTTAGCAAAATCTTACAGCCATAAGCACCTTAGCGAGAATGAAGGTTATGATTTATTAGTGCATAAAGACCAGAATGGACTTCTAATGGCAAGAATTCAGAGCCGGCATGTGTCCAGAAGAGCCTATAAACTCTGGCTTGATTATGATCAATATTCAGTCAGAAGTTGGTACTGCCAATGTCGATCCAGAGCCCGTGTTGTTGGTACGTGTGCGCACATACCAGCTGTCATCTGGTACCTTGGATATGCACGTCATCAAAATGCACCTTTTAATTCGATGTCTGATTGGAGTTCTTATTTGAATGATGCGCAATACCTTCCTGAACCTCAGTTGAATGATGATGATGATAACGGTGGTGATGATGATGATACAGCTGACATCGAAGAGTAATAAATCATTACAAATAAGTTACAAGTTGCTTGTGAAGTAATTAGTCCAGGTAAAAAAAACCAGTCAATATTGTTATGTCAGATTTCTCTGTAGTTTTAATAATATATATCATTTTGAAAGATCTAAGTACATACTGTTTTGGACTGTGTAAATATTCTTTGTGAATAGGTCATTACGAGAATAGGTCATTACGAGAACATGCATTTGCTTGCTTAATATTTTTATTAAAACTTAGAATGATAACCAAACGGTAATTTAATAGTATTGCCTTGTACATTCCAGTCAAGTTATATAATGTATGTGTTCTAGTTATACATGTGTACATAATTAGTTCTTTTAAACATACAGTGACGATGTACAACATTTAGATTTTTTGTGACGATAATTGTATGGCGAAATACTCATGTATTTGCTATGTAGTTAGCTCATTTGTATTGGAATTGTTATCGACAAGGGACTTGATGTCAATATTCTTCTTACCATACATTATGCATGTAAATGTCACACCATTTGTTTGTTTTTAGGGTAGGTACTGGCATTCTGGATAAAACTAAATAAATAAATTAACGCAGTGAAGTTGAATATAGAGAGGATATTTGCTTGAAACGAGTGAATAACGGATATATTTCATTGAGTACGTGAAAAACTCAGTATTTTCACGCGTGGCGAAGCCACGAGTGAAAATACTTAAGTTATTTCACCCACGAGATGAAATATATCCGTTATTCACTCGGAGCAAGCAAATATTCTTTTTATTTTATGCTCAAGCCTATTGTCTAACAATTTGTATAAAACACTGAAGTAGCTGATTTCTTGCTGCATCCCGCGCGATAATGTCAGCGGTTTACCGTTTATGTTCTGCTGGTTTTTTTTGTATATTTGCACATAAAATATCAGTAGATATCAGTAGTTACATAATGCTCCTTCCCAATTGAAGGTTTCACAGTAGACAAAAAAAATGTTTTTTTTTTCATCCCTTCGTGGATTTGAACTCGGTTCGCTTGGATGCAATGCAGCCACCTTAACCTTTACACCAGACAAGGATCTTACAAAAATAATTGAAATGTCTTACTCATAATGTTATCCATCTCTATTGACGGTCAGTGAAAAAATATCATATTTTTCACTGCAGTGAAATATTACAATTATTTCACTTGGAAAATCCAGTAATTCACTGCCTAGCATAAAATAAATATTTTTTCTTATGGATGTTTTGTTGATATTTGCAGAAGTCTTTTGTCAAAGTCCTTTAGTCCCCAAGATTTGCATATATATATGTATATATATATATATATATATATACATATATATCTTTATATATATATATATATATATATATATATATATATATATATATATATATATATATATATATATATATATATACATATAATCAACAAGTCTTTAAAAATTAAAATTTGCATGCATGACGTCATTAAAATCACGATTACGTAATGGAACCAGAAGTAACGTCATTTTATGTAGGTAAACTTTTGGTGCCTCCAGCATACACAATTTGATTGAATTCAACAAAATTTTTATTATTCTGCACAAAATGCATCCTAAAGAGTCTTTGTACAAAACTTAGAGCCTTTTGGTGGTTGGGCCAAATTTGACCCTTGTAGTACCTAGTCCTTTCTGGGCGCTAACTACCATTTTCGACAATAAAATGAGCGATATATCAAAGTTTAATTTCTAGTTTTGATCACAGTTTTCTTGATGTTCAACAAATAGGGGCCAATTCTTTTGGTATTTTCTAGAAGAAAAAAAATGGGATCCATGCCTGACCCTGTGTTATAAGCGGGTTTGCAAGGTATCCGGACGCAAGTTATCGAGGGAGAGGTGTATACACACACACACAAATACAAATATTATAGATCTCGGTCTCTCTCAAAACTTGATTTGTGTTTGTAAAACATGTATGCCTCCACTACTACACTGCAAACCAAAAAGCCTAAGCCCAGTTAAAAAATTTATACAAGTTTGAAAAATTACTAAAATCGGCATGGAAATCTATTCAAATTATCTACATATGCAGGCTCGGGGATGTAGAATAGGCATGATACACCTTCCTGCATGTTGTAAGAGCATGAAGAGAGTCTTTTTGCCCAGGAATGCATCCAGTGATGATGTTCGAGCTGAGAAGATCTTTGACTTTTTAAAAGTATAGATATGCAAACCATTTTGAATTTTGTAGAATATATACAATTTTTGTGTGAAAATTCCATATTTCTAACTATATTGAAGAAATTTTGGAAAATCAAAATTTTAATGGGATACAATTTTTAACAAGAGTTTTCTGTGTGTACATGGGTAGGTATGATAGACTGGTATACAGAATATAGTTTTTTCATGTATAAGCAAAGTATAAAACAGGAAACCACCCAGTTAGACTGTAAATTAGTGAAAAATGGGGTAGAGATGAAGAGTAAAAGAAAGATGGAGATAATGCACGAGGAAAACTAATAGTTATTGTTTTGGCCACAAATATTATAGGTTTCTAGGATCATGCAGTAAATATATATGGAAGTTTGTTATTTTTTACTAATGTGTTATCAATTTCGTACAGGCTGCTTGGGCTCCAAAAAATATAATCTAGCCTTCCTGATAAGCATGCTCATGGGTTGGCATCTCAGAAAGTGTTTGGTTGATATATATAAATGGACTTTGTATTTTAAGGATTTTACCCTTTTTTGCCCTTAATCCTTGTTTTGTATGCTGTTTTACACTGAAAGAAGAAAAATAGTTTCCTCACAATAACTTTAATTCTCCACCATCTACAGTTTCCAAACATTGTGGATGGCTTGCACTTGAAATAAGAAAACCCTATCAATTTTGGCCCTCAAAAGTCAAGGTCACTCTGATTGAAAGAAGAAAACTGGTTTCTGCACAATAACTTGAGTTCTCCATCATTAACATTTACCAAACTTTGTGGATGGCTTGCACTTGATGTAAGGAAGAACCCTATTGATTTTGGAGTCAAAATAGTAACTGTGATTGAAAGAATTTTAAAAAAAATTGTTTCCACACACTAACAGTATTTCTACATGGCATACCTCAACTAAACTTAGTGGCTGGCTTGCCTTTGGGGTAAGGAAGAAAGCTATTGATTTTGAGGTCAACAGGTCAAAGGTTAAGGTCACTGAAAGAATAAAAATGTTTTCCGCATAATAATATTATATCTACATCACAGACCTTATACAGACTTTCTGGATGGCTTGCACTTAGGGTAAGTTAGAAGCCTATCAATTTCAGGGCCAAAAGGGCAAAGGTCAAGGTAACTGAAAAAAGAAAAATGGTTTCTTCACAAATATTTCAGTTATCTACAAAGAGGACTATTAAACATGGGGCTGGTCATTCATGGTATTCTTGCTTGGCATACCTAAATTTACTGAGCACTATATAACCTGGATTGTCCTAACCCTGTACATATATACATACTAAATGTGCCTACAAACACGCCTACCAAATTGTAAGTGTATATCTCAGGTGGTGTTTTTAAATACAAATAAGCCTCTCAAATTCAGAGCTGTTTAATGCTACGAGTTCATCAAAGTTTTATAAATATTTATAAAAAATGCCAGTTAAGTTCAAGATATCAATATTAAGGGCAGTCTATATCTGCAAAGATTATGCATGCCAGAGTTCTGTTCATTTATTAGACTTCTCAGCTCTATTGATGAAGTGCATAAGAATGCTATACTGCACTTAATTCAAGCCTCTATGATTGTGAGTAAGTTTGGGTTTGGGTTTGGTGTTTTATGGCAAAGCAACTCAAGTAGTAGGTTATTTAGTGTCAAGACAACTGGAGTATAGAACCTTGCCGAAGAAACACATCATAGTAGCTGACCCGGGCTAATCTGATGGTAGGATTCAAACCAGCAACCTTTCAGTCACGAGTCTAACACACTAACCACTGACCCACCGCAGCTCCTGATTATGAGTGTGGCCGTTACATGTAAATCCTGTAAATTCAATGTGAGGAACTGTTGACAAATGAAAGCATCTGGATTTATGATAACTCTGAATAACAGATGAGATTTTCTTAATGGAGATGAAGCTATGCACAAAGAATTGTGATCTTGCATCAGCCAATTTATGCAAACTACCATTGGTATAGAAGGGGGATATTGGGTAATTAGAGGATCAGTGTTGCTTGAAATAGCCACATGCTTATTTTGCAAGTTTTGTCAAAACCATTACTTTAGACCAGCTGTCAGTATTGGTATTATAAATAACGGATAGATATCTGCCAGAGTAAATGGGTCTGCACATTTAATTTGGCTACCAAGTGGTTTTTGCTTAATCATGCTAACAAAGTTTTTTCAAAGAGTCCAAGTCCCGAAAGTTTAAAAAATGTGTAAAAAAAATAAACAAATTGTTGTAATAGCTTGAATATCTAATTAGGTCATCTTTGTATAAATACAAACAAGCATACCAAATTTCATTTGTATACCTCAAGTGGTTTTTGCTTTATTGTTCTAGCAAGGTTTTTGTCTGTCTTCACTGAGTGGTTTTTGCACAATTTTGCTAACAAGCTTCTCAGAATGGACACATTGACATAACCAAATCAAGATGCCGTTCATGCATGCAGTGGGGGTATAAGGGCAGGGCTTACTAACTGCATGATAAACTTATATAGCAGTATTTTCTATAATAAACAATTTTGGGGTGATACAGGTTATTTTAGGGACATCTTAATTTGGTCCTGTCCATCCATCTGTCTGTCCCAAGAAGCTTGTTAGCACTACTGAGATAAAAACCACTTGGTGTAGAGAAATGAAATTTGACAGGCACATGCATATATAGATGACCTGAAAAAATGTTGAGGCCATTGGAGCAATATTTCATTTTCTTCTACTTTTTACGATTGTGTGAACTTGCCTTTTTATTGGCAAAACCTTGTTAGCATGATTAAGCAAAAACTGCACATGGTTGACAAATTAAATTTGGTTAGCATTTTTGCATGCATATGTAAATGACCTTGTTAGATTTTATGCAATTTTATCAATTTTTTAAATTTTGTTTACAGTTCTGGAACATATTTCACAAACACAAATTTAGTTTAAGTGGTGTGTCATAATTAAGTTTTCATATAAGATAATGAGGTTTTCCTAACTACCAGTAGGTGTTTTAATTATATGGGGTTTTTTGCTTTAGGGATCATGCTAGGGGGTCAAACAGGTGAAATACTATTCCTTGACCCCATTTTTACAGGAGGGAGAAGTCACTTTGACTGAAATACTGAATCCAGCTTGATCCCAGTGTATTTTCATGGGTCTCAAATAGATGCATTTGAAGGACCATAATTATATGGTTTTGAAGATTAAAAAACATTGTTATGTTTATGCCGAATCCCCTTTGACCACAAAAATTTGTCTCAGTTCAGTATCATAAACCCTTATTTTACTGTATTAACTTTGTTGCACCTTGTTTGTGTGCTAGCATCCTCAATATGAAGTCTCCAATACCTGACTTCATTTTATATCAAGCAGATATCAATATGTAAACCTCATTATCTCCTAATCATTTGTGGAGATCCAAGTACAACAAAGATCTGGAAAGGTTTGATATGCATGTACAGTAATGAGCAGAAAGTACTCCTAACACTGTCACAACACATTTACTCATCAAGAAAACCATACAATACAGTTGCTATTTTGTGTCTATCATATACCATTGAGAACCAGCAAATGCCAGGAATTGATGGCCACCCCTCTTTCATTAGAAGTAGTGGAGTATAGTTTTGTACAGAAATAGGCTAAGTGACAATAGTAAATGGGTTTATGGTGCATTTGTAAAGGAAGATATTAATGATTAGGTAGAGCACTAAAAATCAAACTTAGGTGAGGTCTAATCAAAATAAAAGCTACATACAAAATTTGCTTTAAATACAACATGATTAAGGGAGCTATAGTGCTGAAACAAAGTTTGTGGGTCCAACAATCAGGGACACAACTCCACTTAAAGAGGACACAGAAAGCTGATAATCAAATTTTCCTAAGTTATATCAATATAGTGCTGCATATCAAATTTTGTTGGAAACCAATAATAATTACAAGAGAATTATTTTGTGGAAACAAAAGTGGGTGGGTCTAATAATCAGGGGTCATAACTCCACCTAATGCTGATGCAAATGGAAGGCTAAAAAAATAAAACTCAGCCTGGGTGTTATAAGTATAAATTTGCATACCAAAAATGGTTGAAATCCAAAAGGAATTAAGGGAGTTATTGTAAAGAAAGGAAAGTGGGCAAGTCTGATAATCAAGGGCCATAACTCTGCTAAAAGCTGATGTTGCATGCCAAAAATGTAACTCGACACCAATGACAATCAAACTCAGCTGAGGTTTAATATTAAGCTTCTAATTTGATTGAAATCAAATGATGGAGTTATTATGTAAAAATGAAAATGGGTGGGTCTGACAATCAAAGGCCATAACTCTGCTAAATGATGTGGAATGCTGACAACTGAACTTTGGTGAGGTCTCATCAGTATCAAGCTGTATAGCAGATTTGGTTGAAATCCATTAATAGTTATTATGCAGAAATAAATGAGGGTGTGTCTGACAAACAGGTGCTATAACTGCTAAACAGTAACATAGAATGCTGATAGTCAAATTCCTACAAGGTCTCGCCAATATCAAAGCTGCATGCCAAATCTGGTTGAAATACAAAACTAAAATATGTCAGTTATTGTGCAGAAACAAAAGTATTGGTCTGAGCTCTGCTAAATGATGACATAGAATGCTGACCATCTAACTTGTTAAATATTTCATAAATATCAAACTGCATACCAAATTTGGTTCAAAATATTAAGGGTGTAACAAACAAACAGCGGAAAATACAAAAGTCTCTCAGGAGTGGAATTTGCATCACACTGACCTACTTTTAGTATGGCCGAGTTACTCTGCCAGAAATGCATCCACATACCAACATTCAGGAGTGTAGTTTAAATAGGGTCCAAGATTTATCTGTAAACAAAAGGAGACCTGGAGATACAAAAGTCAAACCAGCATGAAAATTGGGTCATATTGACCTAGTTTTAGTATGGCTGAATTAGTCTCTCCAATAAAAAATGGTCATTATTGCTTGGAAATTAAAGTGGGATGACAGACAGATTGAAGAGCGGACAGGCCCAATTAATCTCCCCCCATTTTCTATGAAAAGTGTGTGGACAGTAAAGGTTTCAATAGATAGAATAATGACATTGATTGCATGAACATCATTAGTTTTATTTGTGTCTTCTATTTGTGCGCTTTCTGTTAGTAATCTAAGAGAGAGAAATAATTTTATATGTAAAGCTGGAGAGGTTTTGAGATTGCCTCAGTGTGTTAAGGGCTTGATGGTCTGAATCCAGATATACAATGTATTATTATGTGTAGCAACATATTACTCTAAGCTGGGTCAGCATGCATATGTGTGCTATGCACAAATGCTCATATCAGTGGCTATGTTCCATTTCTTTTTTGGACATGGTCAAGGGGTATGGGGGCTGGTGCGCATCCACATGTAGGATTCATGGACAGCACTTTCCACCATGTCTGGTGTATATTTGTACCGATCTATATTAATTTCTATATGCCTTGAATTCTGTCATAGGAATCCGGAGTGACTGTGTATTAGATGAGAATTTAATTACTGGGTAAGCATGTAAGTGTCTGTTACGCACGAATTCTCATATCAGCAGCTATATTCCATCCTTTTTGGGGGATATGTGCATGGTTGAGGGGGTATAGGGGTTGGTGCATGCAGACAAGGCGATTCGTGCCATAACCCATGGACCCAGGTTAGAATCTCAGTAGGGACGAATAAAAAAATTATCTAACCTGTGTGATAATATTCTTTCTCAATATATATAATTTCACTCTATATTATCATGCATCCTCATGTAGGATCCAGGGACAGCACTTTCCACTCTGGTGTATATTTGTACCTATCTATATTAATTTCTACATGCCTTGAATTCTGTCATAGGAATCCATAGTGACGGTGTATTAGATGAGAATTTAATTACTGGGTCGGTATGCAAGTGTGTCTGCTATGCATGAATGCTCATATCAGTAGATATGTTCCATCCTTTTTGGGTGATGTGTGCATGGTTGAGGGGCATGGGGGTTGGTGCATGCAGGCAGGGCAATTGGTGCCATAACTCACAGACCCAGGTTAGAATCTCAGTAGGGACGAATTAAAAAATTCTCTAACCCGTATGATAATACTCTTTCTCAATATATATATATATATATATAAAATTCCAATTGTTATGAATTGACAGAGTTTTCTGCAGTGTGATTGGATATCAACGGTCACATGATAATGATCTGGAATTTTGTATGCAACAGTAAATTCTGGGGACTATTTTCTGTGCCCAATCAGTTTCCAGTGCACTTTAGGTGGAGCTTTGTATATACCAACTTCTTACACCATAATAATAGCAACAGCAAGACCCCCACCCTGACCCCTGTGACTTCAGATCAAAATGTGCCACCTCAGATAAAATTGGCAATTAGAAGTTCAAACAATGTAATTGCACAGTCCTTTCTGCACTACAACACTCACCTCTGTAGCCAAAGAAAGCATAGGGCAGGTTTTACAAACCACCCTACATTCATAAGTTACTGTGCTTTTGCTTCGACAACATGTTTCTCCAGGAGATTTCACTAAAAATGGACATGATTTTGCTTTTGAAAGATTTAAATGCATAGAAAGAAAAAACAACAAAAGAAGAAACAGTTGCTGGACGTACACTTAATGTTAAAAAAAAGCAGTAGCCTGGAAAAAAAAAATAATATAGAGTGACAAAACTTCTTCAGATCACTGCTGTGACCCACTCTGATACTCTGCCCCATGTATAATACTATATAAGAGTTGACGACCCTTGGCTAGTCCAGACAGAGCTAGGTATTCTGGCAGTTTGAAGAGGCTAATGAAAGAAAAACACTAGCTACCTAAAATCAAATGCTTCGTTGATGAAATCTGCAGATTTGATAACAGAAATTTGGAAAATTGGAATTGTAAAGATTATATGATCATGGTTGGTTTTTTTATCAAAGTGTTATTTGTTTGTACTTTATTTACTTTGCGAGTGATTAGGTAAAATGTACACTTCGATAAATACCCAACTATGATCATTTAATATATATATAAGGCAGTTTAAATACAACAATAACCACTTTGTCTTCACAGTTTTTTTTATTTCCAATGGCTTTGAATAAAGTTTTCTATAATTTACAATATATAACAACACATGTACCTTTAGAAGTTTTTGCACAATATGAACAGCTTGTATAGCAAATAAATTTAATTACAAAATCTGCATCAACATAAAAAATACAAGTATAATTCATGTATTTACAAATGTATAAAGTCAAGCTTGGTGTACATCATGAAATGATTTACCTTGCTGGTAGATGGTAATGTGTTTAAGACATTGAAAGGTTCTAGGAACCAAATTTTGGTCTATTACAAGATAAAAGAACTCACAAGTGATCTTGACAAATACATCACATTGCACTATATCTTTATGCCAAAAAGCTGGTGGTGGTGGTGGGGGGGGGGGGGGCAGGATTTAATTTTTCACAGGAGGCCAAAAGTTTTAAAATGGATTATAGTTCAAAATTTATGAATCAGTCTTTAAGTGAGCTGCACAAACCTAGCCAATGTGGCAAAAATTAGCCACATCATTTTCTCAGAGTTCTTGCTTTGAATGCGACAACAAAGCTGTATGTAGGTTTATTAAAATGTGATTAAATATGACAATTTTGTTAATTTTTAAGTTGTTTTAATCACAAACACTGTTCCATAAGGCTTTACCATCTTTTTTGTCCCTTTATAATACTGATGATGCCATAAAAGTTTAAGGTCAAGGATACAAATCAGCCATAATCTTAATTCATTAAGTTACACTATTGTGTATTCATTTTTCATGTGTAATTGTCTTCAGGTAGAGATAAATGCACAGCATTCTTAAATGAACCACCCAGCAGAAAGGTATTAACATTGACAAGTTTGGAAACAATAAAAATATTTGGACTACAAATTCATATCACATTATTCTTTTTGTAACATTAACCTGATCTGATAGTGGTTAGTACGTTATGTACTCACATAGATGTCGAGTCCAGCTGCAAACTACCCCCTGATCTGCCATTGCATAATGTGCTAGCAGATCAGGGTCTATGTTGTTTGTTCTACTGATTACCCATTAAAAACTGCATAGACCCAGATCTGCCAGCACATGATAGGATGGCAGATCTGGGTCTGTGCAGTTTGCAGTTAGACTTGACTTATAAGCGAGTATATATGTTATGTTCTTTCCCATATTTTTTAGATTTTCAGAGAATTTTAATATCAATCCACATAGTCTGTTAATGAATAACTGAAGAATGAAATGAAAAAATTATGTAATAAAGACGCCACAGTGATGCAAATAAGCTATGATCTAGGAGACCTTACTTGTAAAAATTTCAGTCACAATTAGATTCATCTGAGGGATTGTTCTCCTTCAAAGAAATTTAGTATGTATTGGCCATCAACTTGTTTCCATCCATTTATGTATGGATCAAACTGAATGGGTTAAGGCAAGCAAGTTCCTCCACAGAGATGCAGATTAATGCAATTGTTTGATTTTTCTGGACCAAAAACTTAATGTACTGGTTTTAAAAATCTAAAGTCAGTACCATTTATCTTCTAAATTGATTTATTATTATTTGTTGGTTAATACTTTTCTCAAAACATATACTACACCACCTTAACTTTTACAATTCACAAAAATCCAATGATGCCAGTGACTTGCTTGAAATTTTGGCCTCTAGTTTTGTCTTAAGGTTTATGTACCGATTTTGGTCATTATGACATGTATTTTGGCCATATTACTTCCAATGAGCACAGCAGAAACTATACATTGTAATAATTAATTTTAACTGACTGGAGTACCTAGATTACATTATTGTAATTACATGTAGGTTAACATATCTGATCAACTGCCACTAGAACAAACAACTGAATTCTTGTTGCTTTTCCAGAGCCTTGGCAAAGGATCAGTAGAAATAGATTCAATCATTCTCATTGTTCATTTGTCTTTCATCCCTATAATCAAGCTTGTGAATACCATAGCAACTTCATTTTCTATTTCAACCACATCTGATTATAAGATATTGTTCATCTGATTCTTAAATTAACTGAATTTGTCCACCCCCACCTCATCCCCCAATTCTGTCGGTGACGTGCTGTTCTCCTTTTTTAATGTGGCCTGCATAAGTTTGCGGGAAAGTTGGACTAGGTTAATGAGACAAAATTTAATGCTTGGCAAATGACATGTATATTTCTTGTATTATAGTCAATGCATTGGCTTTGCAAATTATCAATGGGAAAATGTTCTTGATTGTTTGGCCAAATTATCAAAGATTTAGGTTAATGAGGCAACATGTGTTTCAGGGAAGTAGCTATTTCTGTCGAGCCTACAATAGTGTGAAGCAAGATACATAAGTCACTTTTCTGACAGTAACAGTGGTGGTGTCAACAGTTGGTTAAGGTTTTGGTTAAAGTTTTCATTGCATACATTTCCTAAACTAAAATGAAAAGGCAGGTGATTTGCAGTGGCAAGCATTTGAAGTTGCTCTATTGTAATGTTAGCATCATAAAGCAAATTTTTTAGTAAATTATGTTTCTCCTATAATACTTACCTGATCACATTACATTACATTAGGGATAACTTTCTTATTACTTCCAAATCCAGCCCTCTTGGAAAGATGGAAAATGTCTTTCTGTCTATATATTATATAGACAAAGGGAAGCAACTCTTACAGGTCAACTCCCCTTTCGACACCTCTAGGTGGCTACCATTATACCCAGTTTAAATCACTTTTCTACTCGAGCAATACCTAAAAGGACGCTTGTATTGCGGTGAAGGGTGGGTGGGGATTATTTGTAATGTGATCAGGTAAGTATTATAGGAGAAACATAATCTACAAAAAAATTTGCTTTCTCCGGCAAATACATTACCTGATCACATTACATTAGGAGAATAGGTAAGAGGAGGAGGAAATGCTGAGTATCTTACCTCTACCTGTGTCACCCAGGAGGAGCATGATTGCTCTACTAATGGATTAAATTCTCCTAACAATAGTTTAACACAACGGGAGACCTTAGTTATACACATGTGAGGAAATCCCTATGGGATTCTGCACTTGATTATGGATACACTCTTAAAGTTTTCCCAATCAAATCCAGCGAAAGTGGCCAATACTGCCTGGTTATGAGGTTGTGCTGTCATAAACGGGTGGTGGTTACTGTCTGTGCAGCTACCAATGGTCCGATGAGAGGCTCAGTTCTCTCCTCTGCGAGGCCATGTCCTGCAGATTAAAATCTGGACAAAGTAGTCTGGGTATGCCATCCACCTAACTCAACTATGTCTCGAATGGAGACGTTATGTTCGAATGCCAGGCTTGTGAAAATTGCACGCATTTTGTGAGCCAAGATTTTCATGAGGTGTACCTACCTGTTCCTGAGAGAGGTCAGTGTATGCCAATTTTATAACTCCCTTTCACCAAGCGGCTAGTGCTTGTGGTGTTATGTCTTGCTTTCCGGACTTGAGGCAGAAAACAAGTCTGCTCATTGGGATGTTCTCCGTGCACTTCAGATAATATTTGAGAGCACGTACAGGATCCTGAAGCTTTGCCTCTCTTGAGAGGAGATTCCATTTTGGGAATAATGCGAGTGAGCATGATCTGGATATATACAAATTGGAGTGCAAGTCAGAAAGGTCCATGTTGTGTCCAATATCATCTCATCCATGATGTCGGAACATGTCCAAGATCATGGAGCGGTATCCCTTTATGGTGGTGGGGGCTAACTTCTTGTCTTTGAAGAGAAAGAGAAAGAATTTAGCCAGCTGAGGAATGGAGACAGAGAGTGGCATGATGTAATTGATGTGACACCAGTCGTTAAAACCCCTCCATTTCCCTTCGTATGCCTTCAGAGTGGAGGGCCTTCTAGCTGTTGTGATCCTCTCCACAATTGAAGTTCTGAACTCCTTTTCGCACAAGGCATCCCTGACAAGAGCCAGGCGTGAAGGAGGATTTTCTCAAGACACAGATGGAACAGTGGCAATCTGGGCTGCTTGAGTAGGGTTGTGGTCACCATGACTTTCCTGTGTACGTCTGTCGCTAGGGAGATCAGATCATTGATCCATGATTTGTCACATCGTAGTGGGGCGATCAGAACTATCTGGCAGTTCATGTCCCTCACTTTCTGAACTACTTTTGGTATCAGGACTGATGGAGGGAAGGCATAGGCCCACATTCCCTCCCAGCTGACTGATAGAGCATCGACGGCCCATGCTTCTGGATCCGGAAAAGTGTAGACGAAGGTGGACAATTTGTTGTTCCACCTCATCGTGAAAAGATGTATCATCAGGCAGCCCCATAGGGTGCAGACTTGATTGAATGTGGAAGGATGGAGAGACCGCTAAAACGCTGAGCAGTCCTGGTATGTGGCGGACCTGAATATTTATCTGGTATTGGGCACACTACTGAAGGTAATCCCATATCAAGACACAGAGGTTCTGTGATTTCATCCCGCCCTGTTTGAGGAGGTATGTGACCACTACTGAATTGTCCTACAGTATCAGGACCGTATGTCCACGCAAGCATTCTACTCAATTGTTGGAGGCACTGAGAATGGTTTTCATTTCCAGGAGGTTGATGTGAAGAGCAAACTCTTGACACGTCCACTTGCCACTGACCATTGTGAAGTCTGGTAGCAAGTGTGCTCCCCAACCTGACTGGCATTTCCAGTTGTGGGATTTCGAGGGGTATTCCTCCTGTGAGCCATTTCCTGTTTTTGATGTGGGTCAAGATCGCAATATTCTGACCTAGATGGCCGTGAAAGTTCTACCATTGGGCTAGAAGGGCCATTAATAATGGGCATATGTAAAGACGGCCAAGGGGTAACAAATCTGCAGCCACACAGAACAGGCAGAGGAATTGAAGAAACGACCTCGCCGAGATAAATGTTTTGTTTGAAATCCTCTCCAATGCATGAACTATGTTTTTGCTGCATTTGGGAGGGAGACATACGAGATTGAGATGTGTGAAAAACTCCATACCAAGATGGATAAAATGTTGAGAGGGAATAAGTTTCGACTTCTCTACATTTATTATCCATTCTAGACTGTGAAGGAGGGCAGAAGGTTGTTCATATATTGGACCAAAACCAAACTTTGAAGGATGTCATCCAGGTATGCCTCTGTCACTGTGGAGGAGGTTGTCCTGAACCATGAGACTACACGGTCTAATTTTTTGTGAAGACCCAAGGGCTTAGGTTGAGGCCGAAAGGAAGAACATGGAATTGATATACTCTGTCATGATAGGCGAAGTGAAGATATTTGTGCGATGTCTTATGGATTGGAATGTGAAAATACACATTGGACAGGTTGTTTAGTCTCTATCTTGAATTTTGGGGCCAAAATGAATTGGTTGTGCCTGCTGAGGTCGATCACAGGTCTCAATCTGCCATTGGACTTTGTCACCAGAAACAGAAACAGTCTGAAGTAGAAGCCTTGAGTGTACGGCTTTTGTACAATCTCCACCGCCCACTTTATGAGTAAAAGATTTATCTCTTTCTATTGTATGTCCGCCTTAATGGGATTGCTTGGGGTTTCCGTCATGAAGAGGGACGTTGAAAGTGGAGGAGGCCTTAAAAACAAGATTCCAAGGCCCTCTGACATGACTTGGATCACCCAATCATCTAAGTCAAGTAGTGAGAAAGTTGATATAACATTCCTCACTAGCTTAAAAGTGGCATTGAAGACTTGCCGATCCACCTTATAACAAAGTGGAGCAGTCATGCCAAAAGTTGAAACATCATTGTCAACATTAGGTATTTCCGAACAGTATGCATCAAAGTGCGACTTGTACCAGTAAGACAAGAAGTTAGCTGGCAACTGACTCATGGAAAAGAAGGCTTTGCATTACCAGGGTCGAATTTTTTTTCCAAAAGACGCCTGGTAATTTCGACAACTTTTGATGACTGAGGCAATATTCTAAATGATGGACTATCATCATCGTCTACATCCACCGAGGCTTTGACCTTGTAGGTAGGGATAACGGTAGGTGCAGGAGGACATTTGGACGGAGGCAGGATACGGTAGATTTCTTCTATTGCTGCCTTAAAGCTGAATTCTGTCTGTTCCATTGTCAGATCAGATGATTCAGGTATTTCCATTTCATCCCCTTCGTCTAGTAAGGGATTATCCTCCTCTTGTACACCTTGGGTCCATGGGTAGAGCATTCCAAATGGCAATGATGATGCCGTATCGTCAGCATGCACCATTTTTCCCATAGGATATGCTATTAAAAGTGGTGGTATGCTAGAATGCCGGTTCGGTGTGGCCTGTTTGATTCAGCTGGACAGTTCTATGAATAAAGCCGGTTTGCTATGAAGTGGCATAGTAATGTTCAGTTCAGTGGTCTGTTTCACTGAGTGGTATGTTTGGCATAAGATACCATAGATGTAGGAATATGTGGATGGACAGCTGGCTCACCAGTCCAAGATAAGTGACTCGTGACCACTGTAGTCGTATATCGCACGTTCATACAGCTGGACTGGTTGATCGACATTCAGAACGGCATACAGTGGATGATAAATGCCATGATGGTATGGCAGTACAGCCAGCCAGCCATCCGTCTGTACAAGTCAAATTACGGCTCATTCAGTCCTGCCAGCCAGCTGTCACTCCATATGAGTCAAATAATACACCCTCACATCCGGCAATAATGTTGCTGTGCACATACGGAATATGGGGTATTGTATATTCATGCCTCAGAAGCGGAGACAGGTATGGCTCTGCACCCTCATGCCCCACAGGCGGGGTGATATTGTCATGCCTCATGGGCAGAGCTAAAGGCTTATCCCCAATGGGATCCTGAAAATGTTCTTCCTGTTCCGTAGTCAAAAATCTCAACGATATAGCCTTATTTATTAGAGAGAGCATGCACAATTCCAACTCTATGATGGAATCGTCTCTCATTCCCTCTGCATTAAGATCTGACGCTGTCTTCTGAATCATGTGCACATACTTTACAAGTGTGTAATGAAGAGCAATTGGTACAGAGCAGGCATGTTTCATGAACGTCCTCTACCACTTTGAATCTCTTACATTTGTTGCACCTTGTTGTCATCTCTGTAAATGAAAAGAGAATAAACAAGCAAGTGCATACAACAAATATATATATATAAACATTTTGACTTACTGTACCACTGAAAAAGAAATGTGGATGATTAAATTTTAAGTACAAAACTTATCAAATTTAACTGGATTGTCTGGAGGGCATCTTAGCACATGGCACAAAATGAAAAAAACTGGTTTAAACAGGGTATAACGATAGCCACCTAGCAGGTAGATAGGGGAGTTAACCTGTAAAAGTTGCTTCCCTTTGTCTATATATAATATATAGACAGAAAGACGTTTTCTGTCTTTCTGGGAGAGCTGGATTCAGAGGTAGTAAGAAAGGTATCCCCAATGTAATGTAATGTGATCAAGTAATGTATTTGCTGGAATGAGCTATTTATGCTGTTCGATATATATTAAGTATTGCAAGATGCTTATTGCTAGTCAATATTTTAAATAAAATACAAGTAAACTAAGCTGCACAACTACCAATTTACCCATCCATCCTTTTCAAATGCAGTGGTATGTCAATTCCTAGTTTCTAGTTAAGTAGTGTGTGGACTGTGATACGTGGATAGTGAGCAAAAATTAAATTGTGATCATTAATTAGCAAGATGGTCATGATATGTCATATCTTTAAGTTCACAAATTGCAATACATGACAGAAGAAGCTGCAACATATATAGCCATTACTTGATGAGCAATAAAAATACCATTGAAAATCTATTTGACAATTAATATTGTAGCCATGACTAGTGTATGAGACCTATGGACATTAAACAGATAAACAATGAACATAAGAAAGACAATAAATCACTGTTTTAAAGTCATTAAATTTTACTTAATTTCAGCAACATAAAACTTCAGTAACTTTGAAAATTTAGCATGATTATCACTTTACATAAATTTTGCTAATTAAATCTACATTTAAAAAAATTAAATGTCCATGTGAAATCTGCAAAGATTATATACTGCCAAAAATTCTCTAACTTGCATAAAATAGTAATTAGATATTTTATAGATAAAGCTCAAGTTAAGAAGCTGCCTGTGTTCGATACAGATAAATACTCATATCTCTTCCAAACCTTCAAGTATGTCACATGTCACAATGTCCTTTTTGACTTTAACTTTAAAATGGAGTTCAGAATAATTCCCATAATTATATGTTTAACATTAACTGGATCAAATTAAAGCAAACTTGGTACTTTGAACTTGGGATGTTAAACCAAGCTGAAATTTACACATTATATGCAAATCAGGGTTGAAAGAGCACTACCTCAAAACTTGGTTGAGAATATTTAATTTAAGCTAATCAAGATCTTTGATCAATTAGGTTACAGTGATCCCTTTCACTAACTTGAAATACACTCTCGAAGCTAAGGTTGAACATGATTTTAAAATGTTTTGCAATTTCCTCAGCCAGAAAGGTTAGCAATTTCATTGTTTTGGTTTTACGAATTCTGCTACATTGTTAGCTAAGGATTAAATGAAGAACTAACCATGAATTGCTGATCAAAATATGACACAGTATTGCTCAACGATTTTTATATAAAGTGTCAAATAACAATGGGAACAATTCTGAACATGTATAGAGAAAAGAATGCTTTTTTTAGCTGGATTACTTGGTGCTGCACATGTAGATACAACTTGTTCAAAGAACACTGTAGGTTCTCAATGTTATACTGTTTTTGTACCATATTTTGTTGTTGGATGTTGGTTGGTGTTTAATGGCACTTTATTTGGCTAAATCATACTGAGGAAATGGGAGCTACAGTAAGCGCCCTTCGCAAGAGCACAACATGACATCTGGCCTGGGCAGGTATCAAACCCACGACCCTTAGATTACAAGTCCAACGCTCTACCAACTGAGCTACCACTAGATTTATCTTTGCATAGAGTGCTCTTTTTTTCTACATATGATTACCATGAATTCATTTATTAGGGGTGGGGGGTATCTTTTTTTTTTTAATTTGCCATTTTTATTCACTTGAATTCAAGGGGTGGGGTCAAGAGGGTGGGGTTCTGTTGTCTTCACAAAATAGATCATTGTTAGTTGGGTCTATAATGTAGTTTGTAGCAACCAAGAAATCCACATGAACAAGTAACACCCCCCCCCAATATTAAGAGTAATGTGAACGACACATTATACACCTTGTTTAATGGTCCTTAATGTAGATAACTGAAGTTTTTTTGCAGAAACCACCTTTCTTCTTTCAATCACAGTGACATTGACCTTTTGACCCCAAAATCAATCGGCTTATTCCTTACCCCAAGTATAAGCCATCCACAAAGTGTTGTCTATGTCTGTGATGTTGACCTAATGTTATTGTGCAGAAACCATTTTACTTCTTTTAGACAGTGGCCTTGGCTTTTGACCTTTTGACCCCAAAATCAATAGGCTTCTTCCTTACCCCAAGTGCAAGACATCCACACAGTTTTGTCCTGATATGTGATGCAGAACTAATGTTATTGTGCAGAATCATCTAAATTCTTTCAGTCCCAGTGACCTTGACCTTTGGCATTTTGACACTTATATCGATAAATCTCTTCCTTACCCCATGTGCAAGCCACCTATAAAGTTTGGCAACAGCAGATGATGAAGAACTCGCATTATTGTGTGACAACCATTTTTCTTCTTTCACAGTGACCTTGACTGTTCACCTTTTGATCCCAATATCGATAAAGTTCTTCCTTACTCCAAATGCAAACCATCCAGTGTTTGGTAATTGTAGATGGTGTACAACTCAAGTTACTGTGCAGAAACAAAATGGGTAACAGACAAATGTACATACAGATGACATCATAGCATAATATGCTCCGCCTTGTGGCAGGCATATAAAATTACTCAGCATTACACAAAACGATGGAACAATAACCAAATGTTAAACATATTTTTAGTCACACTGATCAAAACATATCCTTGGAGATCATGTGCAATTAAGATAGCACAATTCTACCAAAATGCAGAAAAGTTTAAATTCATATTCATGCATATGTAGATCACAAGGCAATAGAGGTCTTTTTTGGGCAGAGGGAACGCATGTACAAAGTTTGCTACACATGAATTGTGTAGTGCTTAAGTTATGATCTGGAAATTAAATGCAATGGCCAAATCTATTTTTTTGTGACAGTGACCTTTACATTGGAGCTACTGACCCCCAAATCAAAAGGGTGTTTTCTGGGGCTAGGGGGAATATGTGTACCAAGTTGCATTGAAATCTGTTCACTACAACTGAAGTTATCATCCAGAAACGACATGCCAAGGCCAAATCCACTTTTAGCAACAGTGATCATGACCTTGGAGCTATTGATCCCCAAAATCAAAAGGGTTATTCACTGGGCTAATGGAGAACACATGCACCAAGTTGCAGCGAAATCTATCATCAAAATTAAATGCATTGGAAAAATATATTTTTTACCGACAGTAACCCTGACCTGGGAACTACTGACCCCAAAGTCGATAGAGTTCTTTCTTGGGCTAAGGAAAATATATGTACAAAGTTAACTTGAAATCTGTTAACTAGAACTTAAGTCATTATCTGGAAATGAAAGGCACAGGCAAAATCAATATTCAGCAGCACTGACCTTGACCTTGGAGCCAGGGTTCTTCCTTGGGCTGAAGGAAACACATGAACCAAGTTTCATTGAAATCTGTTCACTAGAACTTAAGTTATCATCTGGAAACCAAAATGGATGCTGCCTGCCCATCTGGATGGATGACGGTGAACTGTAACACCCCGCAGCTTTTATTGACAGGGTATTAAAAAAACTATTATATGATTTTAACTAGTTATCTATTCACTTTGAGACTGCTCTTTCAAATCTCTTTTACTATTTTCTTGTGGACTGCTACTGTGCTGTTCTTTTTCCACTTTTTCCTTCTTCTTTTCCTCCTCCTCGATCAATGTTTCTCTTTTGAGCAGATCAATTATGTCTGTCACCTGTGATGCACTCAGTTTAATATTTTCACGACCCAAAAGTTCTATCACCTGGAAGCAAAACAAATTAAAGAGAATTCAGCAACTAATATCACGCTAATTTAATATGATGAAAGAGGAAAATACTGGAAGAGTAATTAATCAAGAAAAGGAAGTACTGCATATTGGTAGGTATGGAAGAGTCATAAAGACTTGCAGATTGAGAGGTGTAGTAGTTGTAGTAGTAGAAGCTGTAGTAGTAGTAGTAGTAGCAGCAACAACAACAGTAAAGTGGAAGTGAGACATCAACTATAGTAAAAGTCATACAGGTCATGTATGCGTTCAGGACCGACTATTTCAGTAACAGGTGTCATTTTTAAAAAATTGATTACACATACCTTTAAATGGCAATTATTTACTTTATTTGGATCCACATATATCCATATTCCTTTGGAAGGTCATTACTTACATGCCCCGAGAAATACATATGGCAAAACTCGATGTTAAAGTATGTGGACATTTTTAAAAGAGGTCAACCTAAAGGTGTGATTCAGTACAAACCAGATTGAATGTCACCCGCTGTGATGTCACAATGAAAGCTACGCATGTTAAAAAAAAAATTGTACAACTCTATATTGTGACAATTAGACCCGACGTGCTCTTATTGTGACCCAGTTTAGTACCTGGCCACCATTGTAAATGTCCATAGCGATCAATAATTTTCATCTGGAAGTTTCCGAATGACCATTAAGGTGCAGAGCATTCAATAATCAGGATTGAATAGACTTTGGTTAAACTATATTAGTATTAAATTTTAGAAGAACAATTAATATTTAATTAAAGATGACCACATTGACATACACTTTTAAGCAATCTACTTTTACTTTCATTGGACAAATATACTAGTGGCAACAATAACAACATCATAGGAAAAGTAATACCTACCATATTTAGTGATGTATAACTTACACCTGACTGAAAATTGCATAGACCTTGATCTGCTGTCACAAAATGGGTCAGCAGATCACAGTCTACACTGTTTGTCTTCTGATTTCAATGAAAAGTTGTAAATCCTGATATGGCAGCACCTTGTTGTCAAAAGTTAGATCTGTTATTATTCTATTATTGCCAGTTCCCTAGGGAGAAGGCAATAACAGATTTAGTATTTAACATGATGTTCTGTGATATCATATTACATTGGTGTATGGCAATAGTGCCTGCTGAAACAGGTGTAATGACCGTAACCAGGCAGAGCATCTTGAAGTCAAAGGGAAATGCCTACTGTCCTAAAATACATCCCTGTAGTTAGCCAATTGGAACTTGAGAATTTATCATGTGATATACTAAATACTGATCAATACAATGTGCTCCTCTATCAATGCCAGTGAGACAAAAATCAGCTGTGCAATATGATGCCTCCAAAGTAATATCACTGGAGCAAATTACTTGTGCAAAATAATACCTCCAGATTATGTGAGATATCAATATCACTGGAGCAAATTACTCGTGCAAAATAATACCTTAAGAGTATGTGAGATATCAATATCACTGGAGCAAATTACTCGTGCAAAATAATACCTTAAGAGTATGTGAGACATCAATATTGCCATCTTTATCTTCATCCAAAACCTGGACAATCTTCTGCAACCTAGTGTCATCTGGTACCTTCTGAAGCCGCTTCAATGCTAGCACCATCTCATTTAAACTGATCATATTGCCTCTGTGAAGAAAGATAAACATTTTAAATGTCTAGTAAATCGATGGATATTTAGTAGGAGTTTTTTTTATTTTAAACAAGATAATTTGTAGCTTATTACTTTCATATAAAGAAAGCTGTGTTTAAACAGAGCAGATCTAAGTCAGGTTTTCTAAACTGCCTAATTGATCCTGAGGAGCAAAACTGTCCTACTTTTTTGACCGTATATTTCATAAATACAGAAATACAAGTATTAACCTTTTACATCAGTTCTGTGATTATTGCCAATTGAAGCCTTAATTCCAACAACACTTGGACAAAACTCCAATCATAGCCCTCTGAACCTCTGTCAAAATTATTTCCCTGTACATGCTCAACACTACTTGAAAACACTTTTTGAACACTTTTTACATTACAAAATAAGTGTTAGCTGTTTAATGTCACCACAAAATAAAAACGTATCCAATAGTACTAATGACCAAATATTTTATATCTGCCACATAACAGTTTTAGCGCAGTCAGTTCCAGACTATGTAAACATATTGAAAGAAGTCTGCTGTGATTTAAATTGAGTTTTGCTTAACAAACATGTGCAAAAAATTATTTTTGCGTTTACTGTAGTATCATTTATTTTTGTGGGTCTCAATTTTCGTGGTTTTGAAATAAAAGACATTTTCATGGGTACTTAAATTTGTGGTTTAGCCTGTCAAGGTTTGCATATTTGTAGGTATTTAATTTTGTGGATTAACCTCAACAAATTACCTCAAATAAAGAATACAAAAGAACAAAACTATGAGGACAACAAATGACGGTCGCTTCAATGGTCAAAACAGTACTACAACTTGTATGAGTACAAATCAAACACCTGTCAAGATAAATCACTTACACTCAACATCAAACAGAGTCGATGCAGCCAACAACACTAAGCTATTAAGTCTAATAGGTTATTAAAGGACATGTGTATGATCTCTTCCTTAAAACACTGTCCATAAAGTTGCACCATCAATTACTTTCTGACGACCATGTTAAAAATCAACTAAGATCTCCGTCGGCTTGGATAATGTCATCATTCCACATGTGAACCAAACACGTGACCAGCTGCCCCTTTCTCAATGCAACTAGCAAGCAGTGTCAACATTTGATGTGTTCAGAGTCCATCAAAGTGCGAAGATGCTAACTAAATAGAAAAACAATGGAATCACTCCTTTGTTTGAACCTGCCTCATGTACGAACTAACTTCAACCACAAGACTTTACTTAAAACATCATCAATGAGGCCAACTGATGCTTAATGGATAATTGCGGCTCATAAGAAAATGTGTGAAAGATCTGACCTAATTATTGGTGGATTTAACAATACTTGACTTGTTTAATTCAACAATTTCAGGATTATTTACCTGACAAATATTTGTGTGTACCAGCTGACTTGAGTGACACAATGTTGATTCAGTGCTTTTGTCCGAAAATCATTGAAGTGGGAGCTTTAAGACTTTGCCATAATTAGTGTATATACACAGTGTTTCATTAGTAATTGCGCTTCAAGCAATAGTTTTAGTATTTTACAGTCATGTTGTTCACTGGGATTAAGTATGCATGGATAAAATGTGCTTTCATGAGGATTTAACTTTTTCGAAAACAGTTTCACTTGAATGAAGAATCAATTTGAATAAGGATTAAATCTAATTTTCATTCATAGTATCATTTCCTGTTCTTTCTTTCATTTTCAGTAATACTGTTTGAATGCATTATGATTTTTCTCATTCCCTCTATCCTTACTTATCTCACAACATATCGATTTAAGGCTGGGAGTGTAAATTATGAATACCAGATACCGTATAGATACGTGTACATTGAAACAATATAAAATGTTTTATAATTCTTTTTTTTTTTTTAAGGGTGAAAATAAAACAGACATGTGTAAAAGCTAATATTTTTAACCAGATTACAGAAATAACGTTGATTTATCAAATAGCTTTGTTGATCTCTAGGAATGAAACACAGTATCACCCATAAATGTACAGAGGATGTAACAAACAAATGGCTAAAATTACAAATGTCACTCAAGCATAGAAATTAGGTCATAGTGACATAGTTTTGATACGGCTGAGTTTCTCCTTGAGATGCATCCACATACCCATTTTAACGAGTGTAGATGAAATAGGATCCAAGATAATGAGTGTGTAATGAATGGCTTGAGGAAAATACATAAATCACTCCAGCATGAAAATTAGGTCAAAGCAATATAGATTTGGTATTGCTGAGAGGTCACTTTGCGATGCATCCACATACTGTACCAATGTTAACAAGTATAGGTGAAATATGGTTTGAGATAGTGAAGGTGTAACAAACAAATAGCCAAGAGTACAAAAGTCAATCAAACATGAAAGCTGGGTGATGACCTGGTTTGTATGACTGGGTTACTCACCATTAGGTGCATCCACATGCCAATTCTCATGAATAAAGGAAAAATAGGATCTAATATAATGAGTGCATAATGAATGGATAGCTGAAAATAAAAAATTCACTCACGCACAAAAACTAGGTCACAGTGATCTAGTTTGGGATTGGCTGAGTGACTCTCCTTGAGGTGCATTCACATATCAATTTTCATAAATATAGGTGAAAATGGGTCCAAGATATTGAGGACATAACAAATGAAGAAACGAACGATTGAACACACAAATGCATGTATAAATGTACAAATGAACACATGAACACACAGGCAAAATGCAAATTTTTAATAAATTACATTTCTCTGAAAATACTTACCTGATCGAATCCAGCAATCATGAAAAGACAAAAAAAATTGTTTTTCCCAACTATTTAACATATAGACAAATGGGAAGAAACTCTTACCCATTACCTCCCTGACCACTACTAGGTGGCTACTGTTGTTTATTCAGTTTAACTTGAGTGATAACTCAACAAGGATGCTCACATTTCCAGGGAAGTGTGGGAGGGTTTAATAGTAATGTGATCAGGTTAGTATTCTCAGAGAAACATAATTTACAAAAAAAATTGCTTTCTCTTTTGAACACATTCCCTTATCACATTAATATTAATAGAATAGGCAACTGGAGAAGGTAATGCTGAGCATCCTACCTCTACCCTGGTCACCCTTCGAGGGAAAAAAACTGTAATCCCTATATGAGGATAAACTGCACTCATGGCCATGACAACTGTACCCAGGTAAGAGAAAAGAAAGATGAAGACCTTTTCTTACTGAGTAAACATCTCGGATGAATCCAGCAAAAGTTCTGTTCTATGCCAGTGGCAAGGTTGTGCTGACTTCAACTGGTCTGGTGACAGTCTAGGCTTCAGCCACCAGACCTACCAGATTCAATTCTTATCTCTGTGAATCTAAATCATGCAGAAAAAAAGCTTGAGAAAGGTGACTGTGCCTGCCAGCCAATGGTTTCTACTATTATGTCTTGGATTGAAAGTAGCTTGTCTGGGCAGGGATGAAACACCTGTGACCATGGTTGTTTGAGCAGTTTGTGCTTTCAGAGGGGTGGGTGGGGTGTGGAGGTGATCAGAAATCTGGCCTACAATTTTGATCAAACTTGGAATATATGCTTATATCATCAATATCTCGGATGGGTTCTATAATGAGTTAAATCCATACATGTTAGTGAGGTGAACTTGTATCTTATTGGCTGAGCTTGTTGCCACTCTGGAGACCATATTTCTGATCCGATTTTGATCAAACTTGGAATATATGCTTATATCATCAAGATCAAAAACAGATCAGAAATATGGCCTCCATAGTGGTAACAATGTTAGCCAGTCAGGTTCAAGATCACCTCATTAATATGCATGAATCTTGCTCATTATTATGAACTCATCAGAGATTTTGGTGTTATAAACCCATATTCCATGTTTAATTGAAATCAGTTTAGAAATATGGACTCCTGAGTGGTAACAAGCAATTGTTGATGGATGGATGCATGTTGCATGACGGATGGACAACAGACAATGCACAAGAGACACAGGGTCATACCATACGCTCCCTTGGACTTATGGCTCAGTGAGCTAAAAATCATGGGAGCACAAGATTTGTCAATATGTGCATCTTTTAAGGATGACCATATTATGTACCAAGTTTCACAGTGATCCATAAAAACTGCATGACAATGAAATTTTGTCATACATTGCATTAATCTACAAGAAAAAAAGTGATTTAATGATATGCACACTTTCAGGTGATGACCATAATATTTACCAAGTTTCAAGGCAATCCATAAAAAAAATGCGGGTCTAGTTGTGCATACACTGCTACAAGACAAAAAAGGACAATAAATCTAACAAAAATTGTGGAAGCAAAGTGATTTGTCAATATTTGTATCTTCATGTGATGACTATAATATTTACCAAGTTCCTATAGAAACAGGGGTATAATAAAAAGTGACCTTTTCGAGTCCTAGATAACTATGATACAGATGCAAGTAAAGATAAAAAACACCAATCAGAACTGCAGACTCTAGCTCTGTCAAAGCTCACCCCCCAAAAATCATTAACATATTTTTTTGTGTTTTTTTTAAAAGTTACAGGTTTAAGTACAAATTTTTAAAATTTGCGAGATCAGATGTAAATCAAAACATCAATATTTACTTCACTAGTTGAAATCATAGCTTTATCTTTGCATTTGTTAATCTATCATTCAATTTAGAAATTGCACCTGGATTCTCTCACGTTTACCATCTTAAAGACAATATTATACCAACATCTGAGCTGGCAGCAGTATGTAGTACAAGATACATGCATTAGGCCTTGTAGTACAATTATCATAAAATGAGAAAGAATTTAAAGTTTAAATTTGTACTTTTGTTGCTTGATCTTTTCAAGTAATTCTTGTCTTTTCTGGATGTCATCTTTCAATTCAGAACTCCTCCGCATCTTGACCTCTCCTAAATCAATCTGCTCTTGGATGGTCTCCCTTTGATCATGGAGCTCATCGATAATTTTTACAGACTGACTGATCAATCGGTTCACACGCTTGGAGATCCTTGCAGCAGCTTTGGATTCTCTTATATCATTCTCAGAGCCTCCTGATGCAGTAATCAGTGCTTTCAAGTTTTGGAGATCCTACAGTGAAAAAGACAATGATACAATCCATCAGTGAGGGATAAATAAATCCCACCCAAGGTTAGATTTTGTAGGCAGAAATGACGCTTTTATTTACCGAGTTCCTTCCCACAAATTCTGACCCTGAGGATCTGCCACCCCACAACATGCAAATTATGGCTTTTTTTTTCTCACATTTCTAAGCAGAAACAAGAGTCAAAAACAACACTGCATATCAATGACTTTGATTTAGATATAAAAAATACTGTGCATTTTCCAAAATTGTCAATGTCATTAAAAAGGTTGTAAAAAGTATAGTTAACAACAAAACTTTTGCATAAAGACTTGCTTTTTCTATTTTTGAAATCATCAGAAATTAGAGAAGATGCACTTGACATCATAAGCATGACATCATCTAGTATCATTGTGTGCACCCATGAGACACATTCATCGCGGATGACATCATCTAGTATCATTGTTTTTCACTCATGAGACACGGTCCTCCCTGATGACATCATCTAGTATCACTATGTGCACCCATGAAATACATTCATCTCGGATGACATCTAGTATCATTGTGTGTACCCATGAGACACATTCATCATTGATGACATCATCTAGTATCATTGTGTGCACTCATGAGACACATTCATCCCCGACATCATCTAGTATCATCATGTGCACTCATGAGACACATTCATTCCTGACATCATCTAGTATCATCATGTGCACTCATAAGACACATTCATCCCTGACATCTTCTAGTATCATCGTGTGCACTCATGAGACACATTCATCCCTGACATCATCTAGTATCATGTGCACTCATGAGACACATTCATCCCTGACATTATCTAGTATCATCGTGTGCACTCATGAGACACATTCATCCCTGACAACATCATCTAGTATCACTGCGTGCACTCATGAGACACATTCATCCCCGACATCATCTAGTATCATCATGTGAACTCATCAGACACATTCATCCCTGACAACATCATCTAGTATCACTGTGTGCACTCATGAGACACATTCATCCCCGACATCATCTAGTATAATCGTGTGCATTTGTGTGATACATTCATCCCTGATGACATCATCTAGTATCATTGTGTGCATTTGTGGGATACATTCTTCCCACAAGCCTTACTTGCATTGACAAAATGTGTCACATACATAGGAAAAAAGTCCTAATATGCTCTGATTAAAAAAAACTCAAAAGATATAGAACAGAAAGAAAACATTCATTGAAAATTTTTAATTTCCTGAAATGACTTGTCATAGCTTGAAATACAATGCAATCTGTTTATAAGAAATTCAGATTAGCACATTTTTGGATATAACACAGTATTAGTTCAAGCAGAAACAAATTTTATCCCCAGTTGTAGAAAATTCTTGAAATTTAATTGGGCAATCCCTCAGGTTATTAGTTATATGTTAGTTTACTGGATTGATCAGAATTTTATGACCATCTTGAACCCGATACACCCTGAGCCAAAGGTGAGGGTGCAGGACATATGGCAGTGGTGCACAACTCAAATGTATACATGGCCAGAATCGACTTTTGATTGGAACTAACAGGCCACACTGCGAAAGTTTTGTGTCTATAATAAAAGCATATATACACATGTGTTAAGGACAGGGTTGCGGGCCACACAAAATGTGTTGGCAAGCTGCATGTGGCCTGTATGTTGTTCACCCATGGCATATGGGGTTCAAGACAGTCATAACATTCTGTACACCCCAGTAAACTAACACGTTATGAATTTAATACCTCATAAACCTTATATAAACTTATTTATTGCAAGAACAACACTTAAGAACCTCTTATCTGCTACTGTTGTCTATGGAGATGATTGTTTACAGTTGTATCAGTTTTCGCCCTTTGAGTCCCCAAAATATTTGTTTCCAAACACCTGATGAATCAGCATTGTTTAATTAAAATCTAGCCTTCCTTTGGTGCATAATTTCCACTGATATATAAACCACAAAGCAATTCATTTCTATATATAATAAAATCATTTCATATATTTGATCATAAATTTAATATTTGCATTTTAACTTTTAATGTGGAGATTATCTGCCATTTTTTTTTACCAAACTGTGTATACTGCCAGTCATCTAAAATAAATTTAAACAAAAATACTGGATTTTATATCTTCATAATTGACCAATCATATTCCTAGAATTTTGTTTATGCAGTAGTAACATTCCATATCACTATGTCTCGGACAGGTAATACAGAACTGAGCAGATAATATGGAAAACTATAAGGCAGCCACATTTTCAAAAGCTCTCAAATGGACATAGTTTTATTTGTTTGCAGGAAATTAGAAGCTGCATGCATCAATCACACTTGAATTCATAACTTGTATAAGCTAAATAGCCTTCAATTTTATTTGTTTTTCTTTTAACTGCGAAAAAACTTGTAATACACCAGCCTGTTGCACTATTGTTTTTTTCCAATTTGCAAATGGATATTTTTAGATTCCATTCAATTTCGATACATGTATTACCTGTGCATAAATAATCTGAAATACTGTGACTGTTTGTTAAGTGTCTCAAGGATTTTTTTTGTAAATAGGGATAAATTCTTTACATGTGTCTGAACAGTGTGGATTGGAATATTCCAACCTGTTGCATTCCATTTCATCCTGAGCCATCGACTGAGGGTAAAATAGAATCAGACAGGTTGGATGTTCCCATTTACCCTTCTTAAATACCATGTAACTAATAATCCATGCACTTTCAAAGAAGTGCATACATAAATAGGGGTTCCATGTAACATAACACATCTTGATCACTTAACCCGTTACTGCACATGAGTCTGGAGGCTGGACTGCCTGATTTGCACAGGATTTGTCCATTAATTCAATAATTTGGCATCACTTTTGAGTTTACTTCTTGTACAATAATAATTTTCCTTATAGTGGGAAATTTGTTGTGGACAGTGGATGGATATTGGGTATACTTTATTTCAGCATACAGGGGATGAAATGGTTGGTTGCCATGGCAACCAAATCCAGCCTAGAATGTGTACAAATCATGACAAAATTGCATATTTTTCAGTATTCATTTATATTAGGCTTACTATTTTCTTGCAAAATCAGTCATGTTTTGAATTTTTTTCATTTTTGATTGAGAAAAGTGATATTTTCTAATTATTTGGCTTGGATTGTCCAAGTTCCACCCAATTATAGGCACAACAAGTGTTTTGTTTTGCACAGGATTTATCCATTAATTCAATAATTTGGCATTAATTTTGAGTTACTTCTTGTGCAATAGTAATTTCCTTTATAGTTGGCAATTTGTTGTGGACATTGGATGGGTATTGGGCATACTTTATTTCAGCATACAGGAGATGAAACGGTTGGTTGCCATGGCAACCAAATCCCGCCTAGAATGTGTACAAATCATGACAAAATGACATATTTTTCAGTATTCATTTATATTAGGCTTACTATTTTCTTGCAAAATCAGTCATGCTTTCAATTTTGTCATTTTTGATTGAGAAAAGTGAGAATTTCTAATTATTTAGCTTGGATTGTCTAAGTTTCACCAAATATAGGCAAAACAGGTGCTTTGTTTTGCACAGGATTTATCCATTAATTCAATAATTTGGCATCAATTTTGAGTTACTTCTTGTGCAATAGTAATTTCCTTTATAGTTGGCAATTTGTTGCGGACATTGGATGGGTATTGGGCATACTTTATTTCAGCATACAGGAGATGAAATGGTTGGTTGCCACGGCAACCAAATCCAGCCTAGAATGTGTACAAATCATGACAAAATGACATATTTTTCAGTATTCATTTATGTTAGGCTTACTATTTTCTTGCAAAATCAGTCATGCTTACAATTTTGTCATTTTTGATTGAGAAAAGTGAGAATTTCTAATTATTTAGCTTGGATTGTCTAAGTTTCACCAAATATAGGCACAACAGGTGCTTTGTTTTGCACAGGATTTATCCATTAATTCAATAATTTGGCATCAATTTTGAGTTACTTCTTGTGCAATAGTAATTTCCTTTATAGTAGGCAATTTGTTGTGGGCATTGGATGGGTATTGGGCATACTTTATTTCAGCATACAGGAGATGAAATGGTTGGTTGCCATGGCAACCAAATCCAGCCTAGAATGTGTACAAATCATGACAAAATGACATATTTTTCAGTATTCATTTATATTAGGCTTACTATTTTCTTGCAAAATCAGTCATGCTTACAATTTTGTCATTTTTGATTGAGAAAAGTGAGAATTTCTAATTATTTAGCTTGGATTGTCTAAGTTTCACCAAATATAGGCACAACAGGTGCTTTGTTTTGCACAGGATTTATCCATTAATTCAATAATTTGGCATCAATTTTGAGTTACTTCTTGTGCAATAGTAATTTCCTTTATAGTGGGCAATTTGTTGTGGGCATTGGATGGGTATTGGGCATACTTTATTTCAGCATACAGGGGATGAGATGGTTGGTTGCCATGGCAACCAAATCCAGCCTAGAATGTGTACAAATCATGACAAAATGACATATTTTTCAGTATTCATTTATATTAGGCTTACTATTTTCTTGCCAAATCAGTCATGCTTTCAATTGTTTTTTTAGAAAAGCAAGATTTTCTGTTCATTTTTTCCCCACCCCCATTCCCAACATTTTTTTGTTGTTTGTTTTTGTTTTTTTTAATAATAAAAAAATTCAAATTGCCGAAATTGATCTGTGCATCTAATTGAGCCGGTTTTGTCATGAAAGGCGTCATCATGCAGTAAAGGGGTTGGCGTCAAAATGCGTCATCATGCAGTAAAGGGTTAAGATAAAAGTAGTATAATCAATCTCATGTGTATTTATTCACATATATACATATGCATGTACTTAGATGCTGCATTATTTTGATCCAGATACAAGGAATATACCACGATGACCACTGATGACATACCTGTCAACTTGTACGGGAATCTCGTAATTTGTACGGTTTTTGGGGGGATTTTGCAGTGTACAGTTTTTTAATATTTTAAAAAAGATAAAAAAATCTCAGCGATTTTCGCCAAGATCGGGATTTGATGGGGATTTTTATTTTCTTCATGAGATACAACGAGAACAGAATGTGAATCGCTTGAACCAACTATTAGATTACCAGAAATATTGATGTCTTTCACTTGTCGATTTGAGAGTTTTATTTCTTTATTCAAGCAAGGAATTCTGCCCCATTACTGGTCGACTGAAAATCAGGTTATCAGTAGGCGTAGTACCGTATTTACGGCATGTTTTCGGAACATCAGAAAACGCAGCCAAACATGTATTAGAGCCACGATTGTATGTGTATTTTCCAAAAGAACCACCATATTAGTAATCTATCAATCCACGGTTTAATCCTCTGCTAATAAGTGATCATTAAAATCTATATACAAACGCAGGCAGACGTTATTATAGTGTAATTAAGATATGAATACAAACTAAATAAAAAGATTTTGGAATTATGATTCTGAAGATATTTATAATAGAAACATTTTAGTATCGAGAGTTGAAATACATGTAAGTTAAAAGTAACAAGAGTGAGAGGCTCCATATGGGGGTTTGTGTTGTTCGCAAGCCTAGGAAGGGTAAAAATAACAAGCCAGTTGCAATATACGAGTCAGCGTGATTAATATGTTGATATTTTTTAAAATAAATGTGATCTATATGTTGTGGTTCTCTCTTCTGGTTGTTTTTTTTTTTTTTTCCCCACCTAGCCGAGGGTAACTTCAAAGTAAGCAGAGCTTGCCGACTCGAAACAATCAACTGCTGAAAGATTGTTTTGATGCAAGTCGGCGATTTCAAGGTGTCTAGGTGATAATTGTTAATAACATAACTTGTGGGATTTCTTTCACAGGTGTGTTTGGAAATAAAAGGCAGCCATCTGGGTTTCGTTAAAAGAGCATTCGATGTATGTTTAACCCGTGGTACATAATGCCTCAGGGATAACGGGTTTGTTTTGTTGCACAATGCCAATAAATTTACTAATCCATACCGACTCTCTGATGTATTGTTTAATGAGATAAACCAGGGGTCATGGTTTCTAATCAAAGATATGACTGTCACACCTGCTTGAAGTGGTTTCGCGTGTAACGATGTCTACACTGACAACCAATACCAAAGTATAAATAGGATACCCACCACTATCAAAAGTCATTTAAGTTTATATACTGGATAGCTGTCATTGTGAAACATAATATAGGGCTGTATTCCATTCAACTCATCCTTCTAGTTGTATGGTTTTTTTTGGTCAACTTGTACGGGAATCCCGTCATTTGTACGGTTTTTTTTGGTCTGGTGTACAAGTTTTTGTCTCAGGAGGTTGACAGGTATGTGATGATGAAGCACATGGTTTTAATATTTGTTTGTCGGAGAACATAATTAGAAAATAATTAATCATGTACTTTTTTGACTTTGGGATTTAAAAAAAAAACAAGAAACAAACAGTTGTCAAAAGAAAGCAAGAACTTGACTTGCATCAGCTGCTGAAATAAATATTCCATTTCAATATTGGATAGTAGATTCTCTCTCTCTCTCTCTCTCTCTCTCTCTCTCTCTCTATATATATATATATATATATATATATATATATATATATATATATATATATATGGCATAGGCAATGGAAAGAATCTCCTTAAAGGTGGCTTATTTAAAACTGAATACTTAAGTCATATAAAAATAAAATTATATGAAATTCATATTTCGGAGGGGTATGCAAGAGGGGCACCTTTTACAAATGTGGCACATTTTTTGGGCAAAGGTGTAATTTTTGGAACATAACAAAAAGGGCATAAATATTTCTCAACCCAAGAACACACTTTTGGTCACAATATTTAGGATGTTCTTTTAAAAATAAAGAACAAAGAAGCTTCCACTCATACAAGTATTCTATATTTAATAAAACATAATAATATTTGAAATTATTTGAAGATAGCACAGTTTTAAGTAGGTGTTTTAGTAATCTGGACAATGTGGGATGGATGCTAGAAAGGGCAGAGGTGAGAGCATTATAGGCAAATATGGTAGGAGCATCCTTTTCTTTATATCTTGTTTGAGTACTGAGTGCCAAAGATGTCAGATCTTGAAGGATTATTAAAAAATATAAACTGCTGTATACAAATTTATTTTTAAAATGTCTACATAAACCATGAAATATTCCCAAAGATCAATGTCTGAATCACACTACTCAAAAGTAATGATATTTCATTTCACCATGTCAATTTGTGGATTAAGAAGAAAATTAAGACATCATATCATATGATTCATCTAACATATTAGATGTTTTGTTTTTTGGGAATCATTAAACATTTTATTATGAGAAAATAATAAAGAGGATGAATATCATCGTTACTTACACATGGAATAAATATCATTAAATAATTTTCAATCAAAATTAACTTTAAAAGGAAGAATATCTTACTTGGAGACAGTCAATGGTAGTGGGAATGTATATCTCTGAAATCATGACAGTCAAAATGTTTGTGGAATAAAAATGTGTAATATAATAGCCTTATGAAATGCATTCAGTTTGTAACCGTATCACTATTTTTTAAAACTTATCACATTATTGAAAAGAATGACAAAAAAGCACAAAATTGGATGTCTTTAACAAGTATTTAATTAAAATCTAAAATATTGTACAAAAGAATTATATTTTACAGTCGACAGGCTTGCATAGGTTAAAAATTTTTGGAAATTCTGTGCAGTAAAGCTTGAATGAATAGGACATAATAATGATGCATGTATCTTGAAATAATCACCAGCAATAACTTTATAAAATGAAGCCAAATAATGAGTGGATACATTAATTTGTTTGCCTGAAACTACTGCAATGGTTACCTTGTTAGTATGTGCCCTGTAACATCTGTGACAGATGGAAAATCATTACTTTAATTTTGTCACTTTTCACTAAAATTTTAGATTCACTGACCAAATTATGTTTTGCCTGCTGCCAAAATGATATCTCTTGATTGCACAGATAAGTTTATTGTCTTTTTCAATTCTCAAGCTTTCCTAAATAGATTGTTTACAATTTCTTGTATGTATTATACTCTGTATTATATATTATATTTTATGTTCTGTATTCTGTAACTCTAAACCCAGACACATTTTCTGTTAAGCAAAATCATGAAACTGAAACTTATATGATAATGTGTCATATATACCTTACTATAGTTTTATACCCATGTACTAGGATCATTATTGTTGCTGAGCAAGTTATTCAGAGACCAATATGAAATTAATTTATCCCTTCTCTGTATCCCTTATTAATGAAAAAGTATGATGTTAGCTTAGTTTTGTACTTGTGTCAATTTTCTATGCCAAAAAAGGTTGTCGAAGTTTCAAAACCGTACAACCACCCATCGTACTCTCTCATTATCAATGCAGAAAGCAACTTGAAATGTGCTCATTGGACCAGTAATGAAATTGCTACCTATTAAAAACGAAGGTTCTAGCAGATGTTTGAAAACTCGGAGGAGTGAGGTGGGGATGAGGGGGTGGCAATCTAGAATGAAATCAGTATTGATGTGCAGTATTTAGTATATTTAACGATTTTAATGGTTTTCGAAATATAAAGTGCTCGATTCACTCATTGAGGTACTCGCTATCGTGCATCAACTTTGTCATGAAATTCAACAAATTATGAGCTGTAATGATTTTAATATGATATGTAACATTAATTAATGATTTAAAAGTATTGAAACACGTTTTTCTAATGGCAAATCCCACATTTTACCGCGATAAACATGCGCTATCGATTAGTGGAGTTAACCAGAATTTGCCGTGCCATGTGACTAATGGTTTTCCGTGTTTCTAAAAATAGACGAACATTCAAGAACTTCATTTGTATATTTTTCGTGCTGATTAGTATTCCAATAGCGAGTAAATGTCTTTTAAATATATAAAATCCATCTTTCTGTGAAATTGGTGATACTTAGTCATATCTGTTTGGTGACAAGACGGATACGACCTTAAGACGTGAACATGTAACAGTAACTTATTTTAGCGTATAGCCTCGTTCCAAAGTTTAAAGTTTGCTCTCATATTCCTCTTTTTTGATGAAACCTTGATAATAATAAAATGGAATAGTTCAAAGAATGGCATATTCCCGTCTATATTATCAAAAACTTTCAACTCTAATGTTCAAAATTTCAAATGACTTCACGTCGCAACTGCGAGATGCAGAGCACATGTTTACAAATGGCGGATACGCTGTTACATACAACTGATGCGTGTAGATTAAACTGCGCAGTTGCTTTAATCCTGCGAATAAACTAATGATTTGCTTCATATTTATTGTCTAGATTCATTCTCTCGGCCATATAAGTGATAGTTTTGGGTACAAAGACTTAATTTTGGTAGTTCTGGGTATCATAATAGGATTTGTCATGAAAGGCGTCAAAAGGCGTCATCATGCAGTAAAGGGGTTGGCGTCAAAAGGCATCATCATGCAGTAAAGGGTTAAAGCATTTCAAACTTAAATATAGATATGTGGACCATTACTTACAAACTCAGCAAATTTCCAGATGCAACAATACTGGTTAAAATTTAACTGTAAATATCAACCATGTATGTACCATATTTTCTAGCCTATAAGTCAATACTTTTTGACCTGGAAGTCTGGGCTTCATCTTATACTCCGTATTGACTTGTATATGGATTATGTCATTGAAATTGCTTTAAGTACCGGTAATACCATGATTTTGAGATGTAATTGGATAAATTGAAAACAGGTCACATAGCTGTACCAATTCTTGTTTAATTACCATGTAAATAAATCGTTATAACCTAAAATAACTGCTTTTATATTGTAATTTTTATCATTATTTTGTATGCATTTGTATGTGTTCGTATTTTCTGATTTCTCCAACATGAAATAAAAGAAAACAATTAAAGAGTTCACAATTCACGGGCCCTTTAGTACTTATGGTCTGTACTCTGTAATGTACTGCTCTTATGCAAAGCATATCATTTGTTCCTAAAAAATATATTTAATAAACATATGAACGAATTTCGCTTAATTCATCTTTTTCTTTTTTACCATACCTCATTCTTCCTGATCACATTTTAGTGATAGGTCCATTGATATTTGATTTACCAGTATTTTATTTGATGCACTCAAGCAATTTCCGGTGCATCTTTTTCATTGATATAATTAATCCATATTAATGACTCAAATATTCTATGAATATTTATAAAATACCATAGATTAAGCACATAATTATCATATATTCGATACTGTCATATATTCACTCAAGAATGCCCATAATATAGGTTAAAATTAAGAACAGAGATGGACTCCTCGTAGATCATCAACGAACCATTTTTAGTTTTGCACTTTAGCTTAAAGCAAAATGTATTGTCAACACATTACCCATATTCATTCCTAACTAGCTATTGTTTTGGCATCTCTCTTTGATTATTATTGATGGATTGGTTTTTGGTTTCTGACAACAATCTAAGCCAGTTAACTGTTTAAATCCAATACTGGCTTTGGGTAATAGGCAATGCCTATATCCCCTTTGTTCTCTATCATTAAGGGGTAGGTACTACAAGGCCTCCTTTTGACCCAAAAATTTTAAAATTTTCAAAAAAGTAGATGATCCGAGAATACCATGGCAAAAAAATGATTAATATTTGAAAAACTTAAAATCGCAATTGATCTTTGAAAATTATTCAGATATGACATCATACACACATGCTCATAACATCACAACTGACTATGAGATAGCTATTTTGGGCTACAATTGGAGCTATATTTTTAGAAAATTCAGGTGGTCCATATGCAACAACCAATTTCATATTTTTATAGAATATACAGGTATGTGTTAATCACCTATTAATAGAATATCGTTTTGGTTGTCGCATGCGGACCATGTGAAAAAGGAAAAAATTTAAGTCCATCAGCATTCATTGATACCTTGCATTTTTATAACGATATGAAGTATTAACTATATCTAAACTGGAACTTCACTACAAAGAACACATAAAATGATTTTGACATAATACAGAGACATTCTTATGAAAGAACCAGTTTTTTAAATAAAGAATTTGTTACAGACAAGATTTTTCCCTGACATGTTCACAGATTGCATGAAGAAAACAGTTGTTACACTATTTATGATTATGTCATCAAAATTTAAAGGACAGGGTTGGATTAGGGCCGATTTTGGCCCCCAAATTAGCGATCAATTTAAGCGATTCTAACAGCATTTGTTATAGTTATACCACAATGACTATATGTTCCCTATAACATATACACATATGGTATTGTGAAACACTGTGAAATAAAAATTTAATTTTGTTCCTAAATGGGCACATGTTTGTCAAAAACCTCAAATTTTGCTGTATTTCTGCATCTTCAAAGACCTCAAAAAACACCAGTGCAATCGGGAGCAAGTTTTCTTTTTTGACAGGGGACACTTTTTATAAAACCATCTAACACATATGCATATTTCATATGTGTTCTAGCTTGTGCTCCACCTTAACATAAGGAAAAATGATGACAAACTGTTCTTCACTCACCCCTTATGTCATCGCCATATGGGCCTAATAAATCAACTACAAAGTATCACAAAAAAATACGTTTCCCCCCTTTTTCTTTCAAAATAAATGACATTCAATGTCAGCTGTCATTTGTATTCTTTCTGGGATTTTTTTCTGATCGCGTTTTGGGACAGTCTTTAGTGCAAATCTGAATACTGGGATGAGGGTAGCTAAATATAGAAGAGGCGCATGAAGGAAATCAATCCAGAACTACAACAACAACAACAAAAAGCAGCTTATGGTATTATTTTACTACTGGGGTCTGAAAGGTAAGGAATGATGGTAGAAATAATGATTATCATTAATCTTTTACTTGCCTTGATCATTTTAAATAGCATTTATTGTTTTAATTTGATTGTAGACTATATTTTACCCTTATGTGAATTCACAATCTTGAACTCTGCCAAACAACATCAGAATATAAAATAATAATGTGAATCATACACACACAAGCTATGAAAGTACTGAAATCAGCACTGAATACATTTAAAATGCAATATTATTCATTTGTTCCCCATTTGATAAATTACTTCAGTACACAACTTCACAGTATCCTCTGCAATAGGGAAACTGAGGATTAGATCTCGGTCCCCAGGTGACTATAACACCGAGAAAAAAAATTGATTGGAGTAGTTCTTGATGAAATATTTATTGAAGAAAGGGATTATATTGTACAGTTATGAATTTTACTCTATTTGTAATGCAAAGACATGTACAAAGTATTTTTATTTTCCTAAAGGGAGAACTGAATTGTTCGGAACATAATT
Source organism: Margaritifera margaritifera (assembly GCA_029931535.1). NCBI lineage: Eukaryota > Metazoa > Mollusca > Bivalvia > Unionida > Margaritiferidae > Margaritifera > Margaritifera margaritifera. Next base: position 43,934 of record JAQPZY010000376.1, on the reverse strand, counting down.
GATATTACCCCCAATAGCTTAAAATTGACCATGAAAGCAATTTGTTTTTAAATACTGCTATTTCAGCTGGTTGCTTACATTTGTCATTATCTAGCTCATTCTTGTTTATCATTCCACTGTTTCCTGAAGCTGATTAGTACAAATCTTTTGCTCGTGACAACATTGTATTAATCTGTCTTACTGTTGTTTTTTTTCTCCATTCCATCCATTCTGGAGACCCATTTGATATAAAATAAGAAACCAGTGCTTGTTCACTCATCGTATTGACAATAATTGTATAAAAAACTGACATCCTTGGTAGGTGAATTAATAAAACCATGCAATATATATTGAACAAGTGCCTAACACGCTGTATAGTTTACAGCTATTGTACTCTCATAAAATTCAAATAAATATATAAAATTTAGGATCAATCATCATCATAAGGAACAATTGTTTCAAATTATTAATAATGTAAAGAAAACTTTTCCCCCAAATGATACATAAACAAAATAGCTTTCGTCGCTGACATTTTGAACATTTTAAAATCTTCTGTATACACAGTATCAACATTTGGCTAGTATTAATGTACAAAGTGTATGCACTGCATTTTTGTGAAGAAAATGATCAAGAAATACATAAATTGTCTTTTCTGGGGCGATTCTGTACATATTCTGACAGCAAGTGAGAGCTAAACAGAAACCGGTGTCAGAGGTAATCAAGCAAACCTAATGGAAATATACACATCATTTGTAAAATAAAAATCAAGTTTTATTAGTATTACCATGGATTATTATGCATACTGCATGCAAATGCACAAATTAGGATGTATATGTTTCAGCAGTATGCGTGGTAGAGCTTTTTAACCAAAGTACCTATAATCCACAAATATAGGTACCTCAACAAAGAAAAAAACCAATGGCTTTTTAATGGTCACTTTCCTTTATTAAAAGTGGTCCTGGATAAAAATGAAATACATATTTAAAGACGAGAAAGGGTCATTTTTTATCTATATAAGTTTCATCTGGATCTGATTAAGGCCCGAAATTGATTTTTACAGTACCCACCCCTTTCTTCACATTTCACATGTCCCTATGGATAGCCTCATTTCCCTATTGGTAGCCTCAATAATTCGATCTCATCTGTCAAATCTTGCCCTCAAACAGGTGTCAACTGGAATAACCTGGCCAAAGCTCTAGGCATATTTAAATAGGATGTAAATAAAACTGCATAACATGTGGTTCTTATGACAATGAATATCATAATTAAAACAAGAATGAACTGTTTATTCAGAGGTGTCAATTGATAATGGAATATAGTAGTGCCCTTGTACATGAAGAAGATCACAATCATCAGGTAACTGAACAATACAGATTACAATCGCCCTGAAACCTCCCTCTCTGTCTCTCCAAAACGAAACGGGGGAAAAAGCACGTTAGCGTCCATGACTGTAATTTCCCAATTAATCTGGAATAGCATACAGTGATACCATTAATATTCATGAAACCAGAAGTTACTACCGAGAAGATGAAGCCAAGGTGTTGATCGACTTATATATGGATGAAGGATGGAAAATTTACAAAATTAGCGAATTCGACTTATACTCCATATCAACTTATAGGCTGGAAAATACAGTATCATCAGGGTTTTTGTGTGCAAAATTCATTTTTAATGCAAAAATAAAATTCACAGGTGCCTGCCAGTTTGTTGCACATGGGTTCTGCTGAACTGTACTAACCTCTGTATAATTTTGTCCCATATGTGAACAGCACTGACCCAGATCGCCATAATTTCAATGCTGTTAGCTTGTAATGTCAGAAGATTAACTCTGATCCTGATCTGCCATTAAGTCAGAAGAGAACACAGACCTTGATCTGCTGGTGCAATATCAACAGTAGATCTGGCCTGGAAATCTTACAACTCTGTGAGTTTGAGTTTTCACTATCAACCAATCAGAAACGAGCTTTCAAAAGTAACATCATTTGTGACGAGTTGAAATAAACGGTCAAACTCAAACTCAAGCTCAAGAGTTTTGTGATTTCCATGCCTGGATCTATAATGTGTGCATTTGGATGCATCTTTATATATGTACACTTGTAGAGTAAGAGTCAACACTGTACCTCCTGGTATTCATTCACTTCTTCCTTCAGTTCGCTTAGTTCCTCCATCTCAATATTGAGACTCTTCTGTTCGGCAATTTCCTCCAGTGCAGACTCAATCTCCTCCAGGTCTTTAGAAGTTATCTCCTCTTCAGTAGCTAGTTTCTCCTCCTTCTTAAACTCTGTACAACACACAACACACATAAATAAAGTATACCATATCTGAAGAAATCTAATGGTGCTTTGTATTTTTATAGAACTCTTGCAACCGGGTTTTAATTTTGAGATTGTGAACATTTAACCTTGCGGAAATCCATGGAATTGAATGTTAGACATATTAGTTATTAATGACTTGCTAAAAATTTTTTTATAAAACTGCAAACATTTGATGGGTGAATTTTCAGAAAATTGAAACATTTTAAAAGGCTGTAATTTCCCTATAAACAGTGAACAATGTTACATTTTGCTAGAGCAGAGTGCTTTTGAGTTTATTTCAACGTAGTGTTATGTGCTGGACAGGCTGACATGTATATTACAAAGGCTCAAAAACATTCAATATTTGGCAATAGGATGGAAAGGTTATGACTTCATACAGGAAAATTTCAGCAAAAACATTTGCTCTGATCTGCTCATCACCACAACCCCATCCATCCATGAGTCTAATACAGTACTATCAGGTGAACAAATAAAATTCCTTATCCTTGGTGTTCCACATTTTTGGTTTTTACCAATTTTCACCAATAAATTACCGGTTTTTTAAAATACAAGAATTTGGTTTTTACTGATTTACACCCATTTATCACCCCCCCCCCAATTATTTTTTCCGGGTGCTTATTTTTTTAACACCGACTCCTTACGAGATTGTTGCTTTCCACAACTGTGAGACTGCAGCAGTTCTGTCCTGTAAACACAGAACAGTCACAGGGTGGAGATCGGAAAATCAAACAAGGTTAGATTATTTCATCGTTTCTACTTATTATGGTGCTGAATCTAGAAAAAAATCAACCCTTTAAATAAAAAGGTAAACATGGGCCAAAATGTGTATATTATTAATTATGAAAAAAATCATCACATTTTTACCAAATTTTACTGATTTGTATTTTTTTAAAGTTTTAAACCTAATTTCTTCCCTGTTTTAATGTTTGAAAAATACATGCTGAAAAATTCCCCGATTTTTTTTTTACAAATAAAAACTGAAAACGCAGAACACTACTTATTCTTAAGGAGGAATATATAAAATGTTTACATCAACAGACAATACCAGCCTCGCTCCCCCTAAAATAATAGTCAATGCTTAAAGTCATCCATGCCTAGTTCAATTCAATTTCAGGATGTGACTCCTGTGACCAAGTTACAATCAACATAAAATAAAGTAACTCTGCTATGTGATCATTTTGACATTCTGATCGTATCCAAATTCAACCCTATCTGGTAGAATTGATTGCTTACTTGATTCATTGGTGTTTAGTGGTACATTAACACATGAAAGGTTATATCGTGTAGAGACACACTGAGTAAAGTTTCTTGCCCAGAGACACCATGGCAGCCAACATGACCTGATCTCGAACCCATACCCTAGTGGTCACGAGTCCTGCACGCTAGCCACTGAGGTTGGCAGAAAATACTCAAACTCTATGTCTAAGTCTTCTTTTTGTATTTTTATGAACTGAATGATTAAAACTGAAGCAAATTTTAAACAGTAGAGAGGAAATGTTGGGGTATGGTTTACCCAGACTGTCAAGTGTATTTCTGTATGTAGTATCAGTATCATATTGAATCCCCAATTGGCTGTTAAGATTTTTTTAACCCTTTTACAGTTAATTCATCTTCATAAAAGTGTTTTTTTTATAATTTATATGTCTAATATATGTTGCTGTAAAAGTAGTTTTTAGGGGGGGGGGGAGTCTAACCCTAAGGAAATATGCCTCGTGCCACCTAGTTCATAATGCAAATTTTATCTCACTGGGTTAGATCCATCTCCTGCCCTTATTAAGATTATGTTAATGCCCCTATTTTCCTCTGAGAGCAGGGTACACTTACCATTTGGGAAATGCTATTTACCTTCACTAGGCTTAGCCTCTATGATGGAAGCTGGGTCATGTAAGTAGTTGGACTCCTTCCTCAAATCAGCTTCCATAGCTGACTGAACTGCCAATGCCTCTGCTGCATCTCTCTCTGCCTAAAATATTAGAAAAACTTTAAAATTATTATAATTGTTATGGGAATAAATCTTTTTTTGTCTGAATATGTCTTTCTCTTCTTTTTCATGAATTCTGCATGCACAAAGATGTTACGTACAAAAGCTATTTACCATAATGATGGCAAGTCTTGGAACAGGAAAAATAATTATATTTGGTGTCCCAAGACTTGTATGGATGTAAAAAATATAACATTTTTGGCGTCCCAACACTTATAGATACAAAAATTGGTAAGATCGCCATATGTGACACAGCAGTGACCAGTTCTTGTTCAATTACCATGTCAATAAACTGTAACAAACTACTATGATTGTTTTTATGTTATTTATTTTGCATGTCCATATTTTCTGATCTCTCCAACATGAAATAAAATAAAGGTAAATGAAGACTTCATAATTCATTGGCTGCTTAAAGTTTACCAGTAGACCTATACTATAGTGTACTGTGCTTACACAGTGCATATCGTGCTTAGCGTCACATATCCTTGTTTATTCCTAAAAATATTAGATGCAGATTTTGAGGTATTCATCATTTTTACCAAATCTCATTCTTTCAGATCACATTGTAGCTATACGTCCATTGCTGTTTTATTTACTTTGTTTCACGCGCTCAAGCTTTACCATTTTTCAGTGATATAAGCGATCCTACAAAGTGATGTAATCTGTATGAAAAGACACATGTTTGATGAATATTTATAAATATATTAGGCACATAAGCAGCATATATTCACATAATTGTCATATATTGATTAAAGAATGACCATAATATAGGTTAAAATTCTGAATATATATCAACTAGATCGTCATCGGCCCATTTTAGTTTTGTGTTTTCATTCCACTTTTGATTTTGGCATGCTGGTTGTTTTGGCAGCTCCTTTTGGTTATAATTGGTGGATTTGTCTTTTGTTTTACAACAGAAATCCAGGCCAGTCAATTGTTTAAACCCTGAAACTGGCTTGGGTAAAGAGGGAATTTTGTCCGAAGGCAATGCCGGTACCCTTTGTTCTACAACATTAGTCCTTTTATTGCCTTTTACTACATAATATTAGCACAATTACCGTAGCTGAGCAAACATGTACTTATTTAAGGTCACTTACATCAAAGCAAACTACCACTGCATTATTATTGCAATTATTTTCAAAGCATTATTTCTGAGACTTCTTTTATCGTATTTTTAGGTCATTATTGAAGTTTAGGGCAGCGAGGCCAATGATTCGAAACCAAGAGATGTACTTCATTCAGCACAAGTTAAAATCTTCAATGTACATGCAGTGATGGTATGATGTAAACAAGTTCTCTATAAATGCAAGTGATTAACCAAACGCTATTTTTTGTTGTTTTAATACTGGTTCCACATTTTAATGAGTTAAGTATTTAAATTTTCAAGGCAGAAAATGTAATTACAGGTGACTTTTGACAAGTTGAATGCAATAATTGCATAAATTGACAATAGTAAACTAGAGCAGAAATGGGGGAAGTTACTGTTAATATGGTTACAACATTGTGCTAATGTTCAATGCTTGTCATCATCCGATGAAATTATACATATTTGAAATAGGTAGAAATTATAAGAACACTGAGGAAAACTAAATATATATTTTTTTTATTTTTCAAACAAATTAAATTACTTCATTACATTTCCGTCTAATAATTCATACTGATAGTTCCTGAACAACTGGGAAGTCCTTTTTTTAAAAAAAAATAATGTTATGATCAATAAAATATGCCGAGCGATCAGTAGAAAAAATGTCTAAGGCGTCCCAATATTTTTAGTACATGAAAAAATTGCAACAATTTCAGGTCCCAATTTTTACAGGTCATACAAATATTACTTTTGAAAAATTATTAATTATAAGGGTATCCCAAGACTTATAGTGTCCCAAGACTTACCGTCATTATGGTAACTCGATCTAAATGTCAGTCTTTAAATGTTTTTTTTCTGTCTCTTTTTGTCCAAGCCTATCTTCTTTATCATCTGTCTCCTTACCTTTGTTTTTCACTGAATCCCTATCTCACTTGTATAACTCTCTTTATCTTCATTTTTGTGTCTCTTTTTGATGCATCTGGTCTCTAACTCATTGTCTGTGTTTTAATTTCATCAACTGACCTCCTTGCCTAAAAATGAATCATTGTTCTGCCTTTGTTTCTCTCTCGGTCTGTTACTCCTGATTTATTGCTATCTCTGGCATTTAAATCTTTGTCCTTCGAAAACATGAGCATTGTGAATAAATGCCCACCCCATGTTTAATAGTCTTCTACGTAAGCACTAATAGAGTGTGGTTGACTCTGGAGATTACTGACCAACAGGTCATAATGACCTTGTCTTTCGGTCAGGGTATGTGGTCTTGAAGTAACTAAATGTGTAGAAACTATTATTTCTTATTAGACTTATTTGACCTTTAGACCCCAGAATCAATAGGTTTCTTTATTACATTAAGTGCAAGCCATCTACAAAGTTTGGTCAAGGAACTTACTCTAGAACAAAAATTATTCTGTCAAGCCAATTTTTCTTTGAACCACAATGACCCTGACCTTTGATCTTTTGACCCCAAAATCAACAGGACTCTTCCATACCTTAAGTGCAACTCCTCCACAAACTGGTCAAGGTATGTGGTCTAGAAATAAAGTTATTTTGCACAAAAAAAACATTTTTCTTCTTTCAGTTAGTGACCTTGATCTTCGACCTTATGACCACAAAATCAGTAAGCTTCTTTCTTACCCAATGTGTAAGTCATCCACAAACTTTGGTGAGCATACATGGTCGATAACTCAACATTTTGTGCAGAAACCATTTTTCTTCTTTCAGTCATAGATCAATAGGCTTCTTCCTCATCCAAGTTGCAAGCCATCCACAAAGATTGTTCCAAGTATGTAATGTAAAACTAATGTTATTGTGTGGAAACCATTTTTATTCTTTCAGTCACAGTGACCTTGACCTTTTCACCTCAAAATCGATTGAGTTCTTCCTTACTCTAAGTGCAAGCCATCCACAAGGTTTGGTAACTGCAGATAGTGGAGTACTCAAGTTATTGTGCAGAAATCATTTTTCTTCTTTCAGTGAAAGTGAACTTAACCTTTAGACCTTTTGACACCAAAACTGATTAGTTCTTCCTTATCCCAAATGCAAGCCATCCACAAAGTTTGGTAACTGTAGATGATAAGAAGTCAAGATATTGTGCAGAAAACATTTTGCTTCTGTCATTCACTGTGACCTTGACCTTCTGCCTCTGAAATCAATACGGTTCTTTGTTACCCGAAGTGCAAGCCATCCGCAAAGTTAGGTAACTGTAGATGGTGGCTACTCAAGTTATTGTGCAGAAACAAAACTGGTAACAGACAGATTAATGGATAACATCATAACATAATGCCCTTATGGCAGGTGTATTCAAAAACCATATCATCCAGTGTCTTTGACTATGTCTATTTGTCCATCCATATCTCTCCTATCCAAAGTGTCTGTCTCTATCTTAGTGTCTGTCTGTCTTCCTGTATCTCTGTCTGTCTCTTTCCATCCACATCTCTCTCTCTCTCTCTCTCTCTCTCTCTTTCTCTCTCTCTCACCAACCTTGGCCTTTGTTGCTGCTGCCTGAACCTGAGCCTCTTTGTCTCTTTTAATGGCTTCCTCCTGTTGTTTGATCAGCTCAAGTTTGGCCTTTGCATCTACCTTCTCTCCTGTCACCTCGGCTATCTTGATCTTGGCCTCCTCACTCTATAAGAAGCAAATAAAAAAAATATTGTGCAACTAATGAATACCAAAACTAGATGTGCAATCGGAGACAAATTACACACAAGTTAATATTTTAATTTATTCATCATGTAAAGAATGTCCAATGTTGGCATCTCAATTGTTACGCTTGCAATGTGCATAAACAGTGATGCAGATCAACCCCTTTATACTGCCTTGTGTGGAATGGTTTCAATTATTACACACAAGGTCATATAATAACATTAATCTGCATCAATATTTGGTAACAATATAAGTTCATCATCCCAAGTATTATACTGTCCAATATTAGCATCCAAATGTGTCTGAAAGTTGATGTAGATTATGCCATTCATATTGCCTTGTATGGCATTCTTTCCATTGTAATGCCCAAGACTATATAATAAAGATAATCTCAATCAACTATTTAATTCATTCATCTGGTACAGACCACCCTATGTTTTCTTCTCAAATGTTATCATAGCAAGGTTCAATATGATTACAATCACATTCTAGCACTATGTCAATCTACGCTGTAAGTGTCTAAACAGATGCACTGAAGTCATTTCCAAATGATCCCAATCTACGCTGTAAGTGTCTAAACAGATGCACTGAAGTCATGTCCACATGATCCCAATCTACGCTGTAAGTGTCTAAACAGATGCACTGAAGTCATGTCCAAATGATCCCAATCTATGCTGTGTCTGAAAAGATGCACTGAAGTCATGTCCAAATGATCCCAGTACTAATTTAGAGGTTGCGCTAGCTCTTTTGTACCTATGCCTTGGAATATATACACTAAACATTTTGTATCCTGTGTCTCTGCATAACTCTACAATGATTATTGGCAACTGGCACAGAGTAAGGTAATTTAGTTGAGTTTTATTTTGTGTCTCCCAGCAATAATGATGAGATTTCCAAAACTAATGCATCTAGCTGAATTTCAACATAACAGACACTTCAAAATGTAGCACACCATAATACTGCAAAATGACTTATCCTATGATTCGGGATACATACACCATTTTGTTTAGGTGAAATGCAAGCACATGTAATATTGTTGACTGTCTCACAACTGTAGATCATCATACTAAAATTATATGGTATGGAATTGGGAACCAGACTAGTAAAATGGCTAAAATTTACATCGATGCAAAAATTTAAATCAACACTGGATACGTGTATACTTGTGGAAGTAGCTGCAAATGATTGGAACTGAGTGAATATTTTTATACAAACAACGAAATAAGATTCTGAATATCGTTTTGGTATTGGTCATTTGTAACCATTTCTTACTTCATGGAGAATTATAAAGAATTATAATGAACAAAAAGTATTGATTGTTTTATGTCCAGGACAAAAATATTTTTGTAATACGACCTCTGGCTAATTAGTATTCAAAGTAAAACTCCAATTTCATACACCATTTCAGTTTGTTCATTTGATATGTTCTGGATTTCTTCCTGAATATACCTTATTTTCACCAGATATGCCCACATTTTTTTGCAAGAAACAAATATGTGCTTTTTCCTGCATCCCAAGTTGTGGCTTGTATATTTTGGGTAACTAGTGGTATTTTCCAGAGTCATGAAAATTCTGTTACCAGTAATTTTTTGCAAAAAAAAATTTTGAATCAATTAATTTGCATCAAATAAGGGTGGCAAGAATTCAATTTATTGATTTTGGATAAAAAAAAACTAAACTCTACTGGAAATCATTGTACTCTGTGGTTGCACTTTGCTTTACACCTGATGGCTGCACGAAGACAAAGACACATCCTTACTTTCAACCTGATTCAAACAGCACGAGTCAGATGCAATCTCCAACATTCTGAACACTTGTCTGTGAATGAATACATTTTCATCATTCTGTTTGTGAAGCATAACTGATCTTTTGATGATATGCTCTAAACACTGTAACAAATTAATTAAGCACGCCCTCATGAATTGCCTCCTTTTGTGAAATTTGATTGGTTACAACAAATTGAATATAGCAGCAACCTTCCATGTTATGGACTCCAATGCCATTACTGGGCAACCTGTTTTCAGATGTCTGCTCAAATGCGAAAAACACGTTCTTCTCTGATCTTCACATTCAAAATCGCCCTAATGCCTGAAATTAACCTCAGAACAACAAACATGGTGGATCATGTTCGCAATTATCCCCATCTTCGTTCTCTTTCACTCCTGCTTTAGAACAATTCTCATTAGGAAAGAATTTATACAAGAACAATGTTCGCATATCAAGAACCATCTCACCCAAATATATGTTTTCTTTGATAATGTTTAACCGACCATAATACATTAGGAGTGCATTCACTACCTCACAAATTCAGCCCTTCCAAGTCTGACAAAGATGTTACAACCATCCTGACTTGTTTAACAACAATGGTGCTAGAAAGTCATCTGCTAACTTAAAATAAAGAGTAGACTCCCATAGGATATAGGGACTGGCACCAAAAAAAACTATAGTCGTCAGTTACTATTGAAGCAGAGGTGCATGATCTACAGGAACATAAATGCAGTGAGTGCTTGGGAGGGTGTGCCCACATTATGATCGGGTAAGTGCATGTATTATAAAAGAAACATATTTTACCTTTAAAAAAGTGGTTTCCTCTTCAAAAATTTTGTCTTATCATAGGAGAATTGGTAAGAGGAGGGAGTTACATCCCTTTACCCCAGAGTCAGCTCAGACTCCAGTCTCTTCACATATACAACACCTTTGTTATGAGGAGAATATGGGTTACAGTTAGCATTGCATATAGAAATGCAGTCCACATGATAGACGAAGACAATCTTTTCTCCCACAAATCCAGCAAAAGTAGTGTGACCTGCATTGTTATGAAGTTGCTGAGGGACCTGGGAGTGTAGCCTGTTGCGCTATCGTTATCAGCCCCACCAGGTCAAATTGATTTTTTGGGGATAATAGGTCTTCGAGAAAGAAGTTATAAAAAGTCACTCTGACCTCCACACCCACTGCATGGATTAAAAAAGTAAAGGAGCAGTTCCACTTGAATGCTAAGCTCGTGGTTACCACACTGACCTTGTGAGTCGAAATACATAAGAAACCCTTCTTATTTTGGGTTAATTCCCTATATGCTGAGTGGATAACCCAGTGCCTGTGCGGTAACATCTCTACCTTCTTTGAATGGTAGGAACAGTCAAGCTCTTCCTCTTCTGATTGGTTCAGTATGCTTCAGGTACCACTTCAGAGCCCTGACAGGGGCCTGCAGATATTCTTGGGATGAAGGGTCAAAGGAAGAAAGCAGATTGGTTGCTAATGAGCAGTCTGTTCTTGACAACGAAAGCTGGGGATACCATGTGAGAAACCGAACCGTCTTGACACAACTGTAGATAGTTTGGGTCGCTTGATAGGGCATGGAGATCACTTATTCTGCCTGCTGTAGCTAGGGTGACTAGAAAGCAGGTTTTATACAAGAGGTGAGTTATCAAGCTACTGGACAGAGGCTCAAATGGTGCCTTGTTCAGTCATGTCATAACCACTGTAAGTTCTATTTTGGACAGTGGGTCAGAACTTTCAATCTAGAGAAATGACAGTTGACCAGAAGGTCATAGAGGTCCTTGTTTTGACCTATGTCCTCCCTTTCATGATGTCAAAGCATATCCAAAATCATTGATTGTAGCCCTTGATGTTGCTGGGCACTAGCTTCCTCTCTCAAATAGCCAGAGGAGGAGGTTGGGTATTTGTCGTACTGAGGCTTTAAGTGAAGTGATGTGATTTTGCTCACACCACTGCAAGAAAACTCTCCTGTTGCCATCATACACTTTCAGAGTGGTGGATCTTCACATGATCCTGTCCATCACTTGTTCTGAGAAGAGATTCTTTCTGAAGGCTTGCTTAATAAGAGCCATGCATGCAGGTTCAGCATCTCCAGGCTCGAAACCTGCATTCATAGTTGTTTGAGCAGGCAAGGAGAGGGCAAGATTTTTCTGGGAATCTCTGTTGCTAGATTCAAAAAGTTAATGATCAGAAATTGTCCCCACTTGAGGACAGTGATCAGGACAAGTCAGCACTCCGATTCCCTTGCTTTCTGCAAGACTCTGGGCATCAGAGGCATATGCATTGAGGCTGTTCCAATCCAGAGAGAGGGCATTGCTGTCAAGGCTCTTGGGTCTGATATAGGAGAGACAAAGGTTGAGAGCTTAGCATTTCCCCTTGTCACAAATAAGTTTAGCAGGGCAACCCCAGCGGGTACAGATTCAGCTTAAGACCAAGGTGAATGGACCATTCAGTATGAATCGGCAGATTCCACTGAGACAATGAATCTGCTAGGACAATGAGTTTGCCTGGGATGTGGAAAAATTGAAGGTGGATTTGTCAATGATGATACCACCTGAGAAAATCCCAAAATAGAAGGCAGAGGTCTGGAATGTTGGCTCCTCCTTGCCTCCTGATATACTTGACAAAAGTCAACTTGTAAGATAGAATGAAAATATCCTTCCTATATAACGTCTCCTGCTATGAGTGAAAGGCATTCATGATGGCCTTCATCTCCAGGAGATTGATCTGTAATGACCTCACCTGAAGAGGCCATGTCCTACTCACCTCTATTGAGGGCAGAAAGTGTGCACCCCTATCCAATGAGCTGGCATCTGTGTAGATGGTTATCTTTGGCAGTTAATCCTGCAATGGGATGCCTGCCATAAGCCAGCTAAGCGCCACCATTTGCTGAGACTTTGATTCTCTGATCCAGTGGGCAGAACTTCAGCTGCTACTGAGGAAGCCTAAGACACAAAGAAAGGTCTGGACTGAGATGCAACTCTGCACGAAAGATAGACAATGTTGAGATGATGATCAGAGCACATTCCTCAGGGAGAGGGACCAAGTTCAAGAGGGTACAGAATTCTATGCTCAAGTGGATAAAGTGTTGGGATGGAGTGAGATCGGATTTTTCCCTGTTAAGATTCATGGCAGAACAAAAAAGCAATAAGGGATTTCATGTCTTGATGCAAAAGGGAACTCACCTAGTGTTTTTGCAGGGTGTTGTTCAGGTAGTTGGATGTAATGGACATGGAGGTCACCCAGCACTGACATGACATTGTCCGTGTTTCTTGTGAAGACCCAGGAGCTAACGTTCAAGCTGAATGAGTACCCAGAACTGATATATGGTGTCTCTGTATGTGAGCTTTAGGAATTTCAGAGATCATCCCTGGATGGAAATGTGGAGGTAAGTGTCTGAAAGTTTTAGACTGACGGCAAAATCCCCCTCCTGAACAGCACAAAGTATTGATTTCAGTATCTCCATCCTGAAGCGAGGGACCCAAATAAACTGATTGAGTGAGTTGAGGTCTATGACTGGCTGAAGGATGCCATTGGCCCTGGGAACAAGGCAAAGTCTTGAACAAAATACTGGGGAATTTGCATTGTGAATGACTTCGACTGCCCTTCTTGAGAGAAGAGTGTGGATTTTTCGCTGCAGTATGTTGGCTCTGTGAGAGTCCCTTGGAACGTCTGCAGCAGACGAAGCCCTTGACAATCAGGGTTTGGGCGCTGAGCATGATTTGAAGACCCTCCGTAATGGTCTTCAGCATCCATGGATCACTGGGTCCTAGTTCCACCCATTCCACAGCTAAGAGCTAAGTCATCCCTCCACAGACATGTCTGAAAAGGGTGGAGTGATCAGATCATGATTTTTTCTGAAGATGACTGCCAGGAACAGGAGTTGGCATTTTGTCTCCACAGGGTCAGTTGTCAGCAGGCTTCTGAAACTGAGTCCTCAAAGGGTGAAAAAACCTTAGAGAGGGATTGTGCCAACTGGCGTGCTGTATTGGGGTCCTTCCTGTTCCTATGGTCTCTTCTGAAGAATTAAGTCTGAGGTATCTGATGCTGAGCCTACAAGACATTACCTTCTTTGGAGGCCTGTCTCCTGACCTCCTCAATCTGGCGATGGAAGAGAAGGTTTGATGACAATGGTTTTGAGCTGAGAATTGTCTTATGATGATCTTTTTGGAGAGCAGAAGTTGACATAAATGCATCCATTTTTGCCAGTTGCATATTAACAGAATAAGCTATGGTGTTGGAGAGTGTGGTTTGTGCTACTGTTTTACAAATCTTAATATAAGTAGCATCTTATATTAGGCATTAGTAATTTTTATTTGTTTTACTTTTGAGAACAGCTCATTTTTGACATATGCATATTTTCAAGCAAAAATATTGGTAGACAATGGGAAAATAGTTTCTATGTATCTAAAATTACACATGTACATTATACAAGAATGTGAAAGAATTGTTTTAAATTATAAGTATATACCATGTTTTATGCTAAAAACATTAAGCTGATCCAATTTAATTGACAGCATAATCCATTTTTGATTGTGAAACTACCTGCTCCTACCTTAAGTTGCCATTTTAACGTGTGACTAATATGGCTTTAGAGCCTGTATGTGACCAGAGCAATATATGATTTCCGCAATCAACCTCAGCTAATGGTATAGAAATAAAAAATGGAGACAAAATATGGAAAATTGAGTTGACAGTAAAATTACTTTTAGTGGAACTACCATAAACACAGATATGGCTAAGCCTTAATTAATATAAACTGTCATCAGAAGAAAATAAAGGCAAGACACTTTATCAGTGAAATTGAGACCACACAATATGTAGAGCGATGGTTTAGAGTAATCCAAATGTAATGACTGGCCTGCAGTTGAAGCAGATGATGACTTTTGACAGTTCTGTCAGACAGATCAAAGAATACTATTGAAAATTAACCTATTACTTTTGTATAATTACTCTTACTCTAAAACCTTCATTTTGTCATCTTCTACCATTAATTCCCCACTCAATGGATTTCTGCTCTCAATGTCTAAGGTGATCAAACCATTAGAGCTTGGTGACCTAAAATCTGAAATGGCCACTACAATTTTCAAGTAGGTTGCCCTTTGGCTACTGAAGTTTTATAGATACTGGAATCGTTGTACATATATGCAGTAAATATATACGGTGACTTATTTTCAAGGTTGGCTGACTTTCAAGAGTGAAACGTTATAAGGATTGGCTGGTTTGTTTTCAAGGCTGGCTGACTTTTGAGGTCAGCTTGATTTCAAATTATTAAATTTTCAGGAAATGTTTTAATTATGTAGTGACAAAAATTCATTTTGATAACTTTTCAGACAATGTCCAATGTTGTTTAAACAGCTTCTTATTCAGTAAACTTCAATCAGAATTGTTTCCAGATTTCTGAGGCAAAATAACATTCCTCAAGAATTTCTATTGGACAAGCACATTCCAAGAACTGATTTCCCCTGCTTTTCATTGAAAGTAGGGGAGTTTAGTTTTGTAGAGGAAAGGGCCAGGTGATAATGTTGATATAGTAAATGAATTAAGGTACATCTGTAAAGGAAGATACTACTGATGATGCAGAACATTGAAAATGGAATCCAGGTGAGGTCTCATCAATATAAAGCTGCACACAAAATATGGGTCCAACATTCTGCAGCCATAACTCCACTAAATGATGACATAGGAAGCTGATACCGGTAATCAAATTCTGCTGAAGTTTTTATCAATATAGAGCTATATATACAATTTATTTGAAATCCAAAAATAATAATGGGAATTATTGTGTGTATATAAAAGTGGGTGGGTCCAACAATCAGAGGCCATAACTCTGCCAAATGGTGTAGACTGGATGCTGAAAAATCAAACTAAACCAAGGTGTTCACAACACAAAGCTGCATACCAAGGAATTTACTGCACAGAAAGAAAACTTGGCAAGAAGACAATAAGGGGCCAAAATTCTGCTAAAAGATGATGTACATTGAACATGTACCTAAACAACATTGAAAATCATAACTCAGCCAAGGTCTCATTGATAACAAACTGCTAACTAAATTTGTTTAAAATTCAATGAGGGAGTCATTCATGTGCCGATTTGAAAGTGGGTGTGTCTGACAAACGGGCTATAACTAAATGATGATGCAGAATGCTGACAATCAGACTTTACCAGAGATGCCAACCCTAGAGAATTAAAATTAAAAATATGAGCAAAGCAAAGTGGTGGAGCCACAAATATGTGTCAAAAGCATGTCAAGCTAGAGGGGTCCAGGGGCATGTTCCACCTAAAATTTTTAAAAAGATATATTGAAAATGGTGCAATCTGGTGCATTTTTTAAAAATATTTTGTGGTAATAATAATCCTTAACGGAAATGCATGTTTTAGACATCTATTTTACTTACCCTCATACCCATTTGTTTACCAACTAAACTTCAAAAAATTTAAAAAATCAACAGTAGTCACACAAGCACAGACAACATACCATAAGCAAGAAATGTTTCTTCTTTGTCTCTTAAATTGTAAGATTTACTGATTAATGCCAAATGGAAAGAAATCATGTGCATCTCTCCATAGCCAAATCTCGAAACATCGTGCAAAACATAAGCCTGGCTTTGTCAGCGATTGCAAGTGGAAGGTTATTTTTGACGAGAAAGTTTGTAAAAACTGTTTCTGCATTTATAACTGACAAATTATTTCCAGCCCAAAAAACTTTGGACCTTTGAAATAGAGCCACTGCCATGACTCTCTTGAGAAAGTGTATAGCTCTTGTGCTTTTAAAGTTTTCGTGCATCTCTCTAAATCTGTTTCTTTGCCGCAAGTTATCTTAACGTCGGTCCTATACACGTGCAAAATGCAAACTCGTCACCAAATCTAGATTTTGTCTTGCCAGGAAAATCTTCAGCATACTTCTCATGAAATTTCTGTTCATGTTTTCTCTTTTTTCGTTTTGGTTGCAGATCCAACTCTGGAGATGGCATTTAGAGAAAAATCCAAGAGTTCACAGCCAACTAACAACTACTAGACTCAAACAGCGGAAGAGAATGACTGAACAAAAACTTGGGCTAATGAAAAGCAAGATATAACTGTGACTAATGAAAATGCAGGAATTAACTAATATTCAACCAATAGAATCGAGGACTTTCCATTTGCTCTGTGGCTCTGAATTTTCCAAAATGGCTAATGCATTACTAAGAAAAGACATCTGCTTGATGATACAAAAAAATCAAACAATTCCATGCATTTCTGAATGGCAAAAATATCAGTTTTTCGTGTTTTGATCGGAGCTTGGATTTTTCTCACAAGGATGACCTAATTCTCAGAGCTGCTCCGATTAAATTGGAGGAGTTGGCATCTCTGCTTTACCAAGGTCTCATCAATATCAAGTCCACACCAAATGCATAACAATATGGATGAAATCCAATAATAATTAAGGAATTAATGTGTGGATTTTGTTTTTGTTTTTGTTGGTTTTAAGTGCATTTTTAACATATTATTAGCTATATCATGCAGAGGAAATGGGAGCTAAATGCCTTTCCCAAGGACACACCAAGGCAGCTGACCCAGACTGGCCTGAATGGGTCTCAAACCCAGAAGGAAAATGGGTGGGTCTGACAATCTGGGGCTATAAGTCCACTAAACAATGATGCAGTAAGCTGATAATTTAACTTGGACAAGGTCTCATCAATATCAAGCTACACGCCAAATTTGGATGAAATGCAGTAATAATTAGGGGAGTTGTTGGAAATTAATTGGGGGTGGGTGGAGAGGGCGTGGTTCCAGCAATCAGAGGCTATAACTCTGCTAAATGATGATGTAGAACATTGACAATTAAACTCGGCCAAGATCTGATCAATATCTAGCTGCATGAAGAATATGGTTACAATCCAATAATAATTAATGGAGTTATTGTGCGGAAACAAAAGTGTGACAGATAGACAGACCCAATTTAATGTCCCCCCCCTCTTTACTATGAAAAGTGGGGGCAATAATTGAAAATGAGATCTGAGCCCATTATTTTGGAAGGAGTTTGATCAACTCAAAATAAAAGATTCAGAAGTAAAGTGCTCAAGTTTGGCATTGTGCATAATTTTGCAATAAAAAATTTGGATACTGGGGCCCAATTATATTGGAATAGGGACTCAATTATACTGAAATTGGGGCCTTTTCTGGTCCAAAAGAACATTTAAAAGTCATAGAATAGTAAAAATTGGGAAACTTACAGTCTGTTCAGGCAAAGCAGATATGGTGGCCTTCAGTTGTTCCGTAGTGCTGAGGTACTCCGGAAGGTAGAAAGCTCGTGACAACAGCAGCAGTGACACAGGGATGTCTTCCTTCAGGTGTAAATCTAGCCACTGCTGGAGCTGGAATTTTAGTCGGTCCTCTGACATCCCAAGTGCTCGCATTCCCCGTGCACGGCAGGCTGATTGTAATTCCCACACAGTCAGGCTGTCTACTCCTTCTTTGCTTATCATCTGTGATATATAAATACAATTAAAATATTATTAAATTAAGACTTGTACAGTAACTAGGCATATAATATGGGAAAAATTTGGATTATGATCACACACTGAAATGATGTATCAAAATATTGTACTTGTCTTATTTCTGCATGCAACGAATTAATGTATTTATACAATGATAGGCCCATGCTTGATGATAAGTCTGTCCCCCATTTTTGCAAAATGTTTGCAAATATTAAGGATATCTTTGTTTGATAAAAGCTCACCCCTACTTTTTGACATATTCATTAGGTTGGTCCCATGGTCTTACCATGGGAGAAATACTGTATATACATCAAACTTTTTAAATGGAATGACTTGGAGTGCATTTGATTTGACTGAGTTTTGCAATATAAGAGTCAAGTTTTCTAATCAAATACCAGTGACCTAGAACATAGCACTTGGGTTCATAACTAAGTCAAGAACATGCTCTTCTTGCAAATGGACGAGAATATGATATAAGCAAGATGGTTGGATATGAGCAAAAAGATAGCAACTTGTGGCCAATATTGAAAATGGGAATTTGTATATATATATATATATATTAAATCATATTTAAAAATATATTTTTGTGTACAGAGTAGAAACTCAGATGACATTAATAAACAAAATGATGGTACAGTACTCCCCTGCTGTAACGCACTTTTGCTATAACACGATTCCGGATATAACGGGGTAACGCTATGGACCCCAAAACCAAATTATGAAAATTATTATTGAATTTTTTAAAATAATTTTCAACATCTATCAGCTGAAAACTTTACATCAAAACTACTTAACTTGATTTGAACATCACTAGAACGTGTTTTTAGAGTTGCTGTTTGACTCTAATTAGCCACTGTTGTATTTAGGCAATGTCAGATATTGTATTCCTAATAGGCAATTGCACACCCGAAATTACCCATGTCTCTAATAAGCCACTTTTGTAATTGGTCCATGTCAACTATTGTATTTGGTTACAGTACACAGGACTGTCAAATTTGCCTTTAGCACTAAAGCCACACCAGCAGATCAAGTGACTTAATTTCTGTAAACACAGCTCGCCGATCATATAAAAGAACAGCTTATTGTAGGTAATTGTTTACTGACACCTGGACAGCAATAGATCACAGAAAGGATTAGCAGCAGCATGTCTTTTGTACTTGCCGCCGCTTTCTGTGATCTGTTGCAGTGCAGCCTGACAAAACCCTAGCCATGTGATCCGATGAGCAGAAAAAAACAGGGATTAAAAAAAAAAAAAGACAGAACAATAGTCCTTGCGTGCATAAACAAGACAGGAAACCACAAACTGTGCCCTCTGGCTACTGGAAGATTTAAATCTCCATGCTGCTTTCATCACGTAAACAAGAAAACACAGCCGTTTTTGTATGATCATAGCAAAAATGCATAGATGATGGCCACAATATTTGAAAATTGGTTTTTCAAGGATTTCATACCACAAGTGAGGCAATATTTAAGAAGTAAAGGACTAGAAGAGAAGGCGATTCTGTTACTTGATAATTGCCCCACCACCCACCTGCCGAAAGTCTTGTAAGCAATGATGGAAAAATTAAAGCTGTTCTTTTGCTGAAAAATACAACCTCTTGATCAAGGAATTATTGCAACATTTAAGAAGAACTACAGAAGAAAACTTATAAAATCTTTGGTGAACAGTGAAAATTCATTAAGAGATGTATTGAAGAAGTAAACTTGAAGGAGGTGATGTATCTTGGGGGGAAAGCATGGGACAGTGTGACTCCCAGATGCATAGAGAGATGCTGGGAAAAGGGACTGAAGGGAGCTTTCCAAGATGCAAAAGAGCAAGAGGATTGTGATTTTGAGGGATTCACTGAGGACGATGTTGAAGAGGTTGTGCTATGAGGACATTTGAAATTGTTTGGCGATGTTCCGCACTGGATCAACACTGATGGGGACTGCCCCACTGTTGAATATAAGACTGATACTGTAATCGTCCAGTTTTTCCGATGTGCCAAAAGAGAAAACATAGATCTTGATCAACAGGAAGTAGGATCTATGATTGAGAGTGATGAGAGGAACCCATCGGAAGCACCCCCTGCCGTTTCCGAAGCCATATTTACATTCAAGAAAGGACTGATGTGGCTAGAAAGCCAGGACATCAAGCCTTTGAAGATTATGCAGCTGAGAAATATCATATACTTTGCAAAAAAACAAGAACAATCAGGTCTCAAACAACATAAAATCATGAAATACTTCAAGTACGGAATACACATCATGTGAATGAACAGTGCTTATTCTATTTGGATTAATACTTTCTGGAAACAAATGTGTTTCTTTCGGACATCATTGGATTTTAATGGGATTACATACATGTATGTAAGTTTGTTACCTTTTGTTATCTCTGTTATTCTGTCTTTTAGAATTGCTAAAAACATGCTGCACATGGTGTGACATCACTGAATCACAAATCAGCATATGTAACTGGTGTTCTGAACTGAAGACGAGATATTTTTTTGACAAAAATGACTTGACATTACTCATGGCGCTTTTTACAGATAGATGTTCATTTGTTTGTTTGCAAAATGTATTTAGAGTGGTAAATATCTCATTGTGAACTCTTAATTAAAAAAGAATCAAGCTTTTAACATCAGGATGCATTGGCCTCAAGTGCAACCTGAATTTAATCATTTTTTTCTTCTTCGCAACTGATGATATTTTTCATCAATTTAAATCACTTTAAACTTGATGACAATGCAGCTGTAGATAGAAATTATAATTGGCAAGTACATTTATTAAAATGGGGAGTTTACATCCTTGTTTTAATGTTACTCGTATGATCTGATCTATCAAATGTATGACAATATGGGGTAAAAGAAAACAACCTGAAGCTTGGTATTATATCTTTATTTCCTTTTAAAAAGATTATTCTTGGACAGAATTAAATGTATAAATACCATGCAGTGAAAAAAAAAACCTAATTTACACAAACTAACATTACTACTATATGTTTGACTGGCGTTTTGTTCACCCCGCCAACACACACATACACTCATTCATATAATTTTCGATCCTTTTCGCTATACCGCTGTTCGGTACATAACATGGTCGGCAGTTATGGACGACTACCGCGTTATAATGGGGAAGTACTGTACTAGCTAAATTTTATGACCTTTGTATTATGTTCTTTGCATTTTATGTGATTGTTCCTGTGTACAATGCTTGTGTGCAAAACTGAACTCAACTTACACTTTAAGTTCTCCATTCAAAAACAGTCTAGGATATCTGCGTCAACATAGAAACCATCCTTTCAACAATTTTATCCCACAAAATGATTTTTACTGAATTTTGTCAACTGAATCCATAATTCAGAATTTTTGAAGAAAAACATGCACTTACAATAATTCTGTGAAAATGGAAATGGCTGAAATGCCTGCTCAACATTAATTTGATTGATTATTAACCAAGCTTAAACATAAAAGTTTTATGACAACTAGAAAATCAAATTATCTAAATTGAAATAAAAGCAGAGTAGATGCAATAAAAAGTTTACCTATCAAATGCAAATGTGGATATTCAAATACTATACCTTATCATCTGTTTTAAGCTGCCTTAATTTCATGCGAAGCTGGAAACGCAGGATATTATCTGGAGGAATTGTGGGAAGGCTCAATACTCTGCACAGGGCCTGGAGAGAGCTGCGGTTGAGATTGTCCAGTGTGATGTCATCTTCAAACAGTTTGGAATACTTCAGGATCTCACTAGTGGTTACTGGCACTCCAGTGGAACGAACCTGAAAATAGGAAATTATTAAGTAACAGTCTTTTATCATATACATAAGACCTATATAGTGGAAAACTGCACAAAATACATAGGGTTTATTTAGTGAAAATGCACAATACATAAGGCCTATTTAATGGAAAACAGCACACTACTATTTTCAATAATTTCACCAGGCATAATATGGAAAAAAATTTACTAATGAATTACTGTTAACATGGTGGCTGTCAAAGAAATACATGTGATATTATTTTAAAATATGTTTTTTAAATAATAAAAGAACTAGATGAACCTGCAGTCACAGACATGCATATCCCTGCACTTCAGGCATGTTCTTCTAAACATGTTTTTCTTTCATGACAAACAACAAACATTCCATCTCTCTCAAGACCTTTGGAGCAATTAAAGATCAAATTTTTTCCTAAACATCTGTAAATGTCCCCAGCAATATTGTAAAGGGTTGCATAAATACTAAATAAATAAGCTGAATTCTCAGAATTCCTCTTTTTTGAATTTTTTTTTAGAAATGTCCCAAAAATGGGCCAGAGAAAGAAAGTAAAACCTTATTATGCATCTACACCAAACACGTATCTAGTCTACAAAGTTGCAATAAAATTCTCAAAGCAGTGTGGGAGAAGAAGCGATGAAGATCTGAATTCTCATGATAAGCCCTTTTATGGACAAATTTTCAAGAAATTTCCCCAAAAATGAGCTAATGGAAGAAAATAAAACCTTATTGCACATCTACAGCAACCAAATATCTAGCCTACAAAGTTTCTATAAAATCTTCCAAGCAGTGTGGAGGAAGTGATAATGAACTTCATACACCCTTTTCGGACAATTTAAAAAAAAAATGTCCCAAGGAAGGGCCAGAGGTAAAAAATTAAACCTTTTTGTGCATCTGCACCAACCACACATCTAGTCTACAAAGTTTCACTAAAATCATGCATGCAATGTGGGAGAAATGATGACAAGCTGAATTCCCAAAATACCCCATTTCAAGAATTTTACAACAAATGTCCCAAAAATTGGGCTAGAGGAAAAAAGTAAAACCTTACTGTGCATATACACCAACCACATATCTAGTCAACAATGTTTCAATAAAATCCTCTAAGCGGTGTGTGTTGAGAAGCAATGACAAACTTTGACATTATTGGAGATACTGACAGATTAACAAATGGATGAAAAGACGGACAGACTGTCACACAGAGGCAGCAACAATATCGCTGCTATTTGCTGATGTGCAGGGATAATAAAATTCTTCATGCAGTTTAGGAGGAGAAGCAATGACAAGCTTAATTCTTAAACTTCCACTTTTTGACAATTTTTCCAGAAATTTTCCCAAAATGGACCAGAGGAAAAAAGTAAAACCTTGTTGCACATCTACTCAAACCACATAGCAAGCCCACAAAGTTTCAATAAAATCCTGCAAGCAGTGTGGAAGAAGTGATGATGAACTCAAATCTGAAAATACCCCCTTTCTTTGATAATTTTGTAACAAATTTCCCCCAAAATAGACTAGAGAAAATAAGTCAAATCTTACTGTGCATCTACACAAACCACAAAAAAAATTATCTAGCCTACAAAGTTTCAATAAAATCCTAAACTAGTGTACGAGGAGAAGTGATGATGCACTAAATTCCCCAAATACCCCTTTTGACAAGTTAAATTTTTTTTCTCCCACCGTAAATAACAATATTCGACGAAATTTCGATCAATGAAAATGTCACTAATGCCTACTTATGGCAACACTTAAAAAAATAAATACCAATAAAATAAGTTTTGTCAAGTGAAATTTGTGTTTTAGTTCTATCTTTTAATTTGGTTTCAGTGTAATCATCATAAATGCAATATGCCCTCTTGTATTCAAACATGAAAAATATCATTCAACTGTGAAAGCTATGTCCGCGAGCATTTCCGTGAGAACCTAATTAAGTGCCAACCGTTTTTGATCTCCGACTTGCGGAAGTATTCGTTGTGTTGTTACACTCAATTAAAAGCAGACCTGCTTTGTATTATCATGTTAATTACGTCTTTTGTATCAAATAAAATAAAGGGGGTGGAATAAAAGAGTTAAAAGGAGTGCAAATCCTACCTGCGTAAGAGCTAGCGGTCACAGCCGTGTGTCAGGTCAACTCATTTCAATTGATCAATCGAACACTGTTATAAATATTATTATGTAAGTAATATAATTAAACTACCTTAATATAGCCTATTCATTCAAAAAGATAGTAAGGCAACCAAGCAAAATGAGTACTTGGTGAATATAAAAGCTTTGTTTTACAGATACGGTTCATTAAGGAGAAGCAAGTTGAACTTCCAGAGTTTGTATTGAATTTAAAATTTCTAAATTGCCACTCAGAAATTTCCTCATGGATGAGAAGTTTCACTATTACTTGCAATGAAATCCCCGCATCCATATTTTATTAATTGAACAATAAATAAATCAGGTTTTGACGTTGACGGTTGTTTCACGAAATAAATGTCCCTAGTTTTTTTAAAAAAAGGAATTTTGTTTTGTTGTGAATCAACAGCAACAAAAAGCAGTGATGTAATACACAATATTTTCGCTTACACGTGTTGTTGAAACCGCTTGGACTAATGTTGTTAATGATCTTTCAGAGGTTGGGTATCTTGAAAATAAAGGCAATTTATACAAAAAAGCAAACAACGACATTAGAAAAAAAGTTCTTTATTTACAATTATTCCCAATGCAATAATAAAATGAGTATTCAGCCATTAAACAGTCCCGTTACCCTCCTCCCACCCCCCACCCACCCCCCACTGCAGTTTTCTTGATGTCCAGCGGGTATTGCATCCCTTCTTAATTTTCTTGAGGTCCCTCAGTAACTCGTGCCTTCGCTTATAGTGTGGTCTATGTTTTTGGACCCCGTTGGGCGCGAGTTATCAAGGGAGAGGTGTACAACTTTTTTGACAATTTTTCAAGAAATTTCAGCACAAATGGGCTTAAGGAAATAGTAAAACCTTATTGTACATCTGTGCCAATCACATATGTAGCTTACAAAGTTTCACGAAAATCTTGAAAGTAGTCTGGGAGGAGAAACAATGACAAGCTTTGCCATTGAGGGATGGGCAGACAGTTAGACAGATGAACTTACACATGGTGGTAATAACAATGTCAGTGCTCTTCATAGAAGTATGGGGATAAAAATACATGTTAGCAAAGTTATTATGTTTACAACTGTAATTAAGGTCAAGGAAATAACTCACACGCTGTGTTTACACATTAGTTTCTTTATGGTAATTCACCTGTGTCTAAGATCAAGGAACTTACTTGCTATGTTCACACGTTAGTTCCTTGATCTTAGACACTTAGGAATTAAATATTAAACATACTCAAGCAATGCAAACATGTATAATCTTATAAGCTTTTCTGGAAGAGGTGGTTCTAGTGTTAAAACTGAGCTTTAACAGAAATGCATTTGTCTGTCACATTTTACAATCTGGCATGATAGATCCAATAATGTGTTGAAAGTGCCATTAAAAACCAACTAAACCAACAAAATATATTTTGTCTACAAATTCTCAAAATATAATTCTCTGCGTCATCAAACCGTACAGAAAATCATAATATCAAATCACATTTCTAACAGTTTCTCAATGACTTTACAGTTTCAAAACATTCAACCAGGCTGATATTGCAATATATTGGCAGATGCATTAGAATGTAAAAGTTTTTGAAACAACTGACAAGCTTACATCTTGTAAATGGGTTTTCTGATTGATTGAAGAATGCGGACTTATGATGCAAATCAACAGACAAGAAGAGCAGAGAAACCATTTTTCAGTAACTAACCTTAGTCACTTGTAAATACAGTTGGATGTCATTAAATTGTTTCATTAGGAAGTTAAGATCTGCAATAAATCAGGAAACAAAACTGAATTTCCCTTTAATTTTAAAGTATTTCCTTTTCCACAATTATTCTTCAATTGTTTTGTGACATAGTATCATGTTTTTTTTAATACTTTTCAATAAAATGGCATTTATGTTAGATCCAGCACTTTACTCAACTATAGGCATGGCAATCTTCAACTTTCCCTATCCTAGATGATGTAAAATGTAAGTTTCTCTCTTAATGTTTTAATAGCCATCATCCTTGACACTGTTGACAACAATGATGACAACAACACCGTCACCAATGTCTAAATATCTGATAATGCAGACAAGACAAAAATACATCAAGTTTTATTCAATCACATATACCTTTTGAAGAAATTCTGAAAACTCCTCCACTTTGGTTGATGACTTGGATGTGCTCTGCATGGCTGATGTTTTTATCATATCCTGAAGAACCTTTGCCATCTCCAGTTTCATCTTCAGTGTCTTTTTCAGCTTTTCTTGCTAGAAAAAAAATGTTTACTATACAGTCTTTCATTTTTCATACACATTTATTTTTATTGGAAAAACTATTTAAAGATATTTTTCTGAAAATTCCCAAGTAAAAAAATGTACTGACTACATTTTTGTATGAACTTCTGAGTTAAAATTTCCATCCTATTTCTTGCCATTTCTCTAACGTTACAAAAGCGATAAGTGACATGCATTTAGATGCTTGGATTGTTCAGGTATTCTTAATAAAAATTTGATGTAACAAAAAAAATAAGTACCGTATATACTCACTTATAAGTCGAGTCCAACTGCAAACTGTTAGTAGTAATCAGTAGAACAAAGCAAACCCTGATCTGCCAGTGCATTATGTGATGGTAGTTCAGGATCTATGTTGTTTGTAGTTGGACTCGACTTATAAGTGAGTATATACTTACTGTATATACTCACTTATAAGTCAATGTTTTTTTTTTTACAAAAAAACTGATTCATGAAGAGTAGGGGTTGTCTGCAAAAGATTTTATAAATCTGACCTTAGTATCTTAGCTTGTAAAGGCAGCACTTGCTTTTTACCCAGGTTCACAATCTTTTGATCGAACTGCAAATTTGATAATTCTGACCTTAATCCCTTAGCTTGTAAAAGCAGCATCCACTTTGTTTTCCCCAGTGGACAATCCTTTGATCGCGCCACAAATTTGATACCATATAGAGTCCTATAATCAGTTAACTGGGAGCACATTATGACTCCCTCTGACCATGCCACACAATTGACACCTGGTGATATGATCAAAGTGAGCACAAGCTCAGTCTCCACATAAATAATGGTCCAAGTTTTTGAATTGTCAGTGTTGTCAGTTACTGAGTACCTTGTCACTTAGATATCATACATCGTGAATTGCTCAACTTCAGTAGTTTCACAAATATGGGGAAAAGACAACGTAATGCTTACAATGTAGCATTTGAGTTAAAAGTTCTGGACTTTGCAGAAAAACATAACAATTGTGCCAAAGAATGTGAATTTGGTGCGTCAGAGAAACAGGTGTGACTGGTGCAAGAAAAAGTCAGCAATAGGTGATAGTGCCAGGCATCTGAAGAAAATTAGAGTAATGGAAAGCCCTTAAGCAAAATGGGAGTTTAGTTTCAATGAGTGGGTTCTGGAGCAGCTTCAAAATGGGCACGCAGTCACTAGAAACGCCATTAGATTGAAACCCCTTTCTACTGCCAAGGCCAACAGTGATGAATCATTTAAAGCTTTACCTGGATGCAATTTATGTGATAACATGGACTTGCACTTAGACAACGCATTCACATAGCCCAGAAATTGCCTGTCGATGTTGAGGAAAAAGTGGATATTTTTTTTTAATTTGTTATAAACGAGAGGAAACTGTATGATTTTGATCTGGCACACATAGGAAATATGGATGAAACTCCCATGTTTTTTTTTATATACTATTGTTTCATTGTTTATTTATAAGATGTTTGGAATTAATATATTACAAGATATTGTGAACAGGATCATTCTGGACTACCATTTTATATCGGTATGTGACCGATAATCGAATTCATGGATTTATCATATAAATGGATTTAAAATGTTAAGCATTATGGATTTCATTACAAGAAGATGGACAAAATGTAAGTTGTCAATTTATTTGTGACTTATTCAACTCAATAATATAATTGTATTTATTTTGCACTGGTTTTGCCTTTATTTTTGTCCTATCTATCTATTTATCTATCTATCCAGTTTGGCTTGTTTATTTTTCCAAAGTGCAACTCCGACTCACTGACGACAAGTCACCCCTTACAGACGGATTTGATCTGCAAATTACACCTTGACTTATAGGAGGGTCAAAGAAAAATTAGCTTTTTGCAGCCCTAAAAGGGGGGAGGGGGTCCGAATTTTAATCGAGAATATATGGTACTTAGCACTTTGTAAGCATAAGTTTTATGCCCATAAACTTGATCTGATGAAAATGGTTCTTATTACCTTATAAACAAAATTATAGGAATATAATTAGTGTCAATTATCAAGGTATAAAATCCAGTATTTCTGTTAAAAAAATTTCAAGTGGGGTGAAAGAACTCCAGCAAAGTCATAACTATATCATGTGACTTACAACCTGTAAGTAAGTCACACGAAGACTGGCAACACACAACTGGTAAAAGAAAATGGTGGACAACCTCCACTTCAGACGTTAAAATGCAAATATATAACTTATGATCCAAATATATGAAATGATTTTACTGTATGTTTTATTATGAGTGGAAAATGTCCACCAAAAAGAAGGCAAGAGCTTATTTAAACAATGTTGATTCGTCAGTTCTTTGGCAGGATTTTATTTGACCCAAGAAAGGTACCGTATATACTCACGTATAAGTCTATACCAACTGCAAACTGCATAGACCCAGATCTGCTGGCACATTATGCACCGGCAGATCTGGGTCTATGCAGTTTGTAAGGAAAAATCAGTAGAACAAACAACATAGACCCTGATCTGCTGGCACATTATGGGATGGCAGATCAGGGTCTATGTTGTTTGCATTTGGACTCGGCTGATACGCAAGTATATACGGTAACTGCTGCAACCAACATGCTGTTAACATTCATCTGCATAGCCAACAATGGCAGCCAAGATATTCATAATGCACACTAAAGATTAAATGTGGCCAAAACAGTTAGGTTTATGAGGTGATAAATTTATTACATGTTAGTTTACCAGTGTGTATGGAATGTTTTGACTGTCATCATGAACCCCATACACCCTGAGCATTCAGCTCAGGGTGTTTGGGGTTCAAGATGGCCATAACATTCCATACATCCCAGTAAACAAACAGGCAACTAATAATATTTACACTACATTACTTGAAAATACAACACATTTGTTGTCCATTTGAATCCCAACTTTGAAAAAACAATAAAGAAAATTTGGAAATTGATTCAAGCCATGTAGTGTTTCTTTTTCAAATCTCTCATTAAATCTTCCTTTTTTCACTTCTTTCTTACCTATGTCTTTTCCTCCTTGAAAGTGCTGGGTAACATGTTTTGGAAAAGCTTCAAGGCAACTGTAAGAGGAATTCCATAAATGGAACAATAATGAAACACAAGGAAAGGAATCATTCGAAATATACTCACCTGCTGTGCGTACAAGCTGGAAAATTTAAAAAAAAATAATAATATGGTTATACATTATGAAAAGTACTGAATATACTCACTTATTAGTAGAGTTCAACTGCAAACTACACAGACCAGATCTGCCATCACATAATGCACTGGCAGATCTGGGTCAAATGCAGTTTGTTAAGAGTAATCAGTAGAACAAACAAGAGAGACCCTGACCTGTCAATTATTTTCAATTTTTATTCACCCCAAATTCTGTATATAATAGATTTTCTAAAGTCCAAAATTTCTGAGAGCAAAAGGGAAGTGATAGAGAGAAAAAGAATGAGAAAAGTCAGAAAAAATACCTGAGTAGACAATTCAGCATGCAGAATCAAATGTGTCATATTTCCATAACAATGAGAAATTAGCAGGACTTCTGAATGTTAATATTTTCTAGCATGAGTACGTATGTTTCTTTGCATATTCTTTGAACAGTTTAAATTATTTCACAATGGCAGGAAATTTTCTAGTAAATTATGTTTCTCCAATAATACTTACCAGATCACATTACATTTGGATACTTCTCTGCTACCTCTGAATCCAGCCCTCCCAAAAAGATGTCTTTCTGTCCATATATTATTATAAACAAAGGGAGCAACTCTTACAGGTTAACTCCCCTTTCTACCTGCTAGGTGACTATTGTTACACCTGGATGTAACCACTTTTTACTTGAGCGGAACCTTAAGGGATGCTCGCACTGCAGGGAAGGGTAGGATGGATTATTTGTAATGTGATCAGGTAAGATTATTGGAGTAACATAATTTACTAAAAACTTTCTGCGTCAAATACATTACCTGATCACATTACATTAGGAGAATAGGTAAGAACAGGAGGAAATGCTGAGTATCCTACCTCTACTTGTGTCACCCAATAGGAGCATTATTGCTCTAATAAAAGAATGAACTTCTAATATGAGTTTAGCCACAAAAGAGACAATTTGTTTATACACATGCGTGGGAGATCCCTGTGGGATTCCGTGCTTGATTATTGTCTCACCATCAAAAGTTTCCCAGGTGAATCCAGCAAAAGTGGCAAATTCATGCCTGGGTCTTAGGTTGTGCTTTCATGAATGGGGCCTGGTCACTATCTTCGCAGCTAGCTCTAACCCAATGAGATTCAGTACTCTCCTTAGCGAGGCCATATCAAGCAAATGAAAGCTAGAGAAGGTAGACTGGCGTGCCAATCAGCTGTACAGTGTACACTGATTTAATAACTCCTTTAGCCAGTCGGAGATTTCCTTGTTGTGGCCAACATCATCACTTCCATGAAGTCTGAATGTGTCCTGAGATCATGAAACAGTATCCCTTGATTGTGACAGGGGGTAACTTCTTGCATTAAAAGAGAAAGAGAAAGAAGTTTGCTGTTGGGGAATGGATGCTGAGAGTGGTGTGATGTCTTTGATGTGACAACAGTCATTGAGAACACACAATTTCCCCTTGTATGTCTTCAAAATGGAGGATCTTCATCTGTTGCAATCCTCTCCATGACTGAAGCTCCAAACTCCTTTTCAATCAGGACATCTCTGAAAGGAGCCAGGCATGAAGGAGGAGTTTCTAAGGACATGGATGGAATAGTGGTGATCGCAACTGCTTGACCAGAGTGGAAGTCGCTATGACTTGTCTGGATATGTCTGTTGCTAAATTGAGCAGATCTTTGATCCAGGATGTTTCATCTTAGTGGGGCAATCAGAGCTATTTGCAGTATGTGCCACCTCATTTCTTAATCTTCTTCATAATCAAAACTGGAAGGTGTATGCCCACATTACCATCCAGTTGACTGAAAGAGTATCGACGGCCCATGCTTCATACAGAATTGTCCCTCATGAACCTTCCATCAGGTCCTGGCCCTTTGGGGCCATCTGATGCTTGACTTTTTCTTCCTGGCCCCTGAAGCATGGGCCCATCGATACTCTTACAGTCTGCTGGGAGGTATTGTGGGCATACACCTTCCAGTTTTGATTATGAAAATGATTAAGAAATGTGGCGCACAGACTGCAAATAGCTCAGTTGTCCTCTCCTTGATACATTGAGCCAGCCAGGAATGTGTCAGACTTGAATATTACCTGATATTGGGAGCACCAATGAAGGTATTCCCATACCACGAGGAAAAGGTCTGCTGATTGTTCCCCCCCCTTTGCGGAGGTACGTCACCACAACCAAATTGTCCGACATTATCAGGACTGTGTTTCCATGGATGCGTTCCACCAAAGTGTGGGAGGTATTGAAAATGGCTTTCATTTCCAAGAGGTTGATATGAAGAGCCTTCTCTTTAAGTGTCCACTTGCCACTGAATTTCACAAAGTCCAGTAGTAGGTGTGCTCCCCAACCCGATAAACTGCTGGCGTTGTAATAGGTCCCACCTCCACACTGAGTATGCCAATGAGCTGTAAGAAACTTCCTCGCCTAAACAAAATCTTGTTGATGTTTTCTCTGACACATGAGCTATACTTTCAATGTGTTTGGGAGAAATACGCCAAGTTAATATGTGTTACAAATTCCATATCTAGATGGACAAAATGCTGAGAAGGATAAGGTCCAACTTCTCTACATTGATCCAGCCTGAACCATGAATGAGGGAAGTAAGGTTGTTTATGTCATGAACAAAAACCATACTTACTGAATGTTTTTCTAGTATGTCATCAAGGAATGTTGCCTTCTCCAAAGTGGATGTCCTGAACTGGGATATGATGTGGTCTAACATCATACTGATGGTCCAACATGCATTTGGGAGGAAGATGCCAAATTGATATGTGTTAAGGGTTCCATATCGAGATGGACAAAATGTTGAGAAGGGATAAGGTCTGACCTTTTCTACATTGATTATCCACCCATGATGAGGAAAGTCAGGCTGTTCGTGTCATGAACCCAAAACCAAACTTACCAAATGTTTTTGTGGTGCATCATCTAGGAACGTCACCATCTCTGCATCAGACATCCTGAAATCTTAGTGAAGGCCCAAGAGCTTAGATTGGGACCAAATGAATGGTGTGGAAAATGGTATACTACCACCAGTATGCAAAGCTAAGATAATTGCGTGATGCAGTATGTATCGGTATATGGAAGTATGCATCAGACCTCTCAAGACTGATCGCATACTCATTGCGTCGCACTGAAAGACAAATGTACCTGAAATGGAGCAGATAATTTAATTGAGCCTGCTTAGATCTATCGGCAGGTCTCAATTTGCCACTGGACTTTGTAACAAGAAATGTTCTGGAGTAGAAGCCCTGTGTGTATGGTTTTCGTACTATCTACCCCATCCTTTACAAGCAAAACTACATTTTCTTCTTTAAAACATCCCACTTTCATGGGATCGTTGGGTTCCATCATGAAGGTAAGGAGTGAAATGGAAGGGGGTTCAGATAACAAAATCCAGAGACCCCTCTGACTTGGCTTGGAAACCCCATTGTTTTCTGAGAATGGTTGATCCAATCTGATGAAAAAAGTAGTCTGCACCTCAGGTGGGTTGCCAGAGGGAGTGGGTGACGGTGTGTCACAGATGATTTGCAGAAGACCTGGAGAAGGAGAAACTGTTTCTCTCTCTCCTTCCTGCCTGCCTGCAAAAATAGGGGCATATGACTGCCTATAATTCCATTAGCTAGGAGAGAAAACCTGCCATTTTTTAGAATCGTCCCTGCGATAACTCAGGTGACAATCTCTCTTACATTTCCTGATATCATGCAAAGATAGGAGCTTGCGCTGAAAGGTAAAGGGGCAACTCTTGTGCCTATTGCTTTCTCACCTCCTTAATTTGACGCCCTAACAGTAGTGGAGAACCGAAAGAGAGGGAGCACATCAAAAATAGCTATGATCGTTAGTGGCCTTTTCGACTAGATGACAAATCATCAGATGCGCAAAGTCAAGTAGGGAGGAAGTCAACACAATGTTTCTGACTAACTCTGACGTGGCGTTAAAGGCTTGTCTGTACACTTTATCAACATCCAGACAAGGTATGTCTGGATAAAATATCTTTGTATATTACATTTTTTTACCACTGGGGTTAGAAAGTAACTCACTCACCATAAAGAAAACTGTTGTGGTACCGTGATCGCAAATGCTCCAAGACATGCCTGCTAATTTTTTGCAATCTTTAACAATTGTGGCAAGATTCTGAATGATGAACTGTCATCATCATTGTCTACATCCACAAGGCATTGACCTTGTAGGTAGACTTGATTGAAGGTGGATGAGGGACATTCCAATGGAAACAAAATCCTACAGATTTCCTCTGTTGCTGCCTTGAATTAAATTAAGCTCGTTATATTGTTGGATCGGCATGTTCTGGCATTTCCATTTCAATCCCCTTCATCAACATGGGGATTGTTCTCCTCCTGTACAGGGACATAGCCTTCCATATGGTAATGATGATGAAGTATCATCAGCATGCATCATCATTTTGCCTATTGGATATGCCATCAGTAGTGATCGCATTATAGAATACCAGTCTGGCACAGCTGGTTTGGCTCAGTCAGACAGCTCAATAAGTATTGCTGGTTCACTATAAATTTCATAGGAATGGTCGGTCAGGTCCATCGGTCAGCTGGCCAGCTAGCTGTGCGGTCTGTTCAGTGCAAGACACCGTTGCCATCGGAAGACATGGACAGCCGGACTGCTCACCAGTCAAAGATACCAGACTCCTGACCACTGTAATCATACATAGATTGTTCATATTACTGGACCGGTTGGTCGGCAGTTGGAATGGCATACAAAAGATGATATATACCTTGGCCGGCTGTATCGGTCAAAATTGCAAACATTCCACGTCCAGCTTGTTTCTTACTCTTTTCATGCACATACAGGGTAAATGATACTTGTATATGCTCATGCCTCATAGGTGAGTGACAAGTTTGACTGTAAACCCTTATGCCTCATAGGCAGGGTGATATTTGATTGCAAGCCTTCACGCTTCATGGGCATGGTTCTATTTGTTTGTGAACCCTAATACATCATTGGCGGGGTAGTAGGCTAATCCCCAGTGGGATTGCAACTATACTCTGCATTTCAACTCTACAACATAACAGCGGCAAAGCCTTTTGAGTCATTTATTCACACGCGCTTCGATGCTTGATTGGAATCGCCTGTGGTTTCTACTGTATGGTTCTGGTGCTGTTTCTATCATCTTCATGGGAGGTGGAGTGCATCTCAACATCGTCCACGAGACCTAATCAATGCTTCTACTGTATTCACGGATACAGTATCGTTTTGGCACGGTATCTGCATTTTCATAGGGGTGGGGGGAAGACAGTGTCTCAACATTACCCATGAGGACTAATCAATGATTCTAGTGTATTCACAGATACAGGTATGTTCTGGCGCTGTTGTTGCATCTTCATGGGGGGTGAGAGGGCTTCTCTACATCCCCCATGAGACTAATCAACGATTCGGATGTGGGGTGTATATTTAAAAATTGTTGCTCTGTTGTATTGGAGCGTGCTCGTGTTTGCAGCCCTTGAGTCGCTTGTTCAAGGACATTGGACCAAGTATTTCCAACCAAAGTGCACACACACTTACGTGTGTGTGGCAATGAGCAATTGTACATGCAGACAGTTCTTGTGTCCATCCTCCACATCCTTAAATTGTTTACACTTCTTGCACTTCATTGCTGTTTCGGTAGGGAAGAAGAAAATCAAGTGATACAACAAATACATATAATTTGAAATGAATGTAACCATGTTATTGAAATGACTTTGAAGTGTAATAACTGATAAGTACAGCGCCCAAAACATTTCACTGGAGAAATTGTATGTTACCGATCAAAATCATGTGACAATAACAAACAGTACGAGCATGTACAATATGAATAAATTCACAGGAATTCACAAAAATGTTGTATGCACTATATAAAATAATAATTTTACTTACCATACCACTGAAATTGAAAAGTGGATGGTTGAATTTAAATATAAAATATCTGGAATTCCTCAAGGTGCAATGTTTACAGCATTAAGCCAAAGTGAAAACTGGTTCAATCTGGGTACAATGGTAGCCACTTAGTGGTAGGAAAGGAGGGTTAACCTGTAAGAGTTGTTCTTCTCTCTATATGACAAGAAAAACATTTTTTGTCCTTTCCTGGAGGCTGGATTCGAGGTAGCATGGAAAGTTATCCTAACATAAGGTGATCTGGGTAATGTATCTGACGGAGAAACAGGCATTGTATCACCATCTTAGTACATGTTTTCAAGCAAAGGGCATGTTTTCTCTGGGGTTTTATATCTCCATGTATGGAAGCTAAGGGTTTTGTTCATGTGTTTAGGATGAATGGGTACAATTAAGGTCAATAGCAATTTAATTTCAAGATGCATTATGAAAATTATTGAACATTTTTTAAACTAAAATCCAGCAGAAGAAAGTACAGGAGTTATATTATTTAAAGTTGTTCTTCATCATTATCATCATCAACATGATCATGGGCAAGGCCAAACGAGGGATCAAGAAAATCCGACAAAATATGAAATGGAATAAAAGCGATGCTTGCCATTTTTCTTGTATATAAGAAGCTATGCAATCTTTATTTCACCAAGTTTCATTTAAATAAGAATTCCTTTGACTTAAATAAAATCAGGTAAAAAATATTTTAAAAACTACAGGAAGAGTTGGTGCATGTGCAATTTTTTGCACTTTGCACCAAAAAAAATTAGCAGGAGCGCTCTGCATCCTCCATTTCTCTTCTTCCTCACCCTCCATATATTAAATTATTCTTATTATCATTAATATTATTATCATCCTTCTTGTTGTTGTTCTTGACTCTGATTAATATTGTTGACTAATGTAGTATATTTATATAAGATAAGGCTTTACTTAACTTTCATTTAGAGATAAATTTGTGGTAGATTTTTTTTTTTTTACTGTTTTAATCACACTTTTTAACACATTATTGGCTGTATCATGCCAAGGAAATGGACCGAAGTGCCTTTCCCAGGGACCACACTGAAGCTGCTAACCCAGGCTGGCCTGGGCAGGTATCGAACCCATGACCTTTGGATAGATAACGAATCCAACGCTCTACCAAGTGACTACTGGAATCTGTGGTAGAAATGATGGCATTAAATGCCATGTACTTCACCATTGGTTAATTCACTAAAGATTTCTATGATTATTTTCACCTAGGAAACCTGGATTAGGGCAGTCTAGATATTTTTACTTTGTTTCATTCTATATCTTGCAACACTTGCATTTAAAAACAGCTTACAAAAGTAGTTTACTAGATTTAAAACAAGAGTCCCGTGAAGGGACTGACAATCTACTGTCCTGAAAACAATTTCCAGGAATTCAAGATAAGACCATTCTTATTTTTTCAACTGGAGTGTTGAAACATCTCCAATATTCTTGAGTGACAGAATTTTCAAATTACCCACTGCGGCTGGCCATATTGGACAGGCGATCAGCACCATTATTCATTTAGGACCAACTAGACTCACAAGAAGTTCTGTTAGTAACAACCCCATGTTGATTTGACCATCCATGCAGGAGGAGTAGCAATAACAAGATTTTCAAGATGGCCACAAGTGGCAGCAATAGTTGGACATCAGCAAGCAATGAGTTTTAATTTAGGACCAACTAGAACATCATAAGAAGTCTTCTAGTGAAAACCCCATGTCAATATTATTTTCTGCTCAGAAGTTAGCGATAACACGATTTTTAAAATGGCTGCTGTGGTGGGCCATATTGGGACCTCAGATCAGCACCATTTTCATTTAGGATGAAATAGACATCATAAGAAGTCTTCTAGTCGAAAACCCGATGTTGATATGTCCATCCATTCAGGAGGAGTAGCAATAACAAGATTTTCAAGATGGCACTCTGTGGCTAGGCCATATAGTAATAGTCCAAGGTGGTACCAATTTTCATTTAGGACCAACTAGACCTTGGAATGAATGTGTGTTAAGTTTAATGGCATCTTCAAGTAGTTTAGAGGAGTAGCGATTACAAACTTGTGTCAACGGACGGACGGATGATGGACAAAAGACCATCCCATAAGCTCTTCTGGTCTATGATCAATAGATCTAAAAACCGTGAATTAACAACCGTAAATATATAATTCAACAACAACACCCATAATATCACAAAATTATCGAATTCAACCAGTGATTGTAATTAAAAAATACAGCAGACACATATGTAGCGCTATCGCGTATGACTTAGCAGGTTGGAAAAAATAAAATCCTCCACAATTATGATGGATGTGGTCAAAATGACGATGATTCTTGACGGATTCGAAAGGCAATGCGGGACGTTACTTGTAGCGAGTGAAAGGCTTAAACTAGCACCCCAACTAGCATGGACAAAAGGGAGGTAATAGATAAGAGTTTCTTCCCTTTGTCTATATGGGTATATCAGGCATGGAAGACGAGAATTTTCGTCTTTCTGGATTTGCTGATTCAAGAGATAGTGAAGCTTAAATTGCCTAATGGTAATTTGATGGGGGAATGTATTCGAGAGAATTGAGCAATATATATTGAGATCAAGCAGAGGGAAAACAATTCATACATGAAATATAGGACTGATTCATTTTACTGCACGTAGCAATATCATTGTAGACAGCAAATCTTGCTCATTTTCACAAGAAAACTGTACCTGTCTGTATTCTCTCCGTGTCAAGTTTTTCCCATTCATTACTTCCCATACAATCTACATTGCTACTTTAAGCTCAATAAACAACTATTTGAAAACATTATAGTAATGTTTAATTCTTTCTTAATGTTCACCCATAATCCTTTCATGGCAGCTTCTTTTTTAATGTCCACTGTTGGACTGACCTCTGAGGCTACAGCAGGTGCAGCTTCTTTTTTCACCACTTTTCAGTTAATTCTTGTTTCAAGATTTTCACAGATTTTTCTACTGTTGACTCTTCTTTCCATATCGATCTGGTGGGGTGGGTCTGAACGTATGTATAACCTCGTGGGTGTCCTAATAGACTAATTGAAATGGTTCTACTACAGTACATTTGTAATGCTTTCGACTGATGATGGAAGTGTCATTTTTCCATTTGTCCATCCTGAACGCTTGACATTGTGTACAAGCATCTTGTAGGTAATATCCAGTGGACTGGTACTGGTGTCTCGCACCCTAATTCCAACATCTTTAAACTCTGCACCTTGAAAGAAAGATAATAGCAGAGTCTGACTTTGTTAAGGATTTTCACTATAACTAAGAAGATCAGGGAATCAAAAATAACAAAGTAAACCTGTGAAAAATTCTTGCTTGAATACATGCATATCTTGCTGTTTGGTTTTACTTTCTTCCTATTTGTCCTCTTTCTCTAGATGTAATTTCTTACCATTTCTAGTTTCCATACAGATTACCCTTCATGGTCACAAGTTGACAAGCATGTCTATCATTTGTCTGTCTGTCCATCTATGAAACGTTCATCGGTGCAATTATCACAAAACATTTAGCATATACAGAAGAGTTCATGTACTAAAGTCTTTCTGGGGGATTTAATAAACATCCAGATAAAGTGAAATTAATTAAGAGTTTGGGTTAGACCAAATCTCCACATTCAGGGGGTATGCTAGAGTTTCAGCTGAACTCAACAACTAGTGTTGAGAATCTGTTGAAATTCAAAAATCGATGATTGGGTTCATGAATCAATCAACAATTTTAATTACTTGGAGATATTTTCCATATATTTAATGGGACATCATTTTCACATACTTGTTTAAGTTCCTCCCCAGAAAGTCAAAAAGGTTAAAGGCACCCCTGTTGGTTTGCCATGGTACTGAAAGCTCTTGTGTTGTACTAATCAACAGATGGTTCTTTAATCGTAACTTTTTATTCACAAATTAATTTTTCCAGGAAGATTTCATCTGAATATTTTGAATACTTTTTAAAAAAAGTACACTTTTAATGGTGGATTATGAAAATCATAATCAAATGCTTGTCTGTTTCACTTTTCTGACCACTCTTTGATTTTTGAATTACTGTCACACCATTATCACCAACTCAGTTTCCAACTTTAATCTGTGGACTGCCAGCAAATTCTGAGTTTGAAATTTTCAGAACTTAATGGAGAATGTCATTAAAGTTTAAGCAAAGAATAGAAATCTTTTCAGGAAGTGTTTGTATTCTTTGCTATTCATATTCAATATAAAATTTCTGTTTGAACATAGACCCAACACTCTAAAGGTACTTATTTCCATACAATGCATGCAATTTTTGATTTTGTCAGCTGTCACTGGTGTCAACCTTCTGGGTTCCTTTGGTCTGGGTCTAACATGTGAGGTGTTCTATTACCATCTATACTCGCTAATAAGTCAAGTCCAACTGCAAACTGCATAGACCCATATCAGCCCATCACATGATGAACTGGCATATCTGGGTCTATGCAGTTTGTTATGAGTGATCAGTAGAACAATCAACATAGACCTTAATCTGCAGGTGCACTATGCAACAGCAGATCAGGGTCTATATTGTTTGCAGTTGAACCCAACTTATAGCAAGCATATACAGTACTTAATACATAATATGAGAGGAAGGCTCTGTGTATTTTCAATTAGATTTGCTCTTTAAATTATCAGCGATGAAACAAAAAAAAACATGACAATCAGTAGAAATCCCACAGAACATAACATCTGGGACTAACACCAATACATTAGTCCCAGATAGGTTATCGCCCAAAAGACACCAGTACATATATACTGTATGTACTCACTTATAAATTGTGTCTAACTGCAAACAGCACAAACCCAGATCAGCTGTTGCATAATCACCGGCTGATCTGGCTCTATGTAGTTTGTTAGGTGTAGATCAGTAGAACAAAACACCCAATTAAGACCCTGATATGCCAGCAATCATATGATGGCAGGATCGGCCTATGCGTTTTTGCAGTTGGGACTCAATCTTATACGCGAGTATATACAGTACATTAAAAAAAAAAGAACAGTTAACACCAAAACACTTAAAAAAAAAAAAAAAGGAATAAACTTCAGTCAGCATTTGATTAGCACTTGCAAAACCAGGGCCAGAAAATTTCGCTTTTGGACTCACTGGTCCAGGATCAGCAGGACCCCTTCACTGTCCAGGTCTGCATAACGCCAAGGGACCGGTCCAACAGCTAAGATCTGACATGCAAATATTTACTAACATTGTATTAACATTAACGAAAGACAAGAGTATATAACAATTATGACAACTGAAAATTCAGACAACTACTTTGTATTGTGTCTTCTGGGAACAAACTATGGAGTTGAGAAAAGATGTACAGCCATGACTGCAGATGTAATTTTTGTCCCAAATTTAGACCATTCTTTTACTGAATGGTATGAGCTAACTCAAAATCAGCAGAAAGGTTTTCCAGCTTTAATCACCTCATATGCAGTGTTGAAAAGACTTTCAAGTTTTTTCTTCTGATCTGCACTCAACTTTATAAAGGCTTGGGCTTTCAGGGTCTTGATGATGGAGAGGTATGTTTGATTTACAAGCAATAACCTTTCTGGTGCAAGGTAATATTCGCTTTTGCTTGTTTCATATACTATCAGTGGGTCAGTTTTAAAATTGGATGTGCTTTTGAATAAGGCACTTGAATGATTTGCTGACTCAGGGTATAGCCATACATTGTGTGAACAAAACATAAGCAACCTCTTTTCATCATACTCAACCCGGCATGGCCCAAGTCTTTTTCCAGTAATCAGTGAAAGTCTGAATACGTTGATTTTGTAGCATAGTTTGTGTCCTTTTCAGACCGCGACATTTCAGGCCTGAAGTACAATATATCTTGTTGCAGTCTAATTCATTGTGGGTGATTCTTGCCCAATGCGGGTAAATCTACATTTAAACAAACTCATAGTCATCCCATCTAGAATACACAGTAAGCTGATACTGCTGATGCTTAGTTTTAGCTATGGTTGAGAACTGACAAATGTTTGATTGGTGAAGTCAAGCATAAGAATTGGTGCTAAACTTGCCGATTTCCAGAAACATTTTACACCACCAGTCTCTCACTATCAATCGGACTTCCACTTGCATCATGTGCACTTTTATGACTCTTTTGGATGATTTAAGGATTAAAAAGACACATTGTCTTGAATTTATAGGAACAAGTAAGATATATTAAAGGTCTGATGGGGCTAGTGCTGCGAACATATGACAGCTCCAACAGAAAAATAAAATAGGTCCCAGACCACGGACCACCACATTTTAAGTAACAATGAAAATGTCATTTTTCACAAAACCATTAAAATGTGCACAAAAATAATATGAGATTGACAGTATTATCATGAACCCTCTATTTGAAAATAAACTATATAATGAAATTCATTGTTTTTTCAAAAACATCATTCAGTTTTACTCATCTTTGGGCTTTTGAATGTAATTTGAAGTAACTGTTAAACGGTACTATGCAGCCAAGTTTTCAGCTTAGGTTTTATGTGCTTAATGTAACTCCATTAGCTTGAGAGATAATCCATTGTGTGCTTATGGTGAGGATATAGAAAATACATATCATTACATATTAATTGCAAATACTATATAGAGAAACATAGGTTCAAAGTCTAAATCATCTCTATATACCAGCTAGTACAAATATTTTGTTATATGGATCATCTGATTTTAATACAAATGTTAATATGTCACTTATTGGGCTTTTCTAAAACGTATATCAAAAGACACAAAATATATTAAAGGACACAAAATGCTTCATATAATTAAGAAGTATCCAAAAGTGTAGGGAAAAGACTATTTTAAGTTGTGAGAACTTGTACCCCAACCCCATTCATCAACATTTATGGCAATAAAAATATGTTTAAAACAAAAATAATTTAGCTCCTAGTTGAATTTTTAGTTTCTGATCGTATGCAGATTTGGTTCTTTTAAGCCTCTTAGTTTTTGCAGTGGCCATCCTTTTTTACATGACATGCTTTTACATCCCTTTTGTAATTTTCTTAGTCTAATATGCATGCCTTGAATATTACAGGTGTAGTGTAAATTGTAAATTTTTTTTTAACAAAATATGTATGTATTTATGTTAAAGTTCCATGTATGTATGTATGTATGAAGTTATGTATGTTATGTAATGTATGGAATGTATGTATGTATGTATGTATGCATGTATTTGATGTTTGTAGAGAGTGGGGTAGATTAGCTATATATTGTATGATATTAATTCTATGTGTATGTTATCAGGATTTGGGTTGTATAATAATGTTTAAATTTTCTGCTCTTAAATTATTGTTTTAAATATGCAAGCTACATATCCCTTCATGGTAATTTTTTTTATGTGGTGTCTGAAAAGGTATGTTCTAAATGTACTTTTGATTGCGCTAAGTGTGTGCTGTTTTAAAATGATTGTTTGTTGGAGTCAAGATGGGTTGTAAAGATAATGTTTTAATTTCTGGTTAAATCAGTGTTTTAAATGTACATGTTACGTAAGAATGTCTATAGGCTGTATGGGTGATATGGCGGTATCTTCATGTCTAAAACACGACCTGGTGGCTCAATCGGTATATCTGCTAATTTAATTGTTAGTCGTGGAAAAATAGTTCCTCAGAGCTAATCTTATTTCATTTAATATTCAACATTTATTTTAAAAATAAAATATTCTTATTGTAATATTCTACATCAGATAAAATTACAATATGTCTTATGCTAAATTAAAATAATGACTATTACACAGTTTTTCGTGTGATATTGTATGCTTATATGTTCCGATTCAACATGTAGCCTAATTAGTCAAACAGACAATACCCTTTTGGACAAAACCTTTGTGCTAGTTATATAATTTTTAAAGACCCGACTTTGTGTTGTTCGCTATTTTGGTATAGATTCCTGCATCTTTGTTAAACTGTTCCAGGCCTACTGACTTTTCTTGAAACTGACTAGAGCACATCTTGCTACCTAACTGATCTAATCAAGCATAACAATCCCTTTCATTGTGCAATCACAAAAAAATGTAATTCTATACCATATATACTCACTTATAAGACAGATCCCTACTGCGAACTGCATAGAACCAGATCTGCCATCACTTAATGTGCCAGCAAATCTGGATCTGATGCATGCCCTGATTAAAA
The DNA here is from genome assembly GCA_029931535.1 of Margaritifera margaritifera. Taxonomy (NCBI): domain Eukaryota; kingdom Metazoa; phylum Mollusca; class Bivalvia; order Unionida; family Margaritiferidae; genus Margaritifera; species Margaritifera margaritifera. The sequence continues at coordinate 409 of JAQPZY010000376.1, read as the reverse complement.
TGGCAAAATGCGATGGCAATTCAGGGTCTATGGTTTATGCAATTGGACCCAACAGATAAGCGAGTAAAAAATAATACTCATAACAGTAGTGTGTTTTGTAAAAATCAGTTTTTAGGTGGCACATGTATCTGAAACTTAAAATTGCTTGCACTATTGAATGTTCCAAGTAAAGAAATTTGAGAAATGTGAGGTGACGATGAGTTTCATGAAACCACATACATGTTAAATCGGAATTGTTTTGGCTTTTCAACGTATAAATAAAAATCCACTTTATTATAGCATATGTGTAATTGTTTTCCCACTAAAAAAATCTACAAATAATGTATCCCCTACCAAGAGAAATACCGTTCATGTTCCTATAGTAGGGCAAAAGTCGTGTCAGAATTGAAGTTGCATATTGCTGAAAGCA
>JAQPZY010001003.1:600000-959606 GCA_029931535.1 Margaritifera margaritifera | reverse complement strand
AACATTATTTATGATAACGGTTCGATACGTAACAACCGATGATGATAAAAATGCATTTTAAAACCTACTTAGTAATGTAAATATATATCCTATCAACAGAGATATCCATAGTATACATGATGTCTCCGGAAGGTTGCACCGCGTATATATATATATATATATATATATATAATATATCTATATATATATAATATATATATATATATATAATATATATATATATATTGTAAATGAAAAAATCTACGAATCTCTTTAAAAAAAACTTGGTTTTAAAGTAAGGTTTAACCTTATTACTGTCTCATTCATAAATAGTAAGGAATATTGTTTTACTTTTTGGCGACACTAGATATATCCTCTTCGCGACCGCGGTCGCCCAAGGTTGCTTGTGTTGTCGCCGAATGGTAGCATATCTGCTTATTATATATATATAATATATATATATATATATATATATATATATATATATATATATATATATATATATATATATATATACACACACACATTAAAAATAACATGGCTTTTAAAGGGATGGTATAAAGAAATTTAATATACAAATACTGTTGGTATATAAAATTGTGATCCACCCATGGCGAATAAATACGCATATATATACCTGGTTTCAACAGTATGTTATTGCTTCTATATCTCTCTAGATCAGTAATGAATTTCCACTAATTAATCATTATCGACATAAGAAAATAACGAGAAAAATTTTAATAATCCCCGTTTTTTAAATGAATTATATATGGTGCACAATTACATTGAAATCCCCTCTGATTTCTCTCTCTCTCTCTCTCTCTCTCTCTCTCTCTCTCTCTCTCTCTCTCTCTCTCTCTCTCTCTCTCGTGCATAAGGGACACAAATACGTGGAAATTTGTGGAGAGAGAGTGAGGGAGAGAAAAAAAAACTGAGCTGGATGAAATCATTGAATTTGAACTTACACCTAGTAACCTACAAGAACATGGGTCGTCGTAATGGTATGTGTAGACTTTCAATGGAATTTATTTAGTTTTCGCATTACGAATGATACAAAGTTGCAATAGTCTGTCGAGACTGTACGGTAAATTTCTTGGTTAGGAGGCACGCACATACTGTAATTTATACAATGCTTTTTTTTTTTTTCTTTTTTTTTTGAACCTATATTAGGGTTCTAAAAAGAGATTATTTTTAAATATTAAAATCCCCGAAGGCCGCTCCGCCCCCCCCCCTCTCTCTCTCTCTCTCTCTCTTGGTTGGTCTGTCAGTGTATTTATCACAGTGTATTTTATCACAGTGTATCTCTCTCTTTCTCTCTCTGGATCATCGTCGCAAGCTACAAACAAAAATCCGAAAAAAAAAAACGAGCGTAGCGGACTTTTCGCCTGTCGTCATGCGACGATTGTCTATGGACCTATGAATGATGGTAACATTTACAGACAAACCGACCAAAGGAAAGGGAGGGGGAAGAGAGAGATGGAGGATAAAGCCAATCTTATGATCCGGTATCAATGTTAATTAAAAAAATAATAATGACTTCAAATCAACTTCAAATAAATTTAAATGTTTGAATATTACCTCTTGTTGGCATCATCATTTAGCTTAGTCTATATTCCACCCCCCACTTGTTTCAATATTCTCGTTGATGGTCGAAGAAAGCTAACCATGACTGTGTTTGTAGTTCTCTACTTTTTTCACTTAATCTATCTTTCACCTTTAAATCATAAGTGTGTCTTATATTTATTTAATCAATATGAATAAAAATAGGAGCTAAAAATGAAAGAAAGAAACTCTATCAATTTGCAAACAGTCGAATTGTAATTATCCGCAATAGAATACAGAACTACATATATGTAGCGGGAAACACCTAGACAGGGATGTGAAGAGTTCAACTACATTCCGTCAATACAGTTTTCTGTAGTTAGTCTTAAAACTCAGTTTAGAAATGCAAGATTTATGTGTATGTTTTGTATGTGATTTAAATAAATAAAACATGTGTAGCATGTACACTGTATCTTTGATATACCACTCGTTGTATTCATTTTTCAATTACAAGGAAACTCGGCAAAGCCTCGTTTCACCTTTTCAACTGAAAAACTGTATACATATCGTGCTCATGTCCAATGATACAGCGTACATTACTATACATATTTAATATATATATATACGTATATTATATATATATTAATATATATATATTTATATATATATATTATATATATATAACTATACTTACAACACTCCACACAACTCAACACACCAACACACACACACTAATATCGTTTTGTTACTGACCCACTGATTTAAAATATTTTCTTGTGGGAGGAGCGGCGGAAGAAACACGTTGTAAAAAAAAATCTTATTCCATAATTGTAAGCAAAGGTAATTCCTCTATAATTTTCAACGTCCACTACCCGTGGCCCCCTTTTATGTAATCGGGTATGATATATCACATTCTGACTTTAACTGTCTGGAAAAAATACCAGTATCAAAACTGACACTAAAATAAAGACTGCAAATAAGGCAACTACTTTGGTGGACCTCATGTATTAGATAAATTCATTCCTTAATTTTATCCCTGGGAAAACCAGTACTTTTTCAACTGGATTTGTATTTGCATAGAAGCTTTTATAAATTTCGCCACTACTTTAGATCCTATTAGGCTTCATCAAATAAAAGTTTCTCTTGCTAATTATATAAATAATGAATTTATCGTTCTCGGTACAAACCTAGAGTGGCGTCACTAGGGGGGTTCTAGGGGTTCGGGCCTCGCATCCGTGGATGACCACCTATCACAAGGGGGGTGATCACCAAAATGGCAAATTAAAATGCTAATTCGACAGAAGCAGATGCAGGACCAGAGCTCGCTCGACGTCGGTTTCATAACCGATCGTGGGTTAAATGCAAGAGCAGTGGTGCCATTTTGGCGAAGCCAAAGACTGGTCAGTATTTGACGTTTTTGATAATTAATAGCTGAATGGGTACTTCCTAGAATCTCTCCCAATCCTCTCACTAAGCCTACAATTTATTTCTCACGAATCTGTGTGTCTGTAGGCTTTATGTCTCGAGAGGTAAAGAGCTAAGAAGCTTTTTCAAAACTGAATAAACTTATTAAAAAGAACCAACTATTTGCGATCTACCATGGGACTGTCACAGGCTTTCTGATCTTGCGAAATTATTCAATTGAAAGTGATATGGTGAAGGATGTTGATTTTGATGAATGTGATTGACAAGTTTGCAGCTTTGAAGACCAGGAAAGGAAAGTTTGTAACTGTAAAGTTTAATGTTTAATGTTTAATGTTAAAATAAAAAATAACATAATTTTGTTTGCAGTTCTTAAACCTATTACCTCAAATTTTATTGTTTTCTTCTTATGTCCTTTGTAAACTTAGGATTTTAAATTTACAAACATTACTAATAGGCGATTCTGTCGATGGGTCTTGGTACAGGAGCAGAGAGGACTCGGAGGATGTCCCATGGGGGAAGGTCTGGTAGGGTGTTGGTGACACCATGAGGTTTACAGGCCACTAGGTGGACGCCAACCCTAGTGACGCCACGACTGGGTACAACGAGATTAAATGGGTTCAATCAGGATGATTTATTGACTTCAAACAGTTTGGCAACAATTCCATCAAGCATAAAGTTTTAGAGTGTTTCCCAAAAGCACATTGACATGACTTTCAACATTTTCCAAAAATAGTTGACGTTTTTATTTTCGGGATTTTAAGCTGCTTACCTAGTACTGCCTTGTCAATAGTATTGAGAGAGGGGGGGGGGGGGTGGGCTAGCAAAATACAAGAAATGGAATGGCACACTGAAAATTGATTTGTAATTATTGTGCCATCTTGTAAAATGAACAATGAAGTCCAAGAAATATACTATAGATGGGCAGTGGGGGTCTCTCAACGCAGTGCCCGCGGAGCGCCATGGCGCCCGCCAAGGTTTTTTTTTGTTGTGCCCGCGGAAGAGGTTATTCATGAATCAATAAATATTAAAAAGATGGGTCAAGTTAATTCGTTGAGTGCCCGCCATTCTCTCATAAACTCACAAATGTGCTCGATGGCACATAAAAAGGTTGGGGACCCCTGCTATAGTGTATGTTGTCGATAAATTCAGTTGGATAAAATTTTGCCAATATTTTACAGGTTATAAATTCCGCAAAAATCATTCTAATTCGGCAATTATGAATATGTTCCAGATTTATAGAAACAATGTAATGGTTTATAGGTAACAATTTAGGTTGTGGGACTTGCCATAATGTTTATAGGTTAAATTTAGGGTTGGACTGCCATAATGTTTATAGGTAAATTTAGGTTGGACTGCCATAATGTTTATAGGTAAAATTTAGGTTGGAAGAAATAATGTTTACTAGGTTAAAGTTAGGTTGGACTGACATAATGTTTATAGGTAATTTTAGGTTGGACCTGCCATATATGTTTAATAGGTAATTTAGGTTGCTCTGCATAAATGTTTATAGGTATATTTAGGTTGGACTGCCATAATGTTACGTCAGTTCTACTTTCAGCAGATGGAACTGATGGAGACTATTTTCTCCTTCAGACAACGTAAAGTTTTCAATGAAGTGTTTAAAATGTATGGATTAAGGTAAGTTTGGCTATGAAACCTCAAAATGTTATCCTGGGGAGGAAACACTATTCATAGAAAATGTCACTGTGGTAATGTTTAATTAAAAATTGCGTCTATGCCATAGTTACGTATGGTTTATGAGTCTACGACGGAGTCACTCGGATGTCAAAGGTATGATTTTTCCAATAGAAGGTTCTGCAGAATGAGGGCTGCTGCTGTGATTGGAAGAAGAGTCGGTTGACTGGCGTCTGGCCTAGGCTACCGTTGTTGTTTACCTGTCGGTGTTATTTCAGCGAAGGATTGGGAAGAAATTCAATCAATACAACTGCTGAGGTAGAAATAGTCCACAATTCTCTATTACTTGTTGCAAACTCAAAAATTTCCAAATGGTGACTCTTAAATGCGGACATAATACACCACAAAAATTTTGGGCAGGAAAAAGGACAATTTTTGATTGCTAGGGACACGTTCTCCACAGCGCACTCACACATGGTTGTTTTTCTAGTTCTTGGAGAGAGGAACTCTGAAAGGAGCTGTGTTTGTATCGACAAATGGGATGGTAACTTTAGGCGTCTTTTTTTCAGTCGATGATTTTGTTAAGCTAGCAATCCACGAATCCGAAACGCGGGAGGATCCCTTTCCAAACAAATTTCACTTCTTGAAGTCGACGTTTTTACGTGTTCTTCGATCGAGAGAATGCTCACTTGATATCGTACATGTAGTCTCTTTTGCTCGGTCACTCGTTGTAACTCACATGTAAAACGTTCCTTTAAACACTTCTACGTTCATATTTCCAGTTTATAGACGGGGATGATAATGTCACTCATTTGTCCCTGTGACACGAAACAATTCTGACGACCAGATGGGTAAACAACCCTTTGTCAAAAGTGACGTTTTATTCTTTTCCAATGCGAAATCAATCTCCAGTGTTTAACACTTCTTTCTTTGTTCTTTCTTTTTTTTTTTTGTTTTTTTTTTTTTTTTTTTTTTTTTTTGACGCTCCAAACAATCGACCTAAACACCATCATTTTCGTTTTCAGGCGTCACTTCTTCGGAAGCATACCCATTGCTACGATGCTACGATTGCTTGTAAGTTTTGATTAGTAGTGGTAACACGTCGATGTACGTGAAAGTATGTTGACACGTCAAATATTTCCACATACGTTCGTTCAAAGTTCTTTGAAAGCGTTTCCACGACACTAGCCTTTTGTTCAGGATTTTCAGAGGTGAAGAAATGAATGTTTTTTTTTTTTTTTTTGTTTTTTTTAAAATTTTTTATGAAAAATCTTGCTTAGAAATTATGTGCCCTTTGCCATCGTAATCGTCCTTCCACACTACACACTTGACACTGTCAAATTACTAACAGGAAGATCATGAGGATTTACAAGTAGATATGGCAGAATCACCTTGAAAGGAATGACTCTAAGCAACGGAACAGCTGTTTTCTACGACGTTGTACTTGACAACATCAGCGTACACAAACATCAATTTTAGTCTTTGGTTTAATTTGATAGGTTTGCGAAAATACTTGTAGAATCGATCGTTGTTGTGAATGTCCTTATGACTGTGGTACTATGTAGTGCCTGGTTTCAAATTTTTCAAGTTTATTGGGGGGGGGGGGGGGTGAGCATCGATTCTTGGATCAGACAGTTGTGACAAAGCTACTTTACTGTATCTTTCCTTTCTTTTTTTTAAAAAAAAAACTTGTATGTGCTGTGTGGTATGTGAAGGATACCTTTTGAGGCCATCAACCTCTACCAATGTAACAATGTAGCCTCATTTGCGGCCCACCCGATTCCTATCATTGTAACCAGTGTTAAATCCCTGGCGTATGTGGGTGTGTGGTGTTATGCGCGAGCGCGCGTGCGTATGTGTGTATGTGTACGTCGTGCGGTGAGGCGTGCGGTGCATTGCGATGCGTGCGTACGGTGCTGTGTTGTGCTTGTGTTAGATGCGGTGTCGTGTGGTGGTCAGGTGTGGAGTGCATTCAGTGCGGTGTCTGTGGTGCGACATGATGTGTGAGTGTGTGTATGTGTGTGCGTGTTGCAGTGAGGTGTACATGCTTGTATAGTGAGGCAAGGTGAGGTGCGGTGTTGTGCTTGTGTGAGCTGCGGTGAAATGTGGTGCGTGAGGTGTAGTGTGCGTGCAGTGCGGTCGATGCGTGTGTTCCGGTATGGTACGTGCATGTGCTGTGCGGTGCGTGTGTGGTGAAGTGAGGAGTGTGGAGTACGTGGGGTGGTCTGTGTGTTTGTGCGAGGTATACAACGCGTGTGCCTGTGGTGTGGTGTATATGTAGGTGCGGTACATTGCGGCGCGTATGTGCTGTGTTGCGTGTGTGGTGAGGTGTGTGGTGTTGTGCGTGCGTGCTGTGTATGTGTAGTGTGCTGCGTACGGATGTGGTGTTGTAGGTACCTGTGACGTGGTAGGTGTGTTCGGTGTGGTGCGTGCGTGAAGCGTGGCGCGTGGGTGCGATGGGGGGCGTGGTGCTTGTGTGCGCGTTGTGTTGTAGCGCGTGTGTGCCGTTGTAGTGTGTGCGTGTGGTGTGTGCGCATGGTGCGGTGTAGTATGCGGCTTGGGGGGTGTGCGGTGTGGTGCATGCAGTGTGTTTGTGTGTGAACGATGTGGTGTGTACGGTGTATCTGTATGTGTACGCATGCAATGGGTGTGTGTGTGTGCGGTTGTGTTTGTGTGTGCGTGCGTTGTGGTATGTGCGGTTGCGTTTGTGTGTGCGCGCTGTGTGGTGTGTGCGGTTGCGTTTATGTGCGCGCGGTGTGATGTGCACGGTTGCGTTTGTGTGTGCGGTTGTGTTTGTTAGTGTGCGCGGTGTGGTGTGTACGGCTGCCTTTGTGTGCGTGCGGTGTGGTGTGTGAGGTTGTGTTTGTGTGTGCTTGCGGTGTGGTGTGCGAGGTTGCGTTTCTGTGTGCGTGCGATGTGGTGCGTGCGGTTGAGTTTCTGTGTGCGTGCGTTGTGGTATGTGCGATTGCGTTTGTGTGTGCGTGCGGTGTGGTGTGTGAGGTTGCGTTTGCGTGTGGTGTGTGCAGTGTGTTTGCGTGCGGTGTGGTGTGTGGAGTTGTGTTTGCGTGTGGCGTTGCGGTATGGTGTGTGTGGTTGCGTTTGCGTGTGGTGCAGTGTGTTTGCGTGTGCGTGTAGTGTGGTATGTGAGGTTGCGTTTGCGTGTGCGTGCAGTGTGGTGTGTGAGGTTGCGTTTGCGTGTGGTGTGTGCAGTGTGTTTGCGTGCGGTGTGGTGTGTGCAGTTGTGTTTGCGTGTGCGTGCGGTATGGTGTGTGTGGTTGCGTTTGCGTGTGGTGCAGCGTCTTTGCGTGTGCGTGCTTCGGTGTGCGTGCATGTGTGCTTTCGTGTGCGTGCGTGAGTGCTTTGGTGTGCGTGCATGGGTGCTTAAGTGTGCGTGCATGGGTGCTTATGTGTGCGCGCGTTTTTGTGTGCGCGTGTACGTGCGTGCGTATTTGTGTGTACGTACGTGCTCAGCTGAGGTGCGCTGTGGGATGTATTGTGTTCGTGGATGTGGCGTTTGTGTGTGTTTGTGGTGCGTGTGTGTGTGAGGTGCGTGCGTGTGCTCGTGAAGTGTTTGCGTGTGCGTGCAGTGTGTTTGCGTGAGCGCGCGTGCCTGTTCTTGTGTGCGGGCGTGGGTGTTCGTGTGTGTGCGTGCGAGTTTGTGTGTGCGTGCGTGTTTGTGTGTGCATGCGTGTTTGTGTGTGCGTGTTTGTGTGTACGTGTGTGTTGCTGGCTCCACTTGGTCAATTCCACTTCCTGGACTTCAAAGGTAAATTGTAAAAAAAAACGAGCTGATAACTTTTTTACTTTTTATACAAAATTAAAAAATTAGTTTTCCCTATTTCACTAACTGCTAAATTTAGTTCACTTTGGACTAATTCATGCCGATTTTTGTATCACATAGGAGGAACCATTTTGGTCAGATGTGTGCTTAGATCATCTATAATTTCCACAAGTACAATATGTAAAGAAATTTCAGCCACGATGCATGAAAATTGCATAGAGGTATGCCAACATTCTCTCCATTGTGCATGTTGCAAATGAAAACAACTTCACCATACACCTGTAACTCTCCCAGAAGTACGTAATATCTGTAGAGCGCCACCTATACCGAGATGTACCTCGAAATTGATGTAGCCTGGGTCCCGGCCTGTAAGCAGCTACCGCACATATGTTACCCTAACCCTAAGCTTGACTTTAGTCAAAAGTACGATAAGGCACCAGTCTACGAAATCATGCTGTTACTAATCCAACTTCACAGAGGAGTTCCGATGGATAAGTCTTCAGATGGGATGAACACATGCGAACTTCAGTGGAATAAGCTCACAAGTTTGGAGTCGTCTGTTCCTCGCATCTTTCGTATTCCTTCCAAAAATATTATTTAAGGTTGTCTGTACAGTACATCGTTATCACTGTGATTGCCACACATGGGTTTAGCAGCACAAGTGTGATGCGTGTTCTGAAATGTTTTCTGTAAACGTAGGCCGGTACTATTACTGTGTTAGCAAGAAAACATACCCAAAAAGTTTCAGTGTACGTACTTTTTCATTTTTATCCTACTGCATCAGTAATCAACGTGTGAGGCTTTTGGTCACGGTGAATGATTTATTATTTCCAATCAATGGGTCCGCCAGTGTGCTGGGTATTCCGAGGTGACTTCTGACGGAAGACCCTCGCAAGAGAACGTCCTATTACCGCAGCAGTTGAGAAATACGGTGACCGTTGGTAGTATGGTATCAAAGTAAAAAAAAAAAATATATAAAAAATAGGGAAATAATGATATGCAAAGGCAACACATTTAATACAGAGTTTCAAAAGTAAATTCATAAATTTAATTGAGGTCTTTTGCATGCCGAGTTTCAGTAGATCCATTAAATAATTATTTTTTAAAAATATTTATGATGTTCTTGTGTTATATTACATGGCATATTTGTACTTAACTCCAACCCACTATAAACTTAAATTGTATGCCCCATGTCTAGAAAAGAACCTATTATGAATCTTAAGGCATAACAGTGTTCCTTAACTTGACTCTATAATTATTGATCTAAGAACTCGCACTGAAACACAAAGTCAAAAGTTTGACAATGCACCCTTAATGAGCCCCCCCACAGTTAGATAACAGTTTTTGTATTAAGAGAGCACATGTGAACAATTCTGCTGGTACTGTTTAAATTTGTGAAGCAGGCAATTTGTTGACACTTGTGCTCGCATGTTTTATGAATGAAAGAACAAAAAGGCACTGGATATGGTATGAATGGGATTTGATCACTTACTTGAATGTATACATGTAAGGGAAATCTAACATTGTTTCTTTTTACTCATGAATAGAGTATTTCTTCCATCTGTTAACCTTGACAGCTATGTGAACTTCTTGGAGTATATGTTGACTTGCAGGTCTGTGATGCATGATGTCGGTTCTCTGAAATGCTAAAATTACATAGGTAATATGCATGAATGCAATAAGAGGACCATGCGTAGTTTAGAGTGTACACAGTTTCTACTGTATACTAGCACTGAAGATCTAAGGGGACATTGGTGTCTTTTTGAACTATAATTTGCTCCTATTGAGAAAACAAGTAAAGCTTTGTTCTAGAGAAAGTGCCCATCCCCTGACCCCCCCAATTCATTGCCAGTGAAGAATGCCAATGTTCACCAGAGGCTACAATGGTAGTGGCATAGTCAGATTTGGAGTTTCCTCCCAGACCTGTTTTGACTACACACATTGTTAAAGCAAATCTTAGAATGTTTTCAATTTTGGAAAACACAAGGGCCATTTCAAGCTTTGTCACTTATCTATTTGCACATGAGGTATTGAATGTAAACTCAGAAAAAGAAATAAAAATAGGAACACAACATGAGGATTGAAGCTGGCATAGTTGAAAACATGCACATTTTTCTTGGTTTCTCTCCTGCCAACTTGATTACATCATATTCTTGGCTGTTTCTGGAAAATGGGGAGTGTGTTCTTGATGTGGCTATGCAACACGAGTGTTGTATTCTGTGTTTGATTAGAAAAAACTCAACCCAAAACGTTTTGTGACTTTTTCAACACAATGCAGTTGTAAAGCATCTACTGAAGTCTCATTAGAAGCCAACGATTTTGAACTATGGTACTTGCATGGAAAAGTTGACTCTGATAATGCTCATACCCTCCAGACACCACTTCATTTGTCTTGAAATCCTTTCTCACGTCAGAAATTAACATATCGACATGTGTGGCAAACCAGCCATTTTTGTATAAGGGATTATGTAACATGATATTTTTTATTTCATAAGTGTGGTATTAATAAACATATACCTTCATATATAATGAGACATAGAGTTGTATTAATTTATACTGCATTACTAGTAATGGAAACTGTCGGTATTAATAATAAATACTATGAGTTTAATAAAACATGTCTTGGTTTTAAGTGATAGGGCCAATCCTACCAATATTAGGTGTTTTTCACCTCAATCAATTGATATATACTACAGTTCTCCAAAATTGTAAATGGCTTGAATTCTGGGAGAGATTGGCAGAGGGGTCACACTACTAGGCAAAGTGGGTGGACTAAGTTGCAGAAACAATGTAAACTTAACCCTATTCTAGTAGGAAAGCGAAAATGACTTCACCGTGTCATTTTTTTTAGATCGACACAGAGTGGCAGTACTTTATGGCTTTTTGAGATGCTTCCTCAAACCAAGCCAAGTAGTTAGTGTTAAGCCCCAGGTGAAATGGAATGCATGTTTGCCTTGGCAGGTGTTAATATAAATTGCGCAGACAAAACAATCTCATGCACATTCACAGGTTTGTGTTTTAATAGCTGACTGGCCATTAACTCTGCCCCCTCGCAAGATATCGCTGCTCAGTTTCTGCAGTTTATCATTTGATGATGAAAAATTTTGCAACTAGTTTCAAAACCAAAATCATCTATATGTAAATAAACAATTTGTATTTTAAGAATAGAATCTTTCTAAATGTATATTTTGACGATTTTAACTGCCATGTTGGATTATCTTCTTCATAAAATCAGTTTGAAATGTAAGTGAACCTGCTAAGGGGTATAATGGTGGACATCGCTGTGTCTTGGAAGAAACCTCTTCATTAGACTATCTGTTTCATAATTCATTGGGCACATAAATTAAGAAATTATACGGTTCATAGAAAGCTAAGTGTAACTATTATGTGATAAAAGATTTAGCTTAAAAATGACAAAATTTTCATCAGAAAACATATGGGACAATGCTAAATTGTGGAGATGGACGATAAGCACTGTAAGTTAAGGTCAAGGTTGTTTTCTTACATCACTCATTTATGTGAAAATTAAAGATTAAAGTAGCAAAGAAAAAATATATAATGCGCAAACATTATTACGAATATGTAGACAGTTATTAAAAAACCACATATTTTCAATCATATCTAGGGATTAATGTAATGAAGCTAGAAAGTGAGACCTGGTCCATATAAATAAAATCCCTGTTTCTAAAAATAGATACGTCTCCATGGCATGTGTCGCTCCATATTTTCATATGTGTAAATAGCTGTATTACTGATTCAGTTACTTTAATTTTTATTTCATCGTTTCACATAGAGGACATCATTGTAATTATCAATCGGCTTAAAAGCTAATCAACTGCCACAAGAACAAGCAATATAATTTTTATACTTTTAAAAATTTCACCAAAATAGTAGTCAAAAGATTCACATTTACTGTAGAATCAACTTCCTCAAAATGCAGTTGTAAAGTTGAGATTACTCATCAGTGACCATTGTGGGTTTGAATCGATGAACACTATAATGTTGAAGACACATGTACATTTGTCTCTCATGTGCATGTTTTAGGGGTTGTTTCAAACTTGTTTAGAACTGTTTGACTGCTGTTTTCTAGTGAAGAAACCACACAAAAAGTTTGTTTTTTAAGTGGCAGTTGCTTAAGTATTTTTACCTATTTGTAACTTACAATACTGTAATCTAGGTGCTTCTGTCAGTTAAAATTAATTACAGTGTATAGTTTCTGCTATGCTTTTTTTTAAAGTCATATGGCCAGAATACATTGCATATTTCTCCATCTAAACATGCACACTTTGAAAGTATGAATACACTGCATATGAGTAATATACATTCTACACTTACAAAATGTAATTTATAACATACATTCAACATAGAGAATTTTCTGCTTGAAGATAAAGTAGTGGTTAAAACCATTGTAAAATGCAAATATGGCATAATGAGAAATACAAAAAACAGTTAAAATAAGAGAACCACGAGTGCACACATACACACAACACACACATATATAGATATATTGCACTTCTTGCTTTGCAGCCACTTCTCCAGTTCTGCTCTCACTTCTCCCTATTCCATCCAAAAGGAGAAGTCACTTCTCCCTACAATTCAAGTGTATCTTGACCACTGAGATCAGGATAAAACTTGTTAACTGCCTTTCTGGTTTGTTCATTGGTTCGCATGAAGGGTTTGTGTTATTAATTACTGCTGTTTATCTTTACTTATGAAGGTATAAAATTAATTAATGCAGCAGTATATATCAATTACATCAAGGGTAGATTTGAATTAATATGGTGTTGTATATAATTAAATACTAACGTATATATGTGTATTGATTAATGCTTTGGTATATATGGTAAATAGAGGATATTTTCTTTTCATACATTAATCTCAGATATATTTCATTGTATGGTACAAAAAAATGTAATATGTCAATGAGTGGAGAAACGACGAATTTAAAAGTAATTTATTTTTTACCACAGGATGAAATATATTAGGTAATTTATGCAGGAAAAGATAATGTTCTTTTTATTATATACGAAAAACTTTATTCTGATTTAAAGCTTTTATGATTCAATTCACTCTTCAGCACCCACACAACCCCGCCCACCCTTCGATAAGTCACATCAGTTTTAATTGCATTTTAAAAATATCAGCAATTTGAGAGAACAGTAGGTTTGGGATAACTTAATATGTTGCAATAGATTAAATTTTTGACATTTTGTCAACTTTTTTGCTGACCACAAAAGCAAGACCAGTTGAGTGATGCAGCACACTGGATTTTTTTTTACATTGTTGTTAGAGAAAGATAACTTCATAAAGCAGTAAATGGTGGCAAGTCAAAAAATAATTTCCATACCTGAAAGGTAATGCAGTTTCTATTTATTGATCAAGCTCACAAAATGCATGTTTTTCTTGTAGCAAGTATAACTTCTATAGGCACCACACATTCAAGCATCACATGGCCATGATGGGAAAATCTTTTTTTTTCACATGTGAAAATATAAGAATATATTTTTCACATGTGAAAATGTTACAGTCAAACCTGTTACAGTGGCCACCCATGGGAAAAGACCAAAGTAGCTTTGTAGACAGGTGACCTCTGAAGGCAGGTTCAGCTCTCAAATTTGGTTCATGACAACTACATGTACTATGCACAGAATAGCATTAGCATTATTAGTGGTAGTTGTATGCTAATCAAGATACATAGATTTAGTTTAGCTATTAGCACCAAGAAAAATAACAAAATATAAAATAAAAAGTTCCAGTTTAATCCATCATGAACATTGAATCAGTCACTTATCAGTAGAAATGGTGTCTAAATAAAATTACTAATTGACAGCTTACCTGTGATTGTCAGACACAGGACTGGTGCTTTTTGTTAGGTCAACTGGTATAATTAGGCATGAAAACAGGTGTTCTTACTTCAAACAATTGATGGATTTAAAGCAGTTAGCTCAAACTCACTGAGATAAAAGACGGTCAACTTTTGTGCCTTTGATGATTAGGGAATCAAAAGAAGCTTCTCTGCGGCTATTGTTAGTAGCATGTAAACTGTAAGGGATATCACAGTGTAGTGTACATGAATCTGTACTCATTTGGTGTGATTGTACGTAATCTCTTATAATCTGGATTAATGTTATTCTCAAAATAGGCCATAATATCTCACTTTACACTTAATAAATCCCTTGGATCTGAGTTCGCTTGACTACCATTTCTGCTGCTTACTACACGAACTACTTTGTCCACTATCCAGCAAACGAATTGCTTTTCATTGTTTCATGTAAGGACAAAAACTGCCTTGCTTTCGAAGCCGATATGTTGACACATTTGAGTTTGACAGCAGGACTGGACTACGGTAAGTTACAATCGAGATATGAAATGCTTGGAGTGGTCACTGCTGATATGATACAGTGACTGCTTAAGGCAGGGTGAAAACTAGTATTTGGTTAGAACCACCTGACCCGCTGAAAGCAGGTGACCGTTAAATACAGGGCATTTATATAAGAATTTTGTTGCTGGGAAATTAGAATGACCGTTGTCACCAGGTGACTCCACTGAACAAGGTGACTATTAGAACAGGTTTGACTGTATTTAAAACAAATATGAAAACTATTGCACCTCAATCATGTTTTATATTTCATGCTTTAGTATATACATAAAATCTCAGATACCTACACGTATACAGCCCCACCAACATAACGATACAATTTATATGGCTCACTATATCGCAGGCTCCCACCAAGAAAATATACATTTATATAAGTACACTATACAGGCCCCCACCCAACATAAAATACATTTATATAGCCACACTATAACAGGCACACCAACATAATATACATATATATAGCACACTATACCAGGCCCTCCACTCAACATAAGTATACATTTATATAGCACACTATAAGCCCACAAACATAAGTATACATTTATAATAGCATACATATACAGGACCCACCCCCACAAATAAATTACATTTATATAAGCACACTATACATGCCCCAGCAACATTAAACATACATTTATATAGCACACTATACAGGCCCAACCAGGCTAAAATATACAATTTATATATGCACACTATACAGGCCCACCAACATAGCATACATTTATATAGCACACTATACAGGCCCACCAACATAATATACATTTATATAACACACTATAGAGGCCCAGCAACATTTACAACCTCAAGAGTTGCCTTGTTTGTTTACTTGGGTCTTTTTTTCTTTCTTTTTTTAAAATTGCTTTTTAGTGAAAAAAGATTGGATTTTGTATCAATATAATGGGATGGGAGCCATAGTAGCTTAGTGGATAGCTTGCAGAACTTGCAACCAGAAGGGTATGGGTTTCAATGGATTAGCCTGGGGCAGTTGCCTTGGTGTGTCCCTGGCAAGATATTTTGCTATTAATTGCCTTGACGCTAAGTAACCTTCATGTGTTGCTGTGCCAGTACCAAATATACTGTCGATACTTACTTATAAGTCAAGTCCAACTGCAAAGACCCAGGTTTCCAATCACATAATGTGCTGGCAGATCTGTTCTATGCAGTTTGTTAGGAGTAATCAGTAGAACAAACAACATAGACCTTGAACTGCTGGCACATTATGTGATGGCAGATCAGGGTCTATGTTGTTTGCAGTTGGACTTGACTTAAAAGCGAGGTATATATGGTAATGAGACTGACAATCCCAAACAGATCTGGGTGATACATGAATCAACGATTCCCATTAAACTATCACAGATATCATTATTAGGATTTGATTGGTGCATTGGAGAGAATTGGAAAACTGAAGGCTTTTATTAATATGTATTCAGTACATATACAAAGAAAAAAGTAGGTTTGTGTCCCTATCAATGATACCAAATTTTCAGATTAATTTTCGGTTAGAGTATGTTGATATTTGCTGCTTTTGTTAAATATTTTACTTGTAATTCTTTAATTTCTTAATTTACAGGTCACATAAGAACAGAACATTTTCTTCATGATATATCCCTGGAGAACAAAGGAGGAACAAGCATGTAACAGTAACTAAAGAAATGGATAACCCCAATCCAAAAATCAACAAATATAACTAAATTTTGGTCTGTGTACAAACAGTTGTGAAAAGGAAGGTCTGTTTTTATGCATTCAAATTCATGTTGTCTTCTATGAGAATTCAAACAGACCCAGATGGGAGCATTAATTTGAGACAAGAAGTATTCCTAACACTTGGTCTGTTTACCAAAATATAAGGTCATTCTTTTCACTACCCAGGGTTTATGCAAGTGAGTTAGGTATGGAGACAGCTATGGATCTTAAACAGCCAATGAAATGGTACCTTTGAATGACACAGAGAGAGAGGATTGAGGTAGCCATACAAAAAGTATTTAGCCAAGGAGAACACCAATGGATCGTTTGAAGGAAAATGTTCAGTAAAAAAGTAAGGCAACAAAACATTTTGCATGTCTAAAGCAGAAACTTGATGAGAGAGCTTTAAAATGAGCATGCATGCTTGTTGCTAATTTTTTGGTGTTTTGATACCTCTACTGGATGTTGATGCATTTCAAAAAACATGCTTCAGGGGTGGACAAATCGGTAGTCTGTGTGCCTGGGACTATATAATTTTGTTTTCAGGCTACTTAACTGTAAGGTTCTCAAGCACGTGGGACTACTGGTTGCATCTATGCATGTTTTTTTTTTTAATTAGGCAACCCCCCACCCCTCCAGCAGTTTGTACACCATCTGTTGATTTTAAAATTGAAAAGCCTGAAGGATTAAACAAAATGAAATAAAACTTAGTCATTTCATTCATTAATATATCATTTATAACCCAATTCTGTACAGTGGGGTCCATAACAATGTCATCTCCTTCATGTGTCAGACCCAAACAGAAGTTTCCGATGTAAAAAAATGAGCATGCTTACTGTCATTTTCCGATCTCTGGAAAAGTCCATTTTCAGTGAAGGGTGGAGGTCTTTGGGACTACACATAAATAGAAGGTAAACACTGTGTCATCAGTATTTTTAATTTCTAGTTCCAGTATTTCCTTATAAAATTGAAAAAAATAGAAATGGAAAAAAATGTCCTCTCAAATTTGAAAACATGCACAGTAAGTAGTTTCAAGAAATGTAAATTTGTTTGTACAGATTCATAAAAACAGACTCACCTAAGTAAATATGGATGCTGTTTTAGCATAGAAACTCCCGTTGAGTTTGAAATGTGAAGATGACAATGTTAGGGACTCCCTGGTGGCAGTCAGATTTGAAATTATAAATTAATGAATGAAAATGACTTAAGTTTTATGCATTTCTTTATATCTTTCAGGTTTTTCGTTTTTAAAATCTGAAGGGGTTACACACTGCCAGGGGTTGTTGTAGAATACCAGCATAGCAGTAAAGTATAAACTGTGGCATTGTGGTATAAAAACCCACTTAGGCCTTTTTATCCCGGCTTAGGCATTTTACTTTCATTTGATTTATTATTTAGGCTACACTGTTTAATTCTTTTATTTATTTTGAACAAATTAAAAACAGATATCTAATGTTTCAAGCATGCATACTTTCTTGTAGCCATGTTGCAAAAACAGTTTCGCTTGATTGTTTGTAAGTTTAAATTACAAACATTTTAAATGCTGAATGTTTAAAAAAATTATAAAAAAATCATTGGCCAACAAAATTTCCTGTGGGCTACCATAGTTTCCCTTTCTTTGTAGGGGGGGGGGGGCCTGGGGGGGCCGCTGTGGTCTAAGGTGCTTGCCTTTTCCAATCACTGCCATCTCACCCTCTCTCCACGTTGGTTCGAGTCTCAGGTTCGGCCAATGTGGTTATGTGAGAAAGCTAGCCCATAAGCTACCAGTGGGTCGGTGGTTCTTCCCGGGATTTTTCCCGGGTTCATTCTCCCACCAGATATACTGGCCACCATGTATAGCCTATCATGTGCTGATAAATGGCGTTGTAAACCCGTAAACCCAAACGACTTTTTTGTAGCCATCAGACTACCCACACATATTAGAGTTGTTGTTTCACCCATGATGCTTACATATTAGTTTAAACCAAATAGGTTCATGTGATGGAGTTGAGCAATAGCAACCAGTTATAAAACAAAGTTCAGTAAAAATTTTGTCCTTTCTCTTACACTGAAGTTAAGTAGTACATGTTTATGGCATCAATTTCAATGTGAGATGTACTGTGTATGTCAGACAGGTCTGACTGCAGCCCGACTACTTTTAAAAACAGAAATGTACTTATCTGAACTATAGTCATGGATTATCTCCTTGCTAAATATCCTAATATGTTTTACTGCCCTCTAAAATATGTCTTTCTTTCAGTTTCTAGTGTTTCTCCTTTTAAATACATTACCGTATATACTCATGTACAAGTCAACATTTTTCACTGAAAATTCTATTCGTGTAGGATAGGGGTGTCGTCTTATAAAGTGACATACAAAAAAATTTGATAAATCTAGAGGTCATGTTGGAACTCTAGCTGTTTGCAGCAGTACATAAAAATACTGTCCATTCACATATTTTTACATTTTTCATGTCAACTATTTCCATTCACAAATGCATATATGGTATGCATTGTGTTTATCCATTTCAGAATGGTATTCATTACATAATACTCTGTATCTACAGTTGTTGACTATATTTATTACTATATTTATAACTACTATTTATATACTATATTTATGACTATTATTTATTACTATATTTTTTCATTTCCATTAAAAAGTTTCACTTTATCTTATTAACTTTTCTGAGTGTAAGTTTATAGCTAAGATAATTTTATTTGTATATGATATATAGTGGCAGTCAGTATGGGTGACAAACGTTAACGCTTGAATATCCGACAAGCTGCTAGTGCCTTTGTCAATTACATGATGTTCACACCAATGCCAGTAATAGCATTGGTCATTGATCCATATGTACGGGCACATGTTAGGATTTGAGTGTCATATGGCTATATGTTAAATGCCCCTATAGTCCACAGAACTCTGGTTATTTACTATATTATATTGCACCTTGTCCTGTGATTAAGGTCTATTTTGGAATAGCACTTGATTGATGCAAATGTATTAAATACTAAAGGAGATATATACGTTTTGATTACATAAAGAATAAAATTAATGAATCTTACAGTTCACGGCCATAACACAAGATACAAATAAAGTTCATTATTAATCGGTCTTTCAGAGATGTTACCATATATATTCTTATTGTTGTGATTATATATTTTGTTTCAGGACAAATTTCAAATTCTGTATAATCTGTTCATCATAATTCTCTTCAGTTTTGTGAGTTTTTCACAATTACTGACATAGCTTTGCACAGCTGAGATTTATTCCTTGTTAAAGTTGGTGAGGATTGTCTTACATGGGTCTGAATGGTATTCAGCCAGGTTAGATAAGTGCCAAGTCTCTGCAGATACAACAGAAACTGAAATGACTGGTGTACTCTTTGAAGTCTGCCACCCCAGTAACTATTATGAAGCACAGTAAAACAGCAATTTACCCAGGATACTGATTAAATGGTTTATTTACTTGTGGGACTAACACTATGTCCCAGAAAAATATTTACTGATAACAGTAAGTATCTAAATGAAACTAATTCGCTGATCAAGCTGCCAACAAAGGAAAGGGTAACAAAATCAGGAATAAAGCAGAATCAAATATAATCTCATACTATTATAATTACAATGGTATTATGACAAACTCAGTTATATTTTTTAAGTAAAAATAATTTGGAGAGAGGGAAGGAGAGAGTGAGATACAAAGAAAGAAAATTTATTGTATGTGTGGATACAAAGCCTAACATGTTTTCTGCATATACGTGTTATCTACATACATACTAATATATGTCATATACATGCATACATATATACAGACAGAGATACATACTATACCGACATACATACAACAAGAAAAGTATGGTACATGTACCCTGGTATGTAGGCGGATGCATCATCACACTTGGTGTGCTCCCTCACTGCCCTCATCAATTCTCTGATGTTGTCTCCATCTCTTCACAATAAATCGGCCGCTCCGGGCTTGGGACTTTCCGGGAGCGAAAATCAATGGTATTTTTAGCTAGGTCCTCTGCCTCTTCATGCTTTCCGGTTCGGATTTAGGAATGTTTGTCCATGCCATGGTTAATGCTGTGGTTTTTAAAGTTTATTACAATGACGTTTATACAGCTCGCATAAGATATATGTGTTATTTCATTTAGAGGTATGGCGAACTATTTATCTGGGCTAGATAATTATTACTTATTTATATATTATTATAGCCATCAGACACTTCTTTCCAAGTCCAAAATACATGGATAGGCTATACTAATTAAGATCATAGCAATATTTACCTATCTATGTCATTTAATCGCGCTTTTAAATTTTTATAATAATAATAATAATAATAATAATACTATTAAAGAAACTATTATTTAATCGCTTGAAAATGTTTCTAAGTTCAAACATAGCGTGCAATAATAATGTAACCTGTATATATATATATATATAGTACTTATACTACTATATATATATATATATATATATATATATATATATATATATTATATATCGCTAAGTTTCAAATCATTGTGATTTTTAAAAGTAAAATATGAATTTGTATTTATTTCATAATTCTAAAGAAGACTAACTCCATTGATTTCTATGCGGAATGGAAACTAAATAGAAATAGTTAATTGTCACAAAGTTTGGTAGTACTGTGAATGTTAGTGACTGCGGGTGTTATACCTGTAATTCTAACCGACTATATGTGCTACTGCCTCCTTCCTCGGAAATTTCCTCATTTACCGACATTTCCGAGGAAATGGGATAGCTTGACTACCCGGTTTTGGACTTAAAAATTTTCAAGCGATTCCATAATAGCTAGGTAATATTACTATTATAGTAACTATTATAGCCCAGCTGATTTTTGCACTTAGTAAAAGTTTGAAGCGATTAAATTATAGGTACGGAATATTAGTATTATAATATTATTTTAGCCGTCCGCCTTTAGACAATTTTATGTTCAAAGTCAATATCTTGGACGGCGATTATAATAATAATAATAATTATAATAATAATAATATATAGTAATATTAAAGAGCTATCATTTAATCGCTTGAAATGTTTCTTAAGTTCAAAGATAGCGTGGAATAATATTGCAAGATATATATATATATATAGTGAAGATATTGACAAAATATATCTACGCACATTTGATACGTTTTGTGAAGCCGAATGTCGGGTTTAGTCATTTATTTACTGTCGCTCGAATGTACATAGCGAGACGGGCGAGGTTTGTGTATATGTGTGCGTGGTGGGGAGCGGAGAGTTACGATGTATTATGCAATACCCGCGCATCCAGTAAGATTAAGCCGGTTAAGGTATAGTCAAATTTATCCCACAAGCATATTTAAGTGATTAAAGGATAAGTACGGAATATTAGTATTATAATATTATTTTAGCCGTCCGACTTAGACAATGTTCAAAGTCCAAAACATGGACGGCTATAATAATAATAATAATAATAATAATAATATGGGTAATATTAAACAGCTATCATTTAATCGCTTGTAATGAGAGTTCTAAGGTCCAAATGACATAGCGTGGAATAATATAGGTAAATATATTTAAATATATATATATATATATATATTTATATATGTGGTTGTGTGTGTGTGTGTGTGTAATGCCTAAGGTTATGGTGATTTTTAAAAGTAAAAAAAGTAAATGGATTGAATGATAGCGAGTGTAATATTACTATTTCAATACTATTCTAGACGTGCATGTTTTGGACTTAGTATATTTTCTAAGCGATGAAATGATATATATCTGTAATGGTTTACTAGTATATCCGTGCTGATTTTGGACTTAAAAAATTTTTTTTTTAAAGCCGAGTCAATGATAGCTGAGGTAATATAAAATCGGATCTATAGTATTACAGCAGGCTGGTGATGTTTTGACTGTAGACAAATTTTCAAGCGAATTAAATGATAGGTACTGTTTAAAATTACTATTATAGCCATGGCATGTTTTGAACTAAGAACATTTTTCGCAAGCGATGAAGCGTGATTTATCGATAGATATTTCATATTAAATAATTAATCACGTTTAAAGCTTAAAGTTTATCGGATGTTTGAGAATAAAATTATCAATTTGTATGTCTAAAATAGTATTAAAGCAACATGAGGGATAAGCTTTTGGTAAAAATGGAAAATAAAAAATATTAGTAATTTAGTACTGTGAAAGGATTATAACACGTTGTGTAGAAAAGTTTCTACCTGTAATTATAAGGGGGTTTTACCTATTCAAGGGGATGGTAAAACATTATTTTTGAACTACCTGTTATTGTCAATATCGTCACAGCTTGTAGATACTTGTTTAAGGGGAGAGGTAAGATACCGTTATGTATTTGGACTTAGAAAATTTTCAAGCGACTTGAATGATATGTAGTTAATATTACTATTTCAATAATTTTATAGACGTGCATGTTTTGGACTTAGAATATTTCTAAGCGATGAAATGATATATAGCTAATATTACTAGTATATCCGTGCTGATTTTGGACTTAGAAAATTTTTAAAGCGAGTCAATGATAGCTAGGTAATATAACTCGATCACAGTATCTACTACAGTGCTGATTTTTGACTTGGAGAAATTTTTCAAGCGATTAAATGATAGTTACTGTTTAAATACTAGTATAGCCATGTATGTTTTGGATTTTAGTAATTTGTACTGTGAATGCGTGGAATAATATTGTATATTGCTGAAAGCTTAGAAATGAGGCGATTTTGAAGAGAAAATATTAATATGTATGGAGTACACGTTTGTAAAGAAGACAGCACCGTTTATTTTCTATCCGAAATAGAAATTAATATTATCTAGAATTAAAAACCGGCATACATACATATAGATAGATAAATACAAACCTCGTTATTGTAATACAAAATATAAGTATTTAATAATGACTTACCAATCTGACGCTCAAGAAAATCCAAGAATAAAACAGTAATCCAAAGGAATAAAGGAATAGATAATCCAAATGAATCACGAATGAATCACTAAAGCGAATGATGTAAAACTAAAGTTTTCCCTGACTATTTATTTCACTCGAGCACATGCTTATTCATTTCGTAACAAAATGATTTTTTTCTAAAATCGTAACAATGGTAAGCACGCTTGTATAAGAATTATCACCTAATACGATACTGCACCCGACTAGACCCTGGGGTTCGTCGCCATTTGGTAGCGTATGTTGTTTTTGCATCACACCTTTTTTCCAGCCATGAACTGCCGAAGGGGTTTCCTGGTTTCACACCTCCTTACTCACCGAGTAGCAGATGGCAGATAGCAAATATTTCAAACATAGTAGTAACTATTATTATAAATATTAGTATTTTCTTAATATTATTCTCTATTCTTATTCTTATTCTTAATTATTATTATTAAACGTTTCCTAACGTCGATATATGTATGTATATATATATATGTAACATCAACATGCATACATATAGAAATAATATAATTAATTGTATGATATATATAATAAATTCGCTTAACTGGTAATTAAATTATAATATAATAAACATGAATGATGGATGATTAAATGAATGACTTAATGATAATTTACTTTCCATAAGAGAGATAGAAAAGATCATTACATACGTACTGTTATATATATATATATGTATAGATATATATATATATATTTATATATATATGTATCATTTATATATATATATATATCATTTATATATATATATATATATATATATTTATAGATATAGAATCTATATATGTAGATATATATATATGGGTACGCTTCATATACGAAAACTGGAAATTGTATGTTGAAATGAATATGCGAAAGATATTTTTGTTCTACTAAATATATATTTCAAGTTTTAACTGCTATCATACCGGCATATAGGGTATATAAAGGCACTGTGTTTTTGATCTGTATCACTTTAATCATGAAACTCCTTGTTACAGGACATAGCCTTGTGTGTAGACTGAGTCGGTTCATGGAAGTTAATAGGGGCAACCATAACCCACCTAATTTGGAGGTTGATTTCCATGGGAGATCGGGTGCCCGTGTAAATAGTATGTTTCATGCTTGTTCATCATGGGGTACCATTCAGGATTTTGTCTTTCTCCAAATTGGAGAAAACGATATTGGTGAACTACCCAATGATGACATAGTTCACGCCATTGCAAATTTGGCAAATAATATAATTCGTCTCGGTGTACGCAGAGTGTTCGTGGGGAACATGCTCCCACGGTACAAACCTCGGTACATGTCGCGACGACAATACGACTCGTGCGCGAAACGGATAAATTTAAGACTATTTGCAATTTTAAATTCTAATCCCAGGATTGTGTTTTGTCGCCATCCTGGGTTCCGTTCTAATTTTTGGGCAGATGATGGCGTACATCTATCGGAACGGGGAAATGCATGGTTCGCCAAAATTATTATAGCCAACGTTCTACCTTATTTGTACTAAAACTTCCATGAACTTGAGACAAAAAGAAAACCACAAAAAATTCAGGTACAAAATACGCAAACAAGAGCGTCATAGTCACATACAAAGACATGACAAAAAAGAAGACCCATATGTTTTGGGTCTTCACAACAAAAAAAGAGCAATTATCTATCTCCCACCTATATATATATATATATATATATATATATATATATATATATATATATATAATGTATATAATATGTATATATATAATGTATATAATGTATATATATATATATATATTTAGTGAAGATATTGACAAAATATATGCGCACATATTGATAAGTTTTGTCAAGCCGAATGTCGTGTATAGTCAGATAGTCCACACCGGCATATTTTAATAGATACTATGTGTTATTTGGTATCATTATACGCGCAATTACAAGACCTTCCCGTGGGTGGGTTGCGATATTAAATCTAAATATATTTAGTGACAATATTGTCAAAAAAACAGTGAAAGAATTGCTCCGCTATATGAATCTCGGAAATGTCGGGAAAAGTCGACATATCCGAGATTGTGTGAAGATCGTTCTTTTAGAGGATTATAGTTATATGGTATAGTCACATATATCCGACAATTGTATTTAAATATACACCAAGTGTTAGACTCAATTGAAAGAGGTAATTTCTAACCCAAATGTACAAAACATACATACATACATACATACATACATACATACATACACATAGTCAACATATGAAACATATATTTATTAATGACAAATGTAATATGCGTGGCAAACTACATTGTGCTAATATTCATACATATATATACATACATATAATACATACATAATACATACATACATATTGAAAATAAAATGAATAATAATAATGAAATATGTAATAATAATGCGTAACGTGTGATTGTGCTGTATATTCAAATATATAATTTCTACCGTTAAGCAGTAAGTAGGAAATAATAGACTATGGGATAAATGAACAAGAGGAGGAAAATGAATTGAATGAATGAATGAAGGAATGATGAAATGAATGAATGAAGATATGAATGAATATCGATATATGATTATTTATATATTTATGAGTTGAATTAGATAAAGAAATAACAAATGTATAATATAAATTATGTTTTTGTATTAATAATAAAAAACATAAAAGTTGAATATTTTATTTGCGTAATTAAGTATTATATTTTAT
This sequence comes from Margaritifera margaritifera, assembly GCA_029931535.1. Taxonomy (NCBI): domain Eukaryota; kingdom Metazoa; phylum Mollusca; class Bivalvia; order Unionida; family Margaritiferidae; genus Margaritifera; species Margaritifera margaritifera. The sequence continues at coordinate 933,587 of JAQPZY010001003.1, read as the reverse complement.
TTCTGTGATTTTTAATAAATAACAAATGTATTGAATATAGATATTAGTAACATATTAAAATATAAACATTATATTGATAGAAAAAGGTAAGGTTAAGATAGTCCATATGGCTTCTGTATGTTATTTTTTACATTTATTATCAGCTAAATAATCTCAAATACATTGATATTTTTATTATGTATTTAAAAAAGTTAAGCATATTCTTTATATTTTTAAAAAACATAAATTAATGATATATTTGTAGATAATGGTTTAATAAATAATATTTGATTTAGGTGTTTATTGTGAAAATGTACATAAATACATATCGGCATGCATACATCGTGAATAAAAACATTTTTTTTTATATTGTTGTTTTTATAAATGGCCTTATAAATACATATAAAAATATAAAATATACAAATTGATATTTTTTTTGTAAAAAACGTAAGGTTTAAGATTTTAGGTGTGTGTTGAAGATAATGCTTTATTTTTTTTGTTTATTATTTAGGTTGTTCTTTAAAAAATGTGATATTTTTTATGTACGTTAAATGCCATTTTTTAATGTCCTAATATAAACATGAATATATAAAATTATGCTAATAAAAAGATAATTATTTTTTATTTAATTTTTTTAGTAATTGCCATATTCCTCTTTACATTAAGATTCAGAAAGATATAATTTTTGTATTTAATATTTTTAAAAATAAGTATTTATTAATATATAAAAATCATTAAGGTTAATATTTTTGCGTAGTGTGTGTATGTAAATGTATACATGCATACCGCATGCATACATGTTATAGATAGTATTTATTAATTAAAGTTATAATATATACGCGCAATTTTAAAGACCTTTAGATAGCGTCTTCGGATTAATTTAATAATTATAATATATATATATATAATATACATATATATATAATATATTATATATTTTATATATATATATATATAATTATATAATAATATATATATTTATATATATATTATATTATATAAATGTGGGCGCAATTTGGTCAACTTTGTCAAGCCGAATGTGGGGTATAGTTTAGATAGCACCAAAGTATTTGAATAGATATCATGTGTTATTTGGTAAATATACGCGCAATTAATTTTTTTTTTAATTTTTTAATAATAATTATACGCAAATAACTTTGTCCGAGTGGTAGTCTATAGTGCGTATTTAATTCCCCAAACAAGTATTTGAAATATTATTTTTGTCAAAAATACAGAATAGAAGTGAGGAATTATTGAAAATGAATATTTAGTGAAATGTTTGTGATTATATGATGAATCTCGGAAATGTCGGGAAAGTCGACATTTCCGAGATTGCGTGAAGGTTTAGCGAGTAGTATAGTAGTAATATGGTATAGTCACATATATCCGACAAGTGTATTTAAATATACACCAAGTGTTAGTATGATATTAATATACGCCTATTGAAAGAGGTAATTTCTAACCCAAATGTACATACATACATACATACATACATACATACATCATACATACATACATACAAACAAACATACATAATTTAAGCAATAAGTAGGAAATAATAGACTATGGGATAAATGAACAGAGGAGGAACTGAATGAATGAAAATGAATGAATGAATGAATGAATGACAATGTATATCTAGATGACAGAAAAGAAACATACGTATATAATGTTTATTTTATTTATGCTTTGGGGATTAATAAAAAATAAATAACAAATGTATTGAATATTTTAAATTATATTTGATTTTGTATTAATATATATATGAAATAAAGTTTTATAATTTTAACATTTGGATTCCAATTAAGTTGTCATAGTACTTTGGTATTCGTGTGATTTTTACAACTAGTAAGGGCTTCTGCCATATGGCTTTGATGTTATTAGACAGCAGATAAAAAAATTTTGTATTTTATTGTAAGAATCAATTTAAGATAATGAAATAAAAATTAAAAATAATAATGTATTTCTTTTATTTTATTAAATATGCATTGTGTTTTTTTTATTTTTTAATTTTTTTTTTTTTATTTAAATATGCAAAGATATATATTCATACGCATACAAATTATTATGTAATCTATTATTTTTTTTTTTTAAAGAAGTAATGCATATTCCTCTTTAAAAATTAAAAAAAATATACATTGATATTTTATTATTTTGTAAAAATGTGTATTAAATGAAAAATGTTGTTTTATTTTAAAATGTTATTATAATAATTTTATTTTATTTTAAAGATATTTTTTTGAGATAATATACATTGTTATTTTATTTTTTCTTTTTGATATTTGTGTGTAAAAAAAATAAATACATAAATTATAAAAGACATTTTCGGCATCATTGTAATTAATCAGTAAAGATTTAATAAACATTTTTTGTTTATTTATTTTATTGAATGTCATTTCAGAAAAAGAAAGGAAGGAATTAAAAATTTGTAGTTTATGCTGCCAATTATTTCTCTTTTATATAAAACATTAAATATAAAAAATATAATTATTTATAAAAAATAAAACATATAATATGAAATACATTATACATATGTAAGATATATTAAAATATATATAAATGTAAATATATATAAATATTAATATACATGAGGAATGAATATTGACAATTGCATAGAAGTGTAGTAAAAACCATAATATTATGAATATGTGTTATTTGGTATAATAAAAATTTTTGAATAATTATTAAACAAAAAAAAAAAAAGAAAAAATTTTTTGTTTTTCCTTTAATGTTAAGATATGTAAAATTATAATTTTTTTATGTATATATGGATAATGATGTTTGGGTATATTGTCGCATGGTTTTTATATCATATACTTTTTAATGTTTTTTTTATTAAAAAATGTATAAAATAAAAAACATAAATAATAATTTTAATTGTAAAAAAAATGGTTTAAGTTTTTTTACAATAAAAATAAAATGTACATGATATTTTATATTTGTATCTGGCAGTGAATAATATTATATATGAAAATTTATTTATTTATGTATAAAAATATAATTATATAATTTTATTAAATAAATAACTTTTATATTTTGTTATTTTTTAAAGAATAGTAATATGCCATATCCTCTTTAAAAAAAATATAAAAAAAAAGCTTTTACATTTGATAATTTTTTTTTGTAAAAAAAATCGTTTAAGTTTTTTTTTTATGTTGTTTAAATATTTATTAAGATACTATCTTTTTTAATTTTATTTTTTATTTAAGATATTTTGAATTACTTTATTGGTTATTTTATGTTTATGTATTATGTGAAAATGTACATAAAATGTACACATATATATTATTTTTGATTCAGTTATTGATAGAGATAATTTTTTTTTATTTTTGTTTTTTTGTTCTTATTTTGATTTATACAATTGAATTTTATTTTAAAAAAAAATTTTGTATTTTATAATTATTATAAGTACATTATAATATCGGCAAAATAATCATAAAAGAATAATAACTTTTGTATTTGTTAATTAAGTAATGTAGATATTTAAAATATACAAATGAATATTTGTAATAAATCGCTTATTTAATATTTTGTGAATTAAAATAAAATGAAATATATAAAAATGATATATATACATGCATTAAACTTATTTATTTTTTATTTATTTAGAACCTTTTAAAAATAAATATTTTTTGTTTATTTTTTTTGAAGGTTTGTGTTTTTGATGTTTTGCATATGTGTGTTTATTTTTAGTGGGTTTTAGTTAAAAGTATTTGTATGTGATGATTTTTGTTAAAGAGGTAAAGTTTTAAATATTAATTTGTCTTTCTATTTTTAGCGAAAAGTAATATGGTATAGTCCTATCCCAAATATACATAAATATAAAACGCCAACATTACATTTCTAAAAATAATACATAAATAATACATACATTACATACATACATAGTGGAATAATGGATATGAATGAAAACTGAATGAATGAATGAATGAATGAATGAATGATGAATGAATGTATATCTAAGATGACAGTCTTTTATTTATTATATTTTTATTTAATTAATAATAATATGTATTGAAATTTATATAATTTATTTTGTTTAATATATATAAATAAAAGTTTTAATTTTATTTGGATTCCTTTAAGTTTGTCGGTAGTATTTTTTCTGTGAACATAGGGGATATGGCTCGGATGTTATTAATCATTTGAAAGATGTTTAATACTTTTGTATTTGATAGTTTTTCAAAGAAGTAATGCCGTAGACCTCTTTACATTTATGATAAATATACAAATTGATATTTTATTTGCAGAAATCGGTTAAGGTTTAAAATATTTGCGAATTATGTGTGTATGTGAAAATGTACATAGATACTTATCGGCATGAATACATCATTGAAAGATAATAACTTTTGTATTTGTTAATTTTTCAAAGAAGTAATGCCGTAGACCTCTTTACATTTATGATAAATATACAAATTGATATTTTATTTGTAAAAATCGCTTAAGGTTTAAGATATTTGTGAATTAGGTGTGTATGTGAAAATGTATATAAGTACATATCGGCATGCATACTGCAGTGAAATATACTATCTTCTTTAATGTTTATTTTTTTATTAAAGTAATGTCATATTCCTCTTTGCAAATATAACAAACATATACATTGATATTTTATTTGTAAAAATCGTTTAAGGTTTAAGATATTTGTGAAATAGGTGTGTATGTGAAAATGTACATAAATACATATCGGCACGCATACATCATTGAAAGATAATAACTTTTGTATTTGTTAATTTTTCAAAGAAGTAATGCCGTAGACCTCTTTACATTTATGATAAATATACAAATTGATATTTTATTTGCAGAAATCGGTTAAGGTTTAAAATATTTGCGAATTATGTGTATATGTGAAAATGTACATACAAATCGGCATGCATACATCATTGAAAGATAATAACTTTTGTATTTGTTAATTTTTCAAAGAAGTAATGCCGTAGACCTCTTTACATTTATGATAAACATACAAATTGATATTCTATTTGTAAAAATCGGTTAAGGTTTAAGATATTTGCGAATTATGTATCTATGTGAAAACATACATAAATACAAGTCGGCATGCATACATCAGTGAAAGATAATAACTTTTTAAGTTATAATTTTTCAAAGAATTCATGCCATAGACCTCCTTACATTTATGATAAACATACAAATTGATATTTTATGTGTAATAACTACAGTTAAGCAATAACTATAAAAATATTGGACTTAGGGATATATGAAGGAAGGAGCGAATGAATGAACGAATGAATGACAATGTATCTCTAGAAGAGAGATATAAACAGACATACATACATTTATAATATATATATATATATATATATATATATATATATATATATATATATATATATACACACGTATAAATGTTTTTATTTATATGTCTATCTATATATATACATATATATATGTATGTATTTATGTATTTATCTATATATATATATATAAATATATATATATATATATAAATATATATATATATATATAAATATATATATATATATGTATTCGGGAATTAATATATAAATATGCATTGGAATTGTAATATATAATTTCATTCATTTCATTTAGTTCATACATGTAAGTAAAATTTTCATTTTTCAAATTAGTATTATTATTATTATTATTATTATTATTATTATTATTATTATTACCAATGGTGGTGGTAGTAGTAGTAGTGGTTGTAAAAGACATCATATATATTTTTTTCTCTACTAGTTTAAAATTTCGTATAAGTTTATTGAGCAATTTGCAATCTGTCAGGAAATGTACTCATTCCGGATGACGAACAATGGTGTTTCATTACATTTGCCAAGCTCGGAAAAAACACTAATCCCTTGCAACGCCCTCGCTTACCATTGGTGACTTTGGTGTCAAACTAAAAAACCTAACCACGTGCAAAGAGGATCAAAATTTGTTTAAAATGCTATGTATTTTGTATTTCTATATCATTTCTGTTTCGTGTGTTCTAGTTCTAGTCATTCATGGATTATTCTTGGATTTCCCTGCTTGGACTTATGTGGATGTACTTTGTTAATTTCTTCAAAGATCATTCTTGGACTTAGTGAATTCATTCACGGATATTTCTGGATAATTACGCTGTTATATGGATTTTTTTTCTATATCATTTCTGTGTCGTGTTAATTCCTTCAAGGAGCATTATTGGACTTTGTGAATTCATTCACGGATATTTCTGGACAATTACGCTGTGATATGAATTTTGTTTTCTATATCATTTCTGTGTCGTGTTAATTCCTTCAAGGAGCATTATTGGACTTAGTGAATTCATTCATGGATATTTCTGGACAATTACGCTGTGATATGAATTTTGTTTTCTATATCATTTCTCTATCGTGTTAATTTCTTCAAAGATCATTTTTGGACTTAGTGAATTCATTCACGGATATTTATGGACAATTACCCTGTTGTATGCAGCTGGACTTTGATATGGAACCATTTCTACTTGCAGTGGGTAAGTCATATTTACTTACTGTATAATATAGTAATAATAATAGGTATATCACCCTCTGCAAAATGTATAAGTCCACAACCCGGAAAGATGTTGTCTACAGTAGTAATTTTATCTTTAGCGACTGTATGCAAATTTTTAAAGTAAAGAAGAATAAAATAAATACATTATGAATGAAGGAATAATTCTGTATTGTAAATCCCGGTAGAACTTTCGAAGTGTGGTATAATCTCTTCACGGTATAAATTACTAACTTTGTTATTTTCGATTGTTACTAACGTTATTGGTGCAGATAGTCTTATTATTATTTAAAACATGTAAATGGATATTTTATTTTTAAAAATAAAAAAAACTACGATTTATGTGACTTATTTGTTTATATTAAATAATACCGGAATAAAGCTTTTTTGACTGATAGCTAATTATTATCACCATTCTAATATTATTATTACAGCCGTCAGTTTTAGAACATTTTCTAGGTCCAAAACATGCACGGCTATAATAATAATATCATAGGAATAGTCGATAGCTATCATTAAATCGTTGAAAATTTTCGAAGTACAAAACCGGGTAGCTATGAAGCTTTATTACGATAGTATTTCATATGAAATAATAAGTCACATAAATCTTAAAGTTTATCGGATGTTTGAGAATAAAATATCGATTTATATGTTCTAAATAGTATTAAAGCGAAATGAGGGATTAACTTTTTGTAAAAATGGAAAATACAAATATTAGTAATTTGTACTGTGATGGGGTTATACCACATGCCGGATGTTCTACCTGTAATATTAAGGGTTTTTACCAATTTAAGGGGAGGTAACACATTATTAGTTCTACCTGCAATAATTTCAGCGCGTATCGGTATTGAACTACCTGTAAGTCAAATTGTCACAGCTAAGTAGCTACTTGTTAAGGGGAGGTAAGATACCGTTATCTTTGGACTTAGAAAATTTTCAAGCGATTCCATAATAGGTAGGTAATATTACTATTTCAATAATATCATAGCCGTGGAGGTTTTTGTTTTAGAATATTTTCAAGCGATGACATGATAGATATCTAATGTTACTAGTATATCCGTGCTGATTTTGGACTTAGAAAATTTCCAAGCAAGTCAATGATATCTAGGTAATATAACTCGGATATTAGTATTATAACCGTGCTGATTTTTGACTTAAACAAAAAAGTATTTAAATAGATACGATGTGCTAGTTGGTATTATCATACGCGCAATTGAGACACCTACATCAGGGTGTGTTGGATTCAAAAATATATACATATTTAGTGAAACTATTGACAAAAAATACAGGGGCGATTTTGGTTATATGTGAAGCCCGCTGTCGGGCTTAGTCAGATAGTCCTCATAGGAGTACTTAAATAGATAGGATGTGTTAGTTGGTATCATTATACGCGCAATTACAAGACCTTCCCGTGGGTGGGTTGCGATATTAAATCTAAATACATTTAGTGACAATATTGTCAAAAAAGCAGTGAAAGAATTGCTCCGCTATATGAATCTCGGAAATGTCGGGAAAAGTCGACATTTCCAAGATTGTGTGAAGCCCGGTTCCTTGTGACTATTATAGTAGTATGTTATAGTATTATAGCCATTCTAGTTTTGGACTTATAACATTTTCAAGCGATTCAATGATAATTAGCTAATATTAGTAATATAATATTGTTATAGCCTTCCGACTTATACAATTTTCCAAGTCCAAAACATGGACAGCTATAGGGTTATATATATATATATATATATATATATATATATATATATATATATATATATATATATATATATATATATATATATATATATATATATATATATATATATATATGCATATAAATATATGTATATGTATATATATATATGTATATATATATGTGATAGTATATTTTCATCATTCGTTGCGAGCAATTTTACATTATGTATAATTTCGTATATTTTCATCATTCGTTGCGAGCAATTTTATATTATGGGCTTTTCACAATATATTCATATAGACGTAGAGCTTGAGAAACAAAATCCGAATCCGAAAATATCAGTCAGACATACTATAATATCGTATATTTTCATCATTTTCCGTTTCGAGCAAATAAGGGGGCTTAGAATTGTCCATATGTCACTACTAGGGGGCTTAGAATTGTCCATATAGCACCTACTATTCATTGTCCAGCGTGCCTGGACAATCGATATGTCCTGGGAACACGGACATACGGTTTAACATTGATGTATAGTAAACACTGACATCACTTAACATGGATGTATAGTAACCCTGGACAAACCATGTACGGGTTACCTGGACAAAGATTTCTAGAGACAACCCCATATACAGATGTCTCCCTCTTAAAAGGCACTATCAAGAGAGTTCATCCCTCTGATCAGAAACCACCATGCTTATAAGCCTCAAGAGAGGGAAACAACTGTATTAATTTACTACATAAAGACAACAATTTTCATCCACTTACAGGTCTCATCATTACTGTAAACTTTTTTCTTTTCATAAGATTGTTTTCTTTTTTGCTTTGTCATTTTGCAAGACTTGTTACCACAGAAATATAAGTAATATCTTGTCCCAAAATGACAGTTTTCATTTTTTTCTTCTTCTTGTTTTTAATAAGTATTTTTTAGAACTTCACCAAACAGGAATACATGCCAACAATTTCCTCTTCATTTTCAGTAGGTAACAAGGTTAGACATGTGGAAGATGGAGGAATCAGCAATACTGTGGAGGTTCAAGGCTTTTCAAGGAACACAAGTCAGGAAGTTTTGGAGATGTACTTCGAGAATTCACGGCGATCTGGAGGAGGTGATGTGGAGGAGGTCCAGATTGTAGAAAGTGTTGCTTACATCACTTTTAAGGAGGCTGAAGGTACTTATAAATGAATGTTTACCTCTCTGTTTTATAGCTTTGCTTGTTTTTGACACTGTTTGTCTAAACATAGATACAGATGTCATTCTTCATAAAAATCTAAAATTTGGATCATTTATTTACAATGGTACTAATTTTCATAACTTTAGAAAATTTATTTTGAAGAAAGGAAATGCATCCACTTGTATGCTAAAATAGACTGACTTGTTTCATCTGAACCAACAAGTTAGTCTTTTCCTAAAGAAGTGATCCAGCAAAGTTGTCTGATCCTAGGCTTTCCTTGCCAACTAACCAATCCCTTCACTCTCCCTTTCATCATTTTCTCCCACATTTCAAGATCAGCATGAAATCTTACAAAGCCTAGAGTTTTAAGAAGATAAAGCACTGTTTATTGTACTTGCTATCAATGGAATTAGTAATAATCTTATTCATTATTAAGAATTAAAATTAGTAATTCTATTATTCTGTATAATATTGATCAGTTTGTCAATTGATAGCTGTATGTTATAGAGGTAATTTTGTTCTACCGTCAGCAGCCAAGAAAGATTTTTATTGGATTGGTGCATGCTTTTGTTATTTCAGTAGCCCAGAGAGTAGTTTCCCACAATCACCACCAGGTGGATGGCCAGACATTGACTGTAACATTGTTACATCCTTCATCACCAAAACTCTGCTATGCAAACAGAGTCCTGCTCCAAGGGCTGAATAGTGCTGTAACAGAGGAATTGTTGAGAAACTTCTTGGAGACAAAGACCAAAGCAGAAGTTAGAGAATTCCTGTATGGAGTGGAGGAGGGAAAAGTTGTTGTAACATTATCAGATAATATTGGTAATAGTCATATTGTCATATAGTTTGATGATTAGGGTCACTGCTTGACAACGTTGAAGAAGCTGTGTAGCATTTATTTTGTTTGTTTATTTGTCTTTCAATCTCTCTATCCATATTCAGTACACTGATTTCCACAGCAACCCTTTGTAAAGGGATATTTGGATTCCATTTATTCATTTGTCTTGTCATCTCTCTATCCATCTTCAGTACATTGGTATCCACAGCCTCACTTTCTAAAGGGATAATTGGATTTCATTTGTCTATTTATCTCTCCATCTCTCTATCCATCTTCAGTACACTGATTTCCACAGCATTACTTTGTAAAAGGATATTCGGATTTAACTTGTCTGACCATTTGTTTCTCCATCTCTTTATCCATCTTCAGTATACTGATTTCCTTAGCATCGTTTTTATTTCAACTAAACATAATTTTCAGCTTTATATGAATCTCTAATGAGTGTATATTTTAGCATGTGTCATCATATAAGAGAGTTATGGCCTCTGATTGCCTCAGATTAAGTAGTATATTGCAATTAAATTTAACCTAAAAAGGACACTGTTTAGGCCAATACTTTTTTGACTGTTATACAGAGATGAATAGTATAAGGAGATTTGATTAGTATTAGAATGACCTCATTGTCAACAAACCATGCGACCAGTCTGCAGAGGAGAGACAATTTAAAGGTCTCCAGTTTAGGGATGTTTCACTGTATAAAGGATAATGCAGTCACTTGTCTGTAGATAGTATAAAACAGCTAAATGCAATACCACTTACTAGTCAAATTACCAGTAGGTTTTTAGAGATAAATGAACGCTTCATGGCTTGGTATACAGCTTAAAACTGGAAGTTGTTCATTGTTAAAGTAACATATTTACACATTATTTTAAAAAGTAAACCATAGGTTCAATCCACAACATAGGGAGAGGGATAGAGAGAGTAGGTTGTGAGCAGTCACTGAAAACTGCACAGTAGGACACTGAGTTACAACTAACAGTGAATGGGAAAATATGTAAAATTAAACCATGAGAAAAGCAGAGAGAAGGTCAGAACAAAGAGTGAAAGATATGCATTAAAGATCAGGGGCTAAACAGTGCATGCAGTCTCAAATGTGATAAAAACAGAATATCAAGAACTTGTGATTACAAAGTCAGATAAGCACCAAATGAAAATGCAATATGCAAATCATCAGAGAGAGGGAGAGAAATAGGACTTGTATGTAGGATTGACAGAAACTGACAACTACATAACTAAATGTATTTTAACTAAACTTGTGAGTAAAGCTGCATAAAATATTCCTGCATATTGGACAAAGAAGGCTGTGAAAAAAATAATTTCAGAGCTGGAAAAAATACACATTTTTTGGCATATTTATTTTTTGTGTAAGAAACATGAACAAATAAAAATTATGATGATTACAGTGATCCACAGTGCAATAGCTTGTACAATTTACACAAGATGCCAGATACAGCACACTGTAGGCCATATCACATACTATTCAAAGACTAAACCTGTACACATTTTGATGTTAAATTCTGTGTTTTCTGTTCTTTTATTTATATTTAATAGCCATAGTTGTTGCTTGGAATTAGTGCATGCATATTGTATTGGATTATATTTCCCATGGAATGATGGGATAAATTTGTGCTGCACAGAGAAGCTGAAGCCTATGTGCCTCTCATCAAGTCAGGGTAGTAGTTTTGTTTAGTTCAGATTTCTTTGAAATAAAGTAGAAATGTGAAATTTCCAGAAATGTCAGTATATTCACTTCCTTCTAATAATGACTTAAAATTGGTAGGCTGTATTATTTAAACTGAATTAGGAATGCACACAGGTTTTTGACATAGACGATAAAGGCAAATAGAAGTCATGCATAGAAGCATGCCACCATTTTCTTAATACATATGTACTGAATGCACATGACTCTTCTGAAATGATTTTCATTGGCTAAGCATATAATGAACATAAAGACAATTCTTCAAATGGTATTTAATTTTGAATCATTTTAGACTGATATCTCAGTCTTGCCATGTGTAGTCTTAATGCATGGGCTGTTCAGCTATCAATCACAGTGATGTCTCCCAAACCCTCTGCAGGTGGAGTTGTTGCATGTGCCTATGGTGGGTTGCTTGGTACTTATGCTGCCACAATATGGAGTGAGTGTGGAGAATAATGTCCCCACTAGAATTGGTGGAGAAACAGTGCAAAATCTTATGCAAGTACCTTTGTATGTATTCTATCAATCTGTGGTAGAGCTATGATCCTTGACTGTTGAAGCTTACACTTTGGTTTCTGCACTATGTGATTGGTTTTCAATCAGATTTGATCTGCAGCATTCTATTGATAAGATTCAGATGAATTTTATTGTCAGCATAATTGTGTCAGAGATTGTCCAATACAAGATTCAGCTCATTCAACCAAACTTCAGATGGTGTTGCCCTTTTTCATTACACCCATTAGCAATTTCATTCAGGCATCTCTGGGACGTCACCCTTTTTATATTTGGCAAATAGCTGTTCAGTGTATTCATTCCGAGTCTGTTTTTGATCAGCTGTAAACATATGCAGGACCCATCTTGCTCAAACTTTTTTGAACTTAAGATGATTCTTCAGTATATCAAAAACAGCTGATGAATTAAAGCTCATGATAATAGAAATATCTTTCTCTGTGTATCAACCAACTTTCTCAGATGTCTCCTTTACAGTAGCCACTTTCCATTCAGACAAGGGTCTTCCAGAATGTAAATCATCTTCCATCTATTTGTGACCATCTCTAAAACAATTAACCACCTAAAATTATAATAACCATCTCATTTGTGACAATATTTAGGTCACTCTCATTTACCTATGTTATGTTAAATGCATATATCTGCATCTGTCTGGCATTTTGCACATGCAGCTGCATATCATTTTATAGAACATTATTTTCTCTATTGATTGGCATTAAATTTATTGACAGGTTCAAAGAAACAAAAATTTATTGCAAACTATTCAGAACTATTAAAATACCCTTCATATATGTCTATTGATTGTTATGTTTTTAATTAATGGATTAGTGTGACTGACTGTCTTTCTATTTTGTTCAGATTCTTCTTTCCTTTCTTAAAGTAACTGCCATTGTGTGATATGCTATTAAATACGGTTGGTATGTCACTAAGTATGAATATTCAAACTAAAAATATTGTAGAATCTCGGAACATTTCACTATTAACAAATATGTATACAAAAAAGCACACATGACCTTCACTAATTTTAAAATAATATAAGCATAATTATATCCTTATTATTAAGATTTCATATATATGTGTGTATGTGTGTGTGTGTGTTTCTGAATTGCAAATTGTCACTAACATGTTCAGATAAATAAATTCATGTAAATATTTAAATTTGTAGATGCATTCAAATTTTGCATTAAGGCTGCTTTCCCTTTTTAAAAAAATCTTATAAAGAGATAATTGCGTGACATGGTTTTATGGCTGTCCCACTGGATATCAAGAAAAAATAATTTTTAAAAATATATATCTGATTCAACAAAAAAGGGTTAATCAGTGGAGTGACCTGTATTGTCATGCAGATGAGATAACATGTAAATAAGCTGGGATGATTTCCAGTATGATGGCAAATACAACTGTACACAGTCCATCCATACTAGAATCTAGAGCACATGCTTTCACTGTCCTAGACAATTTGTATTTGACCTAAAACTAGCTGTTCTACCTAAAATAGTTATAGATGTTGTTCTACCTAAAATAGTTATAGATGAAGTCCAATAGATCAATGAGCACAGCTACATGTTTATAATTCTGCAAAGGCAAGACTCATTTTCATAAACTCTGTGTCACTGAGTGTAATCAATTCTGTTTTAAGTCTGCAATGCTGGGGTTTCTTTAAAACATAAAAATGTGTAATTTGATGATTTGGGTGGAATTTAGTAAGGCAATCACTTTAAATTGTTTTGATAAGTAAAGAGCATACTTGTCATATTAGTTTTAAATTGGTTTTTGGTGAGAATGCTGCACAATGTTTGGTTTGGTTTGTTTTTTTTTGTTTTACAGTACAGTCATACAAGTAGGTTGTTTAATGCAATTGTCAATTGGATTAAAGTGTCTTGCCCAAGGATAAATCACATTGGCAGTCAAATAAAGTTGGTATGGAGCGTAATACGGATGAGATCTCAGATGAATTTGATGGCGTGCATTCTGCATTATCATTTGTTTCAGTTATGGCCACTGATTGCTTGTCTATTATAAAATTTAGTTTCTGCAGCATAACTTTACCAGTCATTATTCTGTTTCAACCAGATTAAGTACATGTATGCATTTAAAACTATATTTATTTAGCAAAACCTCAGATGAGCTTGATTTACAGCATTCTTTGTCATCATTTAGTTGAATCATTTGACCAGCTTCACCATCCTGTATAAAATTTGGCTTATGAAGTATTACTCAACCATGGAAAATTGGATTTAAATCAGATTTCATATAAAGCTTTATATTATTGAAACATCAAATAAATTTGAATATGTGCATTGTGCATCATGATATGATGGAGTTATGACCTCTGATTGCATATCCATTCTGTTCCTCACATCTACTGTGGAATATTGGATTTCAGTGAAAATGAGTATGCAGGTTTGTACATATTATTGATGTCACAGATAAGATCAATTGTCAGCTCTCTGCATTATAAATTAGTGAAGATATGGTCCTATATTGTCAATTTTTTAAAACTTTTTTTCCACAGTACAAAATTTGCCTATGATTATTCAGTTATTACCAGATCTAGGATGCAGCTTTAATACTGACAAATACTACATGAGATTGCTTGTCAGGATTTTGTGAACATTCAATATCATGTAATTGTTATAGCATCATATAGTCAGTGATTGTGAACTTGGGTTTTTGAACATAAAAATACCATGGATCACTGAATTTCAAGCTAATTTGGTGTGCAGCTGTGTTGAAGTTAATTGTTTGAGTTATTGCCCCTGAATGTTGGACATAATCACTTTTATTTCCACATCTTGCTCTGTTTAAGACTCTTCTGAGAGAATTATCTAAGCTGAAGTTTCCTTTTCTTTTAGATATTGTTCAACTTAGAAAAACATTCCAAGAAAGAAGAATTGAAGGAGCTATCCTTAAGGTTGCAAGTGTTTCCATTTCCAACTGCATCATTGTGCAGAACTTACAACCATTCACATCCCATGATGCTATTTTGTTCTACTTTGAGAACAAGAGAAGAAGTGGTGGTGGCGATGTTGAGAGGGTAGAAATGAAGGCAGATGAGGGATACTGCCTGGTTTATTTTGACGATCATAGTGGTATGTACATATACATGTAGCTTAGTATACATGATAAAATTTAATACAGTTGACTCTCTTTGTAACAACATTCTTTGATACATAATGTTCTGTTTCCAAAAGTGTGGAAGTGTGGACGACCCAAGATTGTTCAAAAGGCAAATAGGGATGGAGAAGTTTACAAGGTTGGTCATATATATATATATATATATATATATATATATATATATATATATATATATATATATATATATATACAGAGTAGACATAATGATTTTAGAGAGTGAGAGATAGATAATGTAGAAAAATAGTTCACTTCCATCAACATTCATTTAAAAGAGTTGCTTTGTATATCAGTCAGTATTATATCAAGGCACATAAATGATATGTATGACAGTCTATTTTTCATTCATCAAGTAATGCACATGTTGTGTACTAAAAAATGAAGTTTTTGTTAAATATTGATGATAGAAAACTATTTTACCTGATTTATTTTTTAAAACATTTTACAAATGTTTTTACAGTGTAATAGATCAAGGAGAACAATGACTATTTTCATGTCTTTACTCACCCTTTTTTCTTTTGAGAGGGAAAAAAAAATGGGAAAAATCTGTCTAGTGGAATTGATATTGGGATGAATATCTACTTTATGCAATTTCATGGAATAGCAAATTACTTAAGCAGCATATTTCTTTGACATTTGACAGGCATATATCCTCATATACAAAATATTAAGTTTCATGAGAGGGCATTGCACATGCTGCAGCAGGGTGAGAAAATCCATATCCTATTTTGACTACCATTCAGATTGCTTTTCCCTTTATTGATATGGTGTAAAACAAACATAGTGTTTTTTGCTGTAAAGTCGTTTGTATCAGCTTTGATCTATCAAGCACTAAAACACCAAGGATATGCATTGCTCAGACCTGATCCCATTAAATCAATGTTTTTATCTCACTCCATTTCACAGCCTGATACAAGAACAATAGTGGATAATGAGATATCAGTAAGTCTGTATCCAGCTGTTAATAAACTGTCAATAAATAAGAAAGTTAAGTTCAGATCTTTTAATTATCAAACAGCCATCTTGTTCTGGGCATGCTGGAACAGGGGCTGAATCTGTCACTGATTTTGAACAAATAAATTGATGTAAACAAATGTACATACAAATAATTTTCATCTTATTATCATTTTAAAAAAATTTCTGCACTGATAATTTTTGGTAACAAATTCATAAATCACCTACATAAAATTAACTTTTACAATGACATTGCTATAAGGCCTGAAATCCATGGACAAGGTATTAATATGCTTTTGTGTAGATCTTGTAATATGAGTGGTGAAAAGTTGTCCTTAAACTTTAACTTTAATTGTTGTGCATATCAGGTACGGCTGTTAGTGATTGTTGCATTGAAATGTGTCAGTGTTCTGGTATTAGCTCTATACTGTAATTCTAACTGATGAAATTAGGATCCCTGCATCTAGATATGGTAGCACCCCACATGCCACATTGAGAAATAGAATTGATTATTGTAATGCTCCATATTAGTATATTTAACTTTCCATCTGTTCATTATCTGTCTGTCCATCAAATCACACTTTTTTAACCAGGAAGGCTCTGCAGTCCTTACATATAATTGGATTCCATTTGAGAGGTGAATTGATAATGACTTCAGCAGATTTTTGTAACCATACTATTCAGATGCAATTTGATTTGTTCATTTTCTAACTGACCTACATATGTCTTTTATACGTTTAGTCTCCTCAATTCCATTTTTGGTAGAATTATGGCCCTTGACAACTAACTTCATATCTTTGACATCAGATGTAGCTTGTATCCAGCATAGATCTGCAGCCGTTACACCTAATTGGATGCCATATCTTAGGTGAATCACTTGTTGCACCTAGATATACATTGTAAAGGTTTCATCTTTTCAGGCCCTACTTTGATTGGCCATTTTCCATCAATATTACATATCCACTGCAGCCGTTTTTTGTAACCATCATAGCTCAAGAACCATTCAACATATTCTGATGCAATTTGGAATGTACATTGTCATATACACCTGTACCTAGATGTGACTTTTATGGGTTTTGTCTCATCAACTTCACTTTAAATAGCATTAATGCCCTTGAAAGTTGATATAATTACATGGGATGTTGCTTTTAACCACCATAGCTCTGCAACTCTTGTACATAATTAGATGCCATTTGATAGGTGAATTGCCTATTACAACTTGATGTGTCTTTTAAAGGTTTTGTCTTCTCGGGTCTAATTTTGATGGAGTTATTTCCCTTTATCCAGGAATATTGCATCTCCAGATCAGTAGATAGTTGTAATCAGGATGGCTCAACATATTTTTATGCCATTGTGCATGTACATATCTTAAGATTGAGACCTTTTATGTGTTTTGTCTTGTCAACTGCAGTTTTGTTCTCTTTGCACTCATAACTACTAGCTCTAATTTTAACTGGGATAGTTATCATGAAGGGAATGTATAATTTTTAATTTAATTTCTGTATTTATCTGTTAAAATATCCCAGAGGGGTCAATATTACTAATAGATTAAGAGATAAAGTCTAAATAAAAACCACTGAAAAATAAAATAGAAAAAATATTTTAAAATAATGGTTGATACTCTTAATCATAATTGTAAAATAAAAAAATTTAATCAGATTTTGAAATCAACAAATTAATTTTTTTCTCTACTACTACTTCCACTATGGATAATAATAATAATAATAATAATAATAATAATAATAATAATAAAAAAATTTCTATATTGATTTTTATCTTACTTTGTTTTTATTTATATTTTAAGGAATTATTTTTACTTATTACAATATTACTACTATTACAACAACAACTACTACTTCTACCAAACTAGTCTTATTTTTTAAAGTATTAATTAAAGTACTGACACCTTTAGTATTATATCTATATGTAACAAATTTCCAGTGTAAAGCCATTTTTATTAAGACAGCATTATTGTGGAATGTTTGACATGGAAGAAAAGGATTAAAAAATCTAGACTCTACTTACAGTAAATTTTTAAAACTCAGAGAACTTTTGTCACTGTGATTTTGTTTCGATTTTATTTAATGTTAATTTAATGAGGGATCATATCAACTTATATTATGAATAGGTGGAGCCACAGAATAACCCAGTCCTGATATTTGGTTCCCTTGGATTTTATTGTTCACTAGAACAAATATTAGATCTTATATTGTCCCTAAGAATGCATGATTCATAATACATGTATTTATTAAACAGATGATGTCTTTTTTATTCTGAGGTGAATCAAAAGATATACTACGTTAGAATTAGAAGACACTAAAATTGCCATTTTACTTCTTTGTTTAAATTAATAAAAACAGTTTATTAGAATAATTTTGGACTCTTTTTTTTCAGACTTTAGTGCCAATCTAGTATATATCAAAATGTAATGCTATTAACATAATTTTTCCTGGAATGTGTTGAAGGGCTGTTAAATCAAATAAAATTCAGTAAGAGCATACATGTATGGGCTTAATATCAAATCAATAAACACATTTTAAATAAGAAGACATAGTTTTCATAATAAAGATAATAATAGTCAGATAGTCTTAACACAAAAGTATTTTCAAAATCTGAATAAAAGTTGTGCCTCCTGTAACAATATAGAATTCAATAATCAGTAAGTAAAAAAAAAAACTCTGTACAAAGTGGACATTTTTTTAAAAGACCTGATGAAATTGCTCATTTTTATGCAAATTATTTTAAATACTGTTTGTTTATCTCATCATAAAAAATAACTTATATTTGAACAGGAACAGAAATATTTATTGGGATATGAAATAAAAATTAAAAGTCAAAATATCAAATCTGACAATGGACAAATATTCTGAATATTTATAGAATTACAAAAATAATCTCTACAAAAAAACTAACCATTCATTATAGTTTTGCAGTTGGTCTAGTAGTGAAATTTTTTTTTAATGCTTGTCTTTTTACATAAAGTATATTTAAGCAATCATTTCTTCTTTATTTGAATATGAAGTAATTAGCAAACTATCACTCTATAAATTTTATCAATGTTTGATACATTAGAGACAAAGAAACAGAGAAAAAAAAACCAACAAAAAGAAAGATTTTTTTTTACAAATTGAAAATGAAAGTTTCATGAAAATTAAGGCTTATTTAGAAACTAAAGTACACCACACACTAAGTATCCTCAGAATGATACATGGATCTTATAATTTTAAGGAAATACATCTGTTGAAAAAATAATTATAGAAAAGAATGACAAAGGTAATTATGTGAAAATAATGTGTATTCCATTTTTTTGTGCAGATATCAAATTATGTGAT
This sequence comes from Margaritifera margaritifera, assembly GCA_029931535.1. Lineage (NCBI taxonomy): Eukaryota > Metazoa > Mollusca > Bivalvia > Unionida > Margaritiferidae > Margaritifera > Margaritifera margaritifera. The sequence continues at coordinate 913,795 of JAQPZY010001003.1, read as the reverse complement.
TTTCCATTTTTGACAACGATTATGGTTAGTATTTGATTGCTGATCAATAAATTCATTCTTTCATACAGATAACTTAGCTCCTCATTTTTTAACTCCTCTCTGAGCAAAAATAACGTCCATAATTTGTAAGATTGAGACATTTTTAAAGCAAGATGAAGATTCTTTATTTGTAAAGCAGGAAGTAAACTGGAAGTAATGTTGGATCACTTTGTTCCATGCTGCCACCTATCAAATTAAAGGGATGCTACTGACTATAACCCCTTACTTTAGTTGTTGAAGTAGTAAATATCTTGCATGTTGTAAACTGTATAGCTATCTTTCTATCTCTCTGTCTCTTTATATATATATATATATATATATATATATATATATATATATATATATATATATATATATATATATATATATATATATATACATACATACAATCACTAAATTTTTTTATTCCTGCATGAAAGTGCACATTATGCCACTGCACCTCATTTTGCAGATCAGACTGGTTCATCAGCAAAAATAGCATGGATTTAACATTGTACTTGCCAATGATGTTCAAGTTGCAAAAGTTTGTGCAGATGGAGGATGACATGGATTAAAATTTGTTTAGTTTTAAGGAATTTAATGATTGTGCCAGGTTATTACTTCCCAAGATTGAAGCAGGAGAGGGGGAAATGCTTCATTGTTTCTCAGATCTAGACTTTATAAAGTTTTTAATGGATGAATCAAGAATTTGAAAGCTTATTTTCTAGGTCTTCTTTGGGTAGAAAGGTATATTATTCTAAATGCAGCAATTCAGTTGTTCTGATATATAAACTAAGGTATTTTTCCTATTTTTATAGGGAAATTTAAACTGTATATTGTATTTATATCCAATTCTGGTAGGACTCATTCAGTCCTATCTTCACGTATTAGAGTTGACTAAAACTGTTTTCCAAAACTGAAAAGTAGCTAAGTGCAGAGAACTGTGAATTTGTTTAAAAAGATTCACTTATATATCACTGAATTCAGATCCATGTTTGTCTCCATATTATAATTCATGGCCTAATGCACATTGTACAAGACATCAGGTGGTTGGGTTGACAGACTAGCAAAATTTTGAAAGATCTTTTGTGAAAAGTCAATCAGAAATGGGTTAAATGCATGCATGTAACAATATGGCATTTTGATTTCAGGAAGTTTGTTAAGATAATAAAATAAGATTGGTGACATTACTTTTAAATCATTCTATGATGTTGTGCTAGAATCATGTCAATTCTAAAGCAGTAAAAAGAGAATGATAATAAGGGAGGCAACTCTGTCAAAACATGGCATTGTCTCTTCAATGGCAGCTCACTTCAACAATAAAAATGGTTGGAAATCAGTTAGTTGATAACAAAAGATGGTTGTAAAAGAATCCATGAATATATACCCTTTGTTCATAATACCTTACAGTGAGTTAATAGAGTAGTGAATAATTCTTGTTGACAACCTTGTCTGTGTTTGTACAAAAATAGTCCACAGCAACATTGTTGACCTTTATATATGTTGGCCTTTATATATGCAGTTATGTAGGAGACACACATGATACATTATGTGTTTATATATACTCTTTGAGTAATTGCTTTTCAGAATTGACTTGCATTACATATGGAATCTAGAGCTGTGCATTGTCTGTTTGAATGTAATATGCATCATGACACTTGGATAGCAATAAAATACATACCACAATGCATATTATACAGTTAGCACATGATACAATATATATTAGAATATAAGAGGAATGATGCAATACATGACATGATACAGAGTAGTACCTTGTCTGTTTGTCTTTGCATGTAATGTCTATGTCGGAGGTGTTGGCTTTATAAGCATGTGGCAAGGTTATTTGTACTACCTGAATATATCATGATCATTTTGCAAATTCTGCATATGTCTATATTAGTAACTGTACAATGCCTCTGTAATTATTTGACCTCTGAAACCTGAAATATTTCCAGATGAAAGCCTTAAATACAGCTGAGAAGTTTATGTTTAAGATGTTTAAGATTTCATCTGCTATCTTAGTATAGCATTATGGGACTGGAAGTAACTATTTTGTATTGACATTAAATCCACAAATTACCTTTCATATCTGAATTTGTAATATAAATGGAAAAGTTGAAAATATGATTCATGTATCATTTTACATAACTAGATATGAATACAAAAATGATATGTATGGTTTTTTAAAATGAAAATGGTGGTTTCTTATTGATTATGGGAAGCAGTCTGATAACTGCTGTCAAGCAAATGAATGATAATTTGCAAAAAAGAAAAGTGCAGAAACATTTAACACTTTTATTAAAGAGACTTAAAACTCTTAGATTTTATTTCTTTTCTCAACTTTGATTCATGTATATCATCATACAGAACTATCAGATGCTTCTACATTGATAATGTAGAAGCATACATAAATTCTGCATTCACAACACAGTATTGGGATATTCTGGCAGGCATTCAAATATTGATGCAGTATATCATCACAGAAAATATTGCAATACTGATACGTATAGATTAATTGTTTCATTTCTCATGGAATGACAACTGTATCTGGTGAGATTCAGCAATGTTGCATCTCAGAAGACTTTGATGACATCATAGATTTTTGACTTGGCATTTTAAAATTCAGCAGAAAAGGATGAGATTGGGAAAGGTGTATCACTTAAGTTTTTCAATTTACCAGTAGTTTTTTGTGCATCCAGAAAAAATGGAGAAAAAAAATTGTAACATAGACTTAATGCTGAATACAGTTTCATGTAAAGAAAAATGTTGATTTTCATTTCTCTAATGGGGTTCAAAACAATTTTTCAGTTATTGATAAAGTGCTGAGTCAGTCACACAAGGTGGATGGTGCTGATGTTGAAGTCCATATCCATCATGAGTGTTTGGGACAAAGATCTTCAAGAAATAGATTTGATCCAAACCTCAGAATGTTCAGTCCAGGGCATAAAGGTAAGTTCTTTCTCTCACAGGTACCTAAGAATAGGATAAAAGGTCCATATTCATGTTTAGTTTCTTCATTTAATGGCTAGGCTTCAAAACTACTTCTTTAAGCAGCAGTAGATTTTTCTTTTGAATCTAAACTTTATTATGTATGAAATAAGTAGCAGCTTCATCAGTGAAACAGATTACTTAGCAAATTTGAAGCTTTACTCATAGTTCCATTAGACAACATGGTACACACCTGAAGACATCATGGGATTGCTTTTGGCTCAGTTCTATATATAACATAATATGAATCATATATGCTACATAAAGTGGTCTACACAATCTCAAAACCACATTAAGTCTTTTGAGATGTTTTGGTAAAAGGAAGAAGTTTGTTCATTGCATATTAACATGTCTTGGCCTGATAGATTTGATGTACTCCATATCAGATAAGGTTATTCCACTCAGAACAAGATACATATGTAGTTCTGTATTATATACCATATTTTGCACTATTACCATATATTAAATACAGTAAAACTCCTTTCAGTAATTTTTTGGATACAACCAATTTAAGGATGTTGGATAACAGGCTACCTCATCATTTGATTGGTAGACAACATATCCATTAATAGAAAGAATGATCTGTAGATAGAGGTATCTTAATTCCTAGGTACTTCTTTCATACTGGTTTATGTTATATACAAATCAAATGATGAGGTAGCCTGTATCTGGATTAGCACTGGGAAGTTCCAATTTTGGACATAATGTTTGGAAAGTTTACAGAGGGACCAATTTAGCAAAGTTTGCTGTATCATTGTAGCAGTTTTAGTAGAATTTACTACACATTGAGATTTATAATAGTACAAATAAATATATTTACAAAATACACTGGCACTAGTGTCATGTCATTGCAAGTAACTTTAGTTTTGACAATGAAAGAATTAAGTTAAACTTAGCTATAAATTACAGATGATGTAACTCTTGAAGAGGAAAACACAGATGACCAAGCAAAAGATAAGGCCTCAAGCAGTGTTTCCAGTAATCCAGATAAAGAAAGTGACTTTGTTGAGGTACAAGAGTGGCAAGAAAATGATGGTAAACTTCCAACTCAACATGCTTGTTTAATTGATTTCATAAATCTGTGCTTGTTAATTATCTAGAAAGATTTTGTTTTTGATAAACTATTAGCTGGTAAATAATTATGTTGAGTTATTTTAGTGGAAGAAAGTTGCATCTCAGTCATTGAGTCATTGGGGATTCCAGGATCATCAATAATTTGATTAAGGTTTAAGGGAAGAGTTTTTCATTTGCTTAGTTGATTTTTCTTTCTTAGGATGTTTCACTAGGGAGCAAATAAAACTCATTCTGCAACATACTTTTTCACCCAATATACCATGGTGTGAAGGTCGCAGGGGTAGAAGATTCACATTAAGTTTTTGGTTTAAGTTCTTCATTTGCATATACAATTAGAATCTCATTATCTCAAACATGGTTGGCTCAGAAGCTCTGGTTTACTCGAACAGGTACTCATACTTTGGAGAATGATATTGAACTTCATTGACTTGAACTACTGACTTCTTACTCAGTCCCTTGTAAGTTTGAGCTGTCAAGATTCTTCTATATTTCCTTCAGTTGTCAATGGATTCTTTTCATACTTGGGATGTCTCAATATAAAGTTAAGACAGTGTATTCTGAGAAGTAAGCACTTGTCCATTTGACAAAGGAATAGATCTGTGTTTAGGTTTTGTTTAATTTAATCTTTGACTTATATTTCCTTTTGGCACTGAGGGATTTTTCTTACACTTGTGAGTTTCCAATTTAAAGCAAAGACCAAAACTTGGTGCTTATTTTAACCTTGGGGTCTAGGTCACAGATATAGAAGATATGGGTTAAAGTTGTTTTTCTCAGTTGGTAATATTTCCTTAAGGTGTTTTCATATTCATTTATTACTTTGGAATGTTAATTTAATCTGAAGCAAAGAGAGTTCATTCTAATACATTGTTTCTCATCCCTTTTCCTCGAAATTAGGGTAGCAGACATGAAAAACAATGGGTTTTAATAAAGTTAGGGTTAAAACAATGCTGTAGGGTGGACTTTGTATGCAAGCCTTCATATTGAATATTGATCATATTTACTTAGCTCAAACAATACGAAACAGCTTCATAACGATAACCAACATTAAAGATATGTGGAAGAAATTGTATTCTGATTGGCTGATTATATACAAGCAGTACATTTGCCATATAAATTGATTCAAAGATTTTAGTTTCATCTCATTTGATAGATTTAGTTCATATCTGTGAGTTTATCATTTTTTGTGGCTACCAATTTTCTTGGATTGTTTTTATTTGTAGAAACCACCAATTTTAAGATCCAGTGAACAATTATAATTCTGTGGAAACACTAGAACTCCCTTCCCCATCAGTAAATTTAAGTACTAAAAAAAATCATATCTTCAGAAAACCACAAAAATTGATACACAAAAATAAATAAATTAACAGAATACAAAACCTATTTTCAGGGAAGAATTGTACACTAACACTCTGGATCAAGTATAAGAGAGCTCCAGAAATGATGATTATCAAAGATATGAAAAAAATACCATGCAGTTGGAACTTCCGTGTATATTGGAACTTTTACACAAAAACAAAGCAGGGACAACCGATGTTGTACGAGATTGTCAACAGATATAATTGTTCAGTGACTGTGTAGTGATGATGAAGATTTGTTTATATTTGAAGTCACTGAAAAAAGTTTTGAGCAAGAATCAGATGTGGTACATTATATACATGTGGTGCTGGACAATGTTTTCAAATGTGCACACCAGTTTTTGTACCTTGATACTCTTTTAGTTGATCAAAGAGTGCAAGGTGATGTCCTTCAGCTAGTGATGCAGAGAAAGGAACTGGATGGAGCCAGGATTGAATTGATGGAACAACAGGACCTTGATGCTATGTGCATCATATGTACAGAGAAAGACAAAATGTCTGTGCTTCATGTAGTTACTGAAATCATACATAATGTTATGGAATGCTTTGCAAATCAGGAAGAAATCATTTCTGTGGACCACATGTGGCAAAAAGTGATGAATCAGTTTGGATATATTCAGAAACTAGGTGATAAATACCCCAACGTAACAATTACATTGGATGAAACAGCTGCCATTATGTTGAAAGGTCCAAGGGACCAATCAAAAGCTGCTGCACATCATCTTATGGAGCTTGAAGGAACTGCACATTCTGAGGTCAAGGAGGACATTTTCTCCCCAGGTTGCCAATTCGAAATTTTCACTTATCCAAACATGTGTGATTATATTGACAATATTATCATAGAACTTTCCATAGTTTGGATACCAAACCACCTGACAAAGAAAATACATCTCTTTTCAAAGAAGCTTGAAAAAATAAAGGGTATCGATAAATTGATCAAAGGTTGTGTTCACGAAAGACTATATCCTTTGCCAAGAGACCAGCTAGTATGTTCCCCTGAGATGTTGAGCTCCAAAGAGGAATTGAAAAAGAAGCACTCAGGGAAAATAGTGATTAATCCATCTACTACAGGCTTACTTGTCACTACTGCAGATGAGATATTTGAAAGTGTTGATGCTGCAGTGCAAGAAATAATCAGTAAACAAACAGGTAATGTTCAGCATGTCTCAATGAAACCTGGTCAGGAGATCATAGCAATCTGAGCTGGAGTCTGATATTGAGATTTCACTCTCAGCCAATGAAGTTTACCTTTCAGGTGCAAAGTTGTCTATATCAGTTGACACAAAACTTCAAGGACAAAGTCAAACTAAAAGGTTTTATAATATAAAAATCTGGTAAAAAGGATGGAGAATCAGTCACAAACTCTGATCATAATGTTAGTGAGATTTAAAAGGACACAGGGCTTACTGCATATAAAGAAAGCTTTCACATCTAGAAAGAGATGTCATAGTTGCTTTTGAACAAGATAACTCAGACAAATACAAACAGATTTTAATAACTTGGAATGTGGGTATACCTTGACAGTATCTCTGATGGGTTTGAATACTAGCCCATGATCTTGTGTTTGGTGTCAAAGGTAAACAAAAATTAAGTGGGAATGGATTTTGATAACACTATGCTAGTTTGTAACTATGATGATTTTGAATGATGATGTGGGAATGGATTTTGATAACACTAGGCTAGTTTGTAATTATGATGATTTTGGATGATGAAGTGGGAATGGATTTTGATAACACTATGCTAGTTTGTAACTATGATGATTTTGAATGAAGTGGGAATGGATTTTGATAACACTATGATGAAGTGGGAATGGATTTTGATAGCACTATGATGATTTTGGATGATGAAGTGGGAATGGATTTTGATAACACTATGATGAAGTGGGAATGGATTTTGATAACACTATGCTAGTTTGTAACTATGATGATTTTGAATGAAGTGGGAATGGATTTTGATAACACTATGATGAAGTGGGAATGGATTTTGATAGCACTATGATGATTTTGGATGATGAAGTGGGAATGGATTTTGATAACACTATGATGAAGTGGGAATGGATTTTGATAACACTATGCTAGTTTGTAATTCTGAGCAACACTCAGGATGAGATTGTTTACCTGTCCTACATGATCTTGCAGTCAAGGTTAAAAGTTGGCACTTACAATTTTGTACTTCATATAGCATGTGAACACTATAGCATCATCAAAACATGAAAGCATCTTGCACAGACATGTTATGTAAGTGCATCTTAATCAAGTTTTACATAAGTTTGATAACCTGCTGGGTTTCCACAGGTCAGGGGAAAAAAAGGAATTTTATCATAAGTCGGGCAAAAATAGAAATATGAGTAAAAGTCATGAAATTTTTTACCCTAATTCAGGGAAATATTAATACTGAGGTTATGTGCATACAAGGGAAATGTGCTGTGTAATGTCCATGTCTAGAGCTGTTTTGTATCCATGATTTTAAATTTCTTTCAGTACAAAATGTTTGGAGTAACATTTGAATTTATTTAAAGATGGTAATGCATGAACTGATTAGTTTGTTCAAATAATTGGGTCATTGCTAGCTGTATTTTTTGCTTTAATTTGATTTCTTGACATGTTCTGTATATCAGCTGCACTTTTGTTACTAGTATTTTGTCACTTTTTACAAATTTGACAGATGCCTATAGTAATCACATATGTCCATCAGTCTGTACATCTGTCTGGCTGTCAGTCCATCTCTCCATTCATGATTTGGTTTCAGGAAAATAACTTTATTGCGAATTGTTGAATTGTAACAGAATTTGGTATCCACCTTTGTGCAGTGTGTCATGCTTGATAATTTGGTACCCACCTTTGTGCAGTGTGTCATGCTTGATAATTTGGTACCCACCTTTGTGTAGTGTGTCATGCGTGATAATAGCGTACCCACCTTTGTGCAGTGTGTCATGCTCGATAATAGCGTACCCACCTTTGTGCAGTGAGTCATGCTTGATAATTTGGTACCCACCTTTGTGCAGTGTGTCATGCTTGATAATTGGTTCCCACCTTTGTTCAGTATGTCATGCTTGATTATTTATTTGTTTGTTATGTCAGTGTGTTTTATTTGTGTCACTCAGAATATTTAACGAATATTTAGCAAATTTTCAATAAGTTTGCATAATTATGGTAATGATTGAAAAAAACAAAAGAAATTATGAAATGCATAAAAAGTAAATGGATATAGTGCAAATATTGGATAGGTTACTAAACACAAGTAGTGGAACAGTATAATATCTTATTTCATTAATCCATCTTGTGTTTTTATTGATGGTGATGATGATAATGATGATGAAAGTGATATTTATTTCATAATGTTCTAAAGCTGTAAACATGTACAACATAAATATAAAATGAATTAAATGAACACTGATAGAATAATTAAAAAAGTATTAGCATCATGAATGATGACCATAGTTAGACATCTTAGCAAATGTCAAATGTCCATTGCACATCGGCTTTTTTACCAACACTTTTACACAATAAGCAGTGCCAAAACCTCCTGTTATCCTGAATATACCAATTATTCAAATAATTTAGATTCAACACTTTGTTGAATTTCTTTGTTTTTCTAATTTTCAAAATTTTCAGAAGCCCTTTGTTTTGTAGCACTATTTGGACAAACCTAAGATGAAATACCTGACCAACTTGCTAGTGATATCTTGATAGTTAAAGTCCTTCTGTTAATGTTATTTAAGTGCAATTTCCCTTATTATTACTATTCCTGATGGGAAAAGCCATATAAACATCGGGTTTTAGCCAGAAGACTTTTTATGATGTTTAGTTGTTCCAAAATCAAATGCTTCTGCTCGGACATCCAATATAACCTCAATGTGGCCATCTTGTTATTGCTACTTCTAAATGAATGGCCATATCAACATGGGGTTTTCACGAAAAGACTTATTATGATGTCAAGTTTGTCCTAAATGAAAATGGAGCTGAGATAACTTCCAATATGGCCATCACAGTGGCCATCTTGAAAATCCTGTTATTTCCACTCCTCCTGAATGGAAAGTGATATCAGCATTAGGTTTTCATGTGAAGACTTCTTATGGTGTATAGTTAGTCTTGTATACAAATTGTGCTCATCTGAGGTCCAGTATGGCCATCACAGCAGGCATTGTGATAATCTTATTACAACTACACATAGATGGAAAGACAAATCAACATTGATTTCTCATCAGAAGAGTTCTTATGATGACTTGTTAGTACTAAATGAAAAAATGTCCAATTTGACATCCAGTGTTGTCACCTTGGCTGCATCTTGAAAATCTTGTTATTGCTACACCTCCTAAATCAACATGCAGTTTTCTTTGGAAGACTAATTATAATGATACATTTATCTAATTGGTCCTTGATGAAAATCTTGCTGATCATACCTCAAATATAGCAGCCATAGTAGCCATCTTGATAGTCTTGTTATTGCTTCTCCTCCTGAATGAAAATATTATTGATATTGAGTTTACACTAGAAGATATTTTATGATGTCTAGTTGGTCTTAAATGAAAATTGTTCTGATTAAACACCAAGTATGGCTACAGTATCTCAAAAATCTTGTTATCGCTACTTCTCCTGAATGGACATATCAGCATGGGGTTACCACTAAGGGGCTTTTTATGATGTCTAGTTGGTCCTAAATGGAAATGGTACCAATGTGGCATCCAGTATGGCCACCATGGCAGCAGTCTTGAAAATCTTGTTATAACTACTCTTCCAGAATGGAATGTCATATTGAAATGGAGTTTTCATATGAAGACTTCTTATGACTATTCCACCTGAATGGATGGTCATATCTACATGGGGTTTTCACTAAAAGACTTGTTATGTTGTCAGTTATGTGTTAAAAGTGCCATTAAAACCAAGTAAATGAATGAATCGAGTATTTCAGAAATAAAAATGGCACTGATCTGATGTTCAATATGGCCACTACAGCAGCCATCTTGAAAATCTTGTTTTTTCTATTCCTCCTGAACGGAAAGTCATATCAGCATGGGATTTTTACTGGAGGACTTCTTATGGTGTCTACTTGTTTTTAAATAAATTTTGTATCTCATGAATATCCGAGATAGTTTCAACACTCAGCAGTTAAAAAGAAGTAGTGGTCTTATCTTGGATTCCTGAAAATTCTTTTTGGACAGTAGAGCATCAGTCTCTTTGAGGGACACTTGTTAACTTGTTTAATATAAATACCTGTAGTATTGTAACTAGAACTAGGAATAAAAGAACATATAAAATGATATCTCATAATTATGAATGTTTTTCCTTCTTGAATTTCAACTTGAAAATTGGTCCTCCGACCACCTGTTATGAACAACCACCTGTCTTGAGAGACAACTTTTTATTAGCAGCAGGAGCAGTTACTCAACACAGGTTTTATTCTGCTCCAATGTTCTTGTGCTGGCATTAGTTGCAAGGATAAGTGATGTACTTACCTTTTCTATATTTCATGTTGCATTCATAATTGCCATTGCCATATGACCTTTTTTTAGACCTGAAAATCTCCAGAGTTCATGAGGAAAGTGAGACAGGCAGAATCAGAACTACAGCAATAGAAAAATGCCAGTTCCCACCAGCATCCAAAAAAGATAAGGACTCTACTGATACTAAAGTTTGTAATCTACTTCACTTTTTTCATGTATTATCTAGAATTCTATATGGTAAAACTTTTAAAAATTCAACCACATAAAAATAATTCATTTCTTTAGTTATGCTGGTCAAAGACCTGAAGACCCCATGAAATGGCCTGTTTGTCTGTCCATTATCACAAGTTGGTTATTACTACTCCTCCTAAATTACTTGCATGATTGCCATGAAACTTTGCCCACATATTGAGCCTGTGGTCTAGTTGGCCCTAAATGAAAATGGTGCTACTCAGACATACAATATTGGTTTCACTAAAAGACTTCTTATAATGTCTAATTCGTCCTATATGACAATGTTGCCGATCTTGTTACTAATAGCCTTATTGAAAATCTTGTCATCCCTACTCCTCCAGAACAGAAAGTCATAATAATATGGAGTTTTCACCAGAAGACTTCTTATGATGTCAGTTGGACCTAAATGACATCCAATTTGGCCACTACAGTGGCCATCTTTAAAATCTAGTTATCCCTACTCCACCTGGATTGATGAACATATCAACATGAGGTTTTCACTGAAAGACTTCTTATGATGTCTAGTTGGTTGTAAATGAAAATGTTGCTGATCTGACATACAATATCGCCACCATTGTGGCTATCTTGAAAATCTTGTAATTACTGCTTCACCTGAATGGAAAGTCATAACAGCATGTGGTTTTCACTGGAAAACATCTTATGATGTCTGGTCAGTCCTAAATGATAATGGTGCTGATCTGACCTCCAATAAGGCCACCACAATGCCCATATTGAAAATCTTGTTATTGCTTACTTCTCCTAGATGGTTGGGCATATTAATATTAACATTGTGCTTTCAACAAAAAGACATCTTATGATGTCAGTCTAGTTGGTCTTAAATTAAAATGGTGCAAATCTGATTTCCAGAATGACAGCCATCTTGAAAACCTTGTTATCACTACTCCTCCTATAGGGAAAATCATTTCATTTTCACCAGGAGACATCTTATAATGTGTAGTTGGTTCAAAATTAAAATGATGCAATCTGATTAGCAATATTGTCACCATGGTGGCCATTTTGAAAAGCCATGAATGGATGGTCATATTAACATGTGGTTTTCACCAATAGTCTTATAATGGTGTCTTGTTTGTCCTAAATGAAAATGGTGTCAATCTAATATATACTATGGCTACTACAGTGGCTAATGTGAAAATTGTATCGCTAAATATCAGGGATTATTTAAAAACTCAGCCATGAAAAAAATAGTCTCATTGTGGATTCCTATAAATCATTTTGGACAGTAGTATCAGTCTTGTGGATGGACTAGAAGTAGAGCATATGACTCTGAGAGGGAACCTTGCATATATTTTCAAGAAGAGAATATATTATTATGTATGCCAGTGTTCATTGATTACTTTGGTTGATTCATGGTAAAATCAGTATATGTACATCTTCATACAGATCCATGCTTTATTTGTAATATATTAATTTTCATGTATTACAGACCTTGGATGAGAGAAAAAAATGTGACCTGAAGACCGAAGGTAATGTCATTGGCTTCCTTGATAATATGGATGGTGTTGGAACATTGATGCTTTTGTTTTTGAGCAAGATCATGTTCCACTGAAACCCGCAATACATATAGTTTTTTACAGTACAGTTAGTCTTTTTAAGAAGAAAATTGACATGAAGCTGATTAGGGGAGATATTTGATTTATCGAAGAAGAATGGATACACTTTTATTTTTATTGTTCATTTAGAACCATATCACTTGGTTGGATGTAGAATATTAAAACTGGTAACCAGTACTATCAAGTTGTATGCATGCAAAAGGTCTTTTAAATGAATGTATTTATTGATAAACTGCTCTGAAGACAGAATGGAAAATCTGCCAGATATCTTGAGGCTTCACTACAATGAAAAATGCAGTAAAGGAACAAGTTCAAGGGAGATAAATCTGCAGTGACAAATGCAATCTTACCTATCGATTATAAACAGACATACACAATGAATTTCAGATAATTACTGAGAACTTCTTGTTTGCTATATAGAGTAGTGACTGACTGAAACAGATAGATGAGGTGTCTTGGATTTTACATACATATATATATAGATATATATATTCGCAAAGGATATCAACCTAACTCGACATAGATTATGCATTTTGGAGTGATTTTTCACACATAGAATAGATCCTAAAATAGGACGATGTACTTTTTTTTCAATAATGTCTATATTTTCACATCCTCATATTTAACACCTGTATGCAATAATAGATAGTATAGTCTCATCAAACAATTTAAAATGACAATCAACTAGTAAATTCAAATTATGCATTTCTATAACTAAATCAATGCTTTTTTGGCTTTAATGACTAAATTCTTTTTGAAAGAAAATGGCATCATACCTTTTTGCCAGCCATATGCACAGAAAACATAGATTTATATGTCAACAAATTCTAGTAGAAAGAACTCGAATCTTGTAAAATGGATTATCTCCATATATGACAAGTATAACTTCATAGGGACTCAATTAAAATGGGCTTTGAGAAAGCGAGACTGATCTGCTAATTGTTTATTCAGCAGTTATATGTATGAAAAGTAATTAGTAAAAAGAATGTGCTATTGTGTCCTGTTTGCTCAATGGAATAATGAATAGTATTTGTGTTCAATAGAATAAAAAATGTAGTGAAAACTGTGTCTATCTGTACAGTGCCTTTATGATCTATATGTTGGACATTTTCATGAATAAACATCTATCACGTTATTCAGTGATGGGTATGCATGGAAAAGGCACAAACTAAATTTAATATTTTATTTTCTTGAATTTTAATGCTCTTACATTTCACTTACATTGGCAGATTTCATTGGATTGCATAGTTTTTCAGAGTATTAATTTGTTATTAAATGGATCAAAAATGTCTTTTGTGAAGTAAAGAAGAACATGAACCATGAATAATTGTACATGTATTACTATGGCATCAGATAGAGTGATTACATTAGTTTAGAACTTTTAAGTTCATGAAATTTTGCATCTGAATAAAATCATAATCAGTAAATTTCCATTGTTCCACATCTTGCATAAACTTATACCACAGTATTATAAATACCTTGGTGCTGAAACAAACAAACAAGCGATGCTATACCATGGCATAAGGTGGGTGGTGGGGAGAAGGACTTTGAATATCGGCTTGGTTCATAATTTTTTGTGACTTTAATTTGTAGCCTAGCTTGCCTATGAAAACCACAAATATTTAAACCACAAATTTAATCTGATTCACAATAATCATCTGTTGCAATTAATACAGTATCATCTGTGTAAAGAAGAAGAAATCCGTTAAAATATGTGTAATTTGATACCTTTATATAATTTGATACCTTTACAATTGTTACTTTTTACAAAGATCTCTAAATCAAAAAAAAAAATGTAACATAATAATGGTGATAATTTTTCTCCTTGTCAGACACCTGCATCACATGAGAAAAATCCTAAATAGTACCACTGACACATAATTTAATGTTTTGATAAGAACTATATATAACTTTCAGGTAACATTATGTTGACTAGATCTGAACAATGATCTGCTACCATAAATGGGAGATTATGGTCGACTATGAAGTTGGTGAACAGTATCTCAGCACATATATCTTTATCCACATTTGATGCAGATTCTGTGAACATGGATTTCAGTGATGGCATAGTTTTTGTGGGATTTTGTGGGGTTTCTGCATGATGCATAATGTCATTCTTGCCACTGCTGTCCTATACCAGCCCACTCCTCCTCCTCATGAGTAGGGCCTAGTGAATGCATATGAAAAAGTTTCTTTATTTAACTGACTTGTCACATTATTGCATGATATGTTACATAGCTCGATGGCACACTATGTTATGACTTCACTGTATCCAGGCTGCCACAAATTTTAGCAAATGTTAGCATGTTAAATGATAAGCCCATCCCTCAGTTTCAACCAATTTTATTAGACTGGTTCCCTTGTATTATCATAGGACAAATACTGTCAACATTTATACCTCACATGGCCATAATGTCAGGTGACCTTATGGTATGGCCCTACATATAGCATGTATTGTCTGAACTGTGTCATCTATCAACATTTGCTATTTTTAAACTTCTTTTTTAAAAAAAAAAAACACTGGACAAATTTCAACCAAATTTGTCAGAGAGCATCCTGACATAGAGAACATTTAGGTATTTTACAAATGATGCTGATCTGCCATCAAATGTGGTACCATTACTAAAACAGAAAAACTTCTAAATGACTTATCCAAAACCACTGAACAGATAATGACCAAATTTTACAGAAAGTTTCCAGGCATAGAGTGTTTTCTAATTTGTGTGAATGATGCTGATTGACCATCAAATATTGCTGCCATTACTAAAAATAGAAAAACCTTTCAATAACTTCTTTTCAGAAATGGCCCTTGAGAATTATACTAAATTGGACAAAAGGTGTCCAGACATGAAGGGCATTACATTTTGTACTGTCAAAATAAAGCCATCATAAAATATGGATAAAGATTTCAAAAAATGGAGAAACCTTGAAATAGTTCTTATGATAACATATGCAATCAACAGGGTTAGAAAAAATGTCTACAGAAAGCACCATATTGAACCAGATTTTGTGAACAACGGATTGTTTTTGCATTTGGCTATCAGGCAGATGTCAGCCACGTGAGCATATCTCAGGTTCACTTGGACCTCTTGTTTATTTAAAAATTGCTCTGAAGTACAGACTGAATAGGTTTGTAATATGCACACTGTGTTTCATCTGATACAAGAATTCTTTTAATTTTAAAATTGCACAAGGAGGTTCAGTGCATGTGAACCAAACAAAAGGCAATGTCGTCCGAATGAGAATAAATTATTGTTTCATAAAAACCTTTTAAAAATGATTGGAAATTATAACCTGAATAAAAGAAAGTAACTTGTCTGTTTTCTTTAAAACATTTAATACAAAGAAAAAAAAATAGCTGGTAGACTTAGCATTGTCAAATATCACCACACACATACACATATGTAAACACTCATATATAATATAGTCACTGATATTAAATAAAAACAAATACCAAGTTTCTGTCTTTAAAATCCATTGGATGGTGGAATATAGTCTTAATTAGATGCAGTCATTGCTGCTTTCAATAGTTCAGTAGGGGGTTTGAAGGTCATGCAAGTGTCATTTGTGTTCATCTTTGCACTCATTAGAGACTGGATGGTACTGTTGTTCAAGCTTCCCTGCTGGATTCTCTGAGTGAATCCTGGTCAGAACTGAGTTGTTCTTGGTGACCATATTGTTAGCATTGTCAGAAAAGTATCCAGTGCAGTCTGACTCTGAGATATGCTTGTCTCGGTTTATAGAAAAAGATAATATACATCACATTAGGGACTGAACATTTCATTGGGGGAGGGGGAGCAGGGGACATAATATTTTCAAGCTTAATGGGGGCCTTACAGGTAATACAGCTGTAATAAATTCCTCTGTCCAGTGTGGGTGTTAACACAATCTCTTTATGAACACAAATTAACTGTGTAAACATGAGCATGTGCTTCTTATTGTCTTTCAATCAATCTATTTCATGGCTAAATCATCCTGAAAAGTATGAGTCAATTGGTGTTTTAACAAGATTAAGATAATTATGAATAATAATAAAGAGAACTAATCTGAATGGTGAATTCAGAATGTCAAATATGTTCTGGTTTGTCCCCATGTTATATACAGGTAGTGCTGCTATGTCGACAGATGTAGTACACTCTAGAATGACTAATGTTGATATGATGTTTGCAGTATGTGCAAAGAATGAAATGCTACCCTTACTGCGTTGTTTCACAAAGTCAAACTCTGTCAACCAGGAGTACAGATATTTAGTTTTACTGGGATTTGCTTGCTTTGCTGATAGCTCATATTGTTTTCTGAATCACAGGAATTGCATTTTGCCTTCAAAAATGAATCACACTTGAACACTAATCCGAATGCTGAAATAATCATGTTTTGCATTTTATGTATGAAGTAAAATCCAATTTCAAAGAAATGTCACTGTTCACAAGCTTGCCAATAATCTTTAATAAAGATGGCTTAAACATTCTTATTTAAGGCAGTGATATGCAGTAGCTTTAGTTCTTCAACACTCATCTCTTTGATTTACCTATAACTTAAAATGAATCAGGTTGTTCCACTTTGTGAACTTTACCTAATATGCAAAATAGCTTAATGGGCTCCCCCTATAGCAGTCTTCAAAGGACTTAACACATCACTCTAGCAGTTGTCAGCCTGGTAAGTAATACGTGAAATGGTGGTGGTTTACACATGACCACCTTGCCATTTGATTGAATCTATGAAAATTAGTTAACTAAACTGCCCCAAGAATAGTTTTCCATGAACTCTAAAGCAGGACTGTTTACCATTTTTACATGCTACATGTTACAGGCATATATCAAGGTGATGTTTTTATTTATTTATTCTTTTTTTTTTTTTTATATTACTGGAAATAGTGTTTATCGAAACATGACCATGTCAGGGGGTTTGGGAGTTAAAAATCATGTTTTTAGCATGACACATTGTGTTATGGCAGATATGATATGATGACCTATTGTCTGTTGTCCATCGTACAACTTCCGTCCATCCATTAGCAGAAGTATGTTATCGTTACTCCTCCTATATTGCTTGGAGGATTCAATGAAACTTGACATACACATTCATCCCAAGATCTAGTTGGTCCTAAATGAAAATGGTGCTGCTGAGACATCCAATATGGCCATCACAGCAGCCATCTTGAAAATCTTGTTATTGATACACCTGAATGGATGTTCATATCCACATGGAATTTTCACTAAAATACTTATTATGTTGTCTAGTTGGTCCTAAATGAAATTGGTACTGTTCTGATGTCCAATATGGCTGCCATGGCAGCTATCTTCAAAATCTTGTTATCTTTACTGCTTCTGGATGGAAAGTCAACTTGGGGTTTTCACCACAAGACTTCTTATGATATATAATTGGTTGTAAATGAATAAGGTTCTGCTTGGATATCTAATATGACTGCCACAGTGGCCATCTTGAAAGTCTTGTTATCACTACTACTTCTAAATGGATGGTCATATCAAAATGGCCACCACAGCAGCCATCTTGAATATCTTGTTATCACTTTTCATCTAGAATGGAAAGTCATATGGACATGGGGTTTTGACCAGAAGACTTCTTGTGATGTCTAGTTGGTCCTAATTGTATATGGTTTTGTTCAGACATCCATTATGGCTGCCACAGTGGTCATCTTGAAAATCTTGTTATTTCTACTCCTCTTGAATGGATGGTCATCAGTGGAGGCACAAGGGTTTGAGGCGCAATGTTCTTTAGTGGTGCCCTACTTTGCCAAAAATAACAGTTTTTATATCAGTTGCCAACTTCCATCCTCCTCTTCCATCTAAGTATAAGTTTTGTGAAGAATTACCCCCATTACATTAAGGTGAGGTGAAATACTATGAACATTTCATCTTAAAAATGAGATCCCAATTGATGCCCCCCTTTGCCTGGGGCTCGGGGGCAATTACCCCCTCCCGACTCCTTCCTCGCACCACCACTGATGGTCATATCAATGTAGGGTTTTCACTACAATACTTTTTATGATATCTAGTTGGTCCTAAATAAAAATGGTGCTGATCTTACATCTAATATGGCCACCACAGCAGCCATCTTGAAAATCTTTTTATTGCTGCTCCTCCTGAATGGAGTCATATCAGCATGGGGTTTTCACCAAAAAACGTCTTGTGGTCTTAAATTATAATTGTGCCAATCTGCAATCCATTATAGCCACAACAGCCACCATCTTTAAAATCTTGTTTTTGCTACTCCTGTAATTTCTACAATAACTGATGCTAAAATATGAATTATATCTCACTTAGGTTCACCTGTTGATCCAGAGATACCCTCTCCATCTGGAGGAGCAAGACCAAAGAGAAAATCTGCCCCACGAACTCCCGATCGGAAAAATCCTTCAACGGTAAAAGCATTTGGTAGTTCATAATTCAGTCTGTTTAATCAAATAACAGTTAATTTCTGTTCATCGTTCACTCTAAAAAGCTCTTGATTCTACAAATTAAAACGTTGATCCTTACATATATTGAAGGTCTATGAAATAACCCACTGATTCTAATACATTTTTCTTCATATTTCACCACGTCTTCACATGAATACTTTCAGTGTGTAAAAGTGTGATAAAACAAAACTAATACAAGGGTTTGTACTCTAAGGTATAATCAGTGATGTTTGTCACTGGTGAACAGTGTGAACAAGTTCACCTGTCCCTCCCATCAGTGTTTAAAAACTCCTGTTTTTCAGAAATAAATAAATTTAAAAAAGGAAATTACAATAAGAAATTAATTGGTCAGACTTGGTCAGTACCAGAAACTTTAATTGCCATTCTGTTTAAATATTAGTAAGATCCAATCAGCTTGATGCTTGCATGCTACAATAATTATAGCATAAAGAAAAAGTCTGTTTCAAGCGCTTTGGTTATCTTAGATGCATTGTCAGTAAGTCATTTCATTAAATATGTCACAACTTAATTCAGGCACTATTCAGGTGAAGTTACATATTGGGTGACATATTCAACTGTTTCACAAATTTGAATTAAATTTTTCAATATAGTGCAGGACAATAGCTGCTGAATTTCTTTCTGTACAGCCATTCCCATTCTACATCGGTCGGTTAGGGGGAAATTTTTTCACATGAATTAAAAAAAGTCAGCTGCTGATCAAAGGTTTATATAATGGATATCTAAGATGTTATTTTTAACTGAGCAACTGAAATAATTTAAAAAATAGTGAAACCATGTAGTAATTCAGGTCATCATTACAATGTTCTTTTGTCACAATTTGATTACCTATGAATAAAAGCACCCTCAGAAACACAGACATCTATAACACATTGATGTCTCTGTTCAGAAATCAAAGGAAATTGCCTGATGGTGGTTTGCAGTGATGGAGTTTTTATTATAAGAGGTAACTAATAGCTTTTGAGTTTGTTTTGAGACTTGAGGCTCAGAAATTGGACACTGACGTTCTACATGCACTATTTGGCGAGACTTTATATATTTTAAAAGAATGAGGGTTAAAGAAACAAGAATTTATTGGGAAAAATGTCAAGTCAGGAATTGTGATTAAAACTCCTATAAAATTGGGAATTATTACATGTGTGGCACAGAATCCCTAAAAGGAACATTATCATGTATTACATCTAATTTTGAATTTCATATTATACGTATTTAAGTACTAGTTACATACTACTACTCAGAGTTACTATTCCTCAGGCAAGTGGAAAGAAACAAGATTTTCCACATGGTAACCTACATTATGTAACACTTGGTTATTACTTGCACCAGATCTGATTTCATTAGTCATGATTTTGCCTATTGGTAATATGAAATAAGGAGATGCTTGTAAGTGAGTCTGAGCATCATGTTGAAACTAACAATTACCTATCTGACTTGACATGCATTTGTTTATATAAAAATGAACCCATTATGACTTATTTATCAAGCACAGTTACCTACAGATGCTATAATAAATTGCCTTTAGAATCTATTGTTTGGACTGTTCGTCAGTTTGGAAATTTGTTTTCTTTGATTTAAAGCAATATGCCGTTTAAATTTTTAAAAAAAAGTTATGATAAGTTAGAAAAGATTTCTGTATGAAAATTAGCATGGGCAGGGATTATAACAATTACAGAACTATCTTAGTCTTATTTTGTTTCTAGTGCTTACATGTAATTATATTATGAAATCAGAGGTGACAAACTAAAGGTGAATAATTATGGCTCCATTTATTTGAGATAATGACTGAACATATACTTTGACTTGAAGAAAATGCTAAACATGTGATGTGCCCCCAGGATTGGAAAATGGATCAAAATAATGACCGTGACTCCTAAATATCAAATGGCCAAGGACCACAATTATTTTCCTTCTGTGTTATGTATTGATCGTGATATATTTGTTACTCTCAGACGACTGCAAAACTCTCTTGATCAAGTCCATGACCCATCAGCAGGACCAGATGATATCTACTATCAACTTTTGAAGCACTTACCTTACACATCTCAGAATACACTACTAAACATTTTCAATAAAATTTGAGAAACTGGCAACTTCTCACAGTCTTGGCAAGAAGCAACATTGATACCATTACCTAAACCAGGAAAGGATCAAATCTACCCTTTCATCTACTATCCCATATCATTAACAAGCTGTATTTGCAAATTTGCTAAACCATGAAACAAATGATAAATGACAGACTCCTCTGGTATCTTGAGGCCAACAAATTACTATCAGACATTCATAATTGGATTCAGATGCAAGAGAAGCACAATAGACCATTTTGTCAGACTTGAAGCATTTATTAGAGAAACTTTCATAAAGAAAGAACATATAGTTGCCATTTTTTTCGACTTGGAGAAAGTTTATGACACCACATGGAAGTATGACATTCAGCCTAGGTTCAAGGGGTCACCTACCTAACATTGTTTCCAATATTTTGATAGATATAAATTTCAGTTAAGGTAGGCACCATCTTTTTTGAAAGCTATCCTCAAGAAATGGATGTTCCTCAGGGCAGCATATTGTCAGTCACCCTGTTCAATATCAAAATTAACAGCATAGGGAAATGCCTTAATCCAGGAACTGACTGCTCATTATCTGTTGCCAACTTTTTAATCTGCTATAGATCATAGACTATGCATACTATTGAACTTCAACTACAGATAAGCTTAAACAGAATTCAAAAATGGTCAAAAGGAAATTTTCAAAATTGAAAATTATATGCATTTTTTGCCAATATATTACGTCAAATTCATCGTGACCTAAAACTCGATGTTGACAGTTGTCTTATTGCATTGTGGAGGAGACCACATTTTTGGATTTAATAAGAGCTGTGGCAAATACAGTTTGGGGAGCAGATTGGAAGGAATTGTACCAGTTTTACAGGTGATTAGTATTAGTAAGATTTAAACTTGAATATGGCTCGATTGTGCATGGATCAGCCTGTAAATCTTATCTTCAGATGCTTGATCCGACACACAATCAGGGACTTGGACTTGATCTGGATGCATTTAGAACTTCCCCTTCATCACTTTATCAAGAACAAATGAAATTGGCTCTTTAGTGTACTACCAAACTATCTTCTAATCCATCTAATAGTGCATATGATGTAGTCTTTAGGCCCCAAATATCAATCCTTATATCATCAGAAACCAAATTTCATTCCACCTTTGGATGTATGAATTCGTTCACATTCAGAGCAGCAAAAATCAGTCATCATCCCTAAAGGGAACACAATCATGTATTACATGTTATTTTCAATTTCTTCTACCTATTTATGTACTAGTTCTATACAACAATATATGTACAAGTATGTTAGCTGTACTTGATAAATAAACCTAGCTGACCATCAAGGATTCATTTTTATGTAAACAAACCCATGTCAAGTCAGATATGCAATTGATAGTTCTAGCACATCACAATACATCTCCATATTTCATACTAAGCTATAGGCAAAATAATGGCTTTGAAATTAGGCCTGGTGCAAGTAATTACCTAGTGACCAACCATGTGGGAAGTCTTGCTTCTACATACTTAGTAGAGGAAATATATAGTAACTTTAAGCTAAAATAACTTAATACCCAGTAGAAACTATTGTTTGGGTGTTCTTCAGTTTGGAAGTTTGTTTCTCTGATTTAAAACAGCGTGCCCGTCCAATGTTAAAAAATGTATGATACATTAGAAAAGAGATTTTTGGATACAAATGAGCATGGGCAGTTATCTGAACTATCTGCAATTCTCTGATTGTATCTTTCCTCCTGGGCTTACATGTAATTATATAACAAAATCAGAGGTGATGAATACATGTTGTACAATCATGGCCCTATACATTCGAGATAATGACCCAACAATATACTTTGATTTGAAGAAAATGACACCAGTGATATACCCCTAGGATTGAAAAATGGACCCAAATGGTAGAATACCCCCAAATACAATAAAATATAATAAAATAGGAAGCCCCCTCCCCCCACTGCTAATCAACCAAAGGCCAATTGCTGCTGCAGCCAGAGTGATTGAGAATGATGGGAGTTTGATATTCCATTGGATAGGTAATGAACTGAACATTTTATTTCATTAGGCAATGTCTGCATGATTATCATACTGAACATTTAAGCTTTAGAAATGTTAGTGCACATTAAGTACCCAATATTTTACAAAGCAACAAAAACATTATTGGAAAATCAGCAATAGGCCGTGTGGATGACGGGCACTCCTTTCTATCTGTAACAAGAGGAAAAACTATTGATACCACCCACTCCATTTCTTCCAATCAGCACCAGTTAACTAACTTGTGCAGTTCGAAATCTGCCCCCTTGCCAATTCCATGCTATTTTTTTCTACCATCAGCATGTTCAGCCACTCATTACTTATATCAACACAAAGGAGGGATTCCAAACTTTTTCCCCATGTATGATTTAATTACTTTACTGATCATTTAATGACGAATTTAATGTGAAGTTTCTCTGTTGTTTCATGTCTTGTCTACTTGGATCGGGTTTTGATGGTATACACTTCTGGTATGTCATGCAGTTAATCACTTCCTTTAATTGGTGATTATTGCTTACCTTGGACTGGAATAGATTAGTATCAGCCCTTACAACAAATCATAATTGAAAGTGGCATATTCACTGCATGATATAAAAAATATGGTATTTAACAATGGTCATATCAAATTCAACAAATCCTTTCAGCATAGTAACTTAATTGGGTATTTGAGAACTATTGGATTAAGCACGTTCAGTCCTGTAATTCAGTCTAAATTGGATTGTTTGCACATTAAAATTAAGAAATAATTGAAGCATTGACTATGTGCATGAATTGTCTTCAATTTTTCACACTCAAGTCAAGTTACTTTGAAAGTTATTTGGGTGATTTTAATTACAAAAAATTATTTTCAATAGAATTTATTTTTAGATGGTCCCTGCATTTAACTTGATAAGAATTTGAGAGTTGCTGACCTTTTTTACCAAATAAGTCTGTTTGCAGCACTAAATGAACATTGAAGATTAACAAGGAAATATCACCTAAATTCATTTGATTATCAATTTGAATCCAAAAGAAAAGTTACTTAAGATGACCAGAATATCATATAATTAGATTTAGATGATTGAGTTCATAATGCCTTCAATGCAACACACTGGGGGTGGGGTGGGATATGTAAATAAATATCAATGTACACCAAAGTTAGAACGAAAGAAAATAGGATAATTTATAGCTTTATTAATATTTATGAATGTTGAACTTCTATTTTAATCTGTGCCACAAATATTCAAATAGGAATTTTTTTAATTCTTTCTATTTTGCCTTTACATAATATTTTGTATACATTTTACATAATTTTAACACCTTTACCTTTCATCTTTTATATTGTAGTACTTCATATTTACATTTATTTGGAAGAGTTTATCTTCCTAAAGTTTTTGTGCAATTTTTCATTTTTTTATACATATTTAGAACTTTATTTTTGATTGGCACTACCGTTATATAGTCACTATTTTTTTAGGTGCTATTAAACACTAATGCATAGATACATTCTGCTCTAGTCTGTACAAGATTATTTAAAGAGGAAAAAAGTAGCTCCTTCATCCTCGCTATTCATCAGACCTGTAGACCTATAACTTTATTTTTGTTCCATCAGCATACTTCGGTCCCAAGATATATATTTTCATGTCTAGAGCTTTTCACACCTGGCCCAGAAATGGATTATAATGGAATAATCGTTTGTTTCTTTTACTAAACTTGCTGCAATTGTTTATGGGCTATTTACTACATAGATTATCAGTGATATTGTTAAAACAAATCTTACATTTCATGAATCATGGTGAGAGATGCAATTTGGGAAGTAACATTTGATGCATGAGAAGTAAGCCCTACAGTTCACATCAAAATCTTGTTTTTGCTGGGAGCCATCTTATTCTAAAGAACTCTGGTTATTTCTGTCACTTTTTAGTAACTTTTTCACAATGTATTTCAGAATGTGGAATATCTTCATTGATACAGTTTGAAGACTAATACTCTTTCAGTGGATGGTAATGTCATATCAGAAGTTCATTTTACTACTGTACTATTGTGCAGAATTAGACTAATTAGACTATATATTGACTAATTCAACTTATGTGTGTTTCCTTTGAGGTAAAGACAGATTTAGACAGTAATTCTTGATGTGAATGAATGTTTAAGTGTCTTATTCTTGACATTATTATATGTGTGAAAATAGCAGCATACATAAATCTCACTACTTAGTATTAATGAAAATGTGTGAACTGCTAATTTTTTTAATTTTTTTTCCTTTTTTCAGAAAGAAACTGCACAGCCAGGTACAGTTCATTCTGTATACAAATCTTACTGAATTTAAACTTTATTTGCAAGGAAAGATGAAACATACTTTTATTTGAAACATATATTTTTTCAGTATCACTAGTCATGCACCTCAGTTTAAAATTGTCAATTGCTATCGCATCTTCAAGCATGGATTAGCAGGGTATCCAACACTGAATTATGCATTCACTGTCCTTCGTCATGTACTGTAAACTCAAAACTGTTTGATTTGGATTAAAATTTTATTGTTTCATAGATATTAGAACCCACACATCTAAAACTCACAAATACTTCTGGTCTTCACAATAATATCAAAGAAAGCATGAAAGCATTATAAAAAGTTCTTCCCATTGAAATTATTTTAAATTACAAAAAAGGAATGGTATTTTAATATATGTCATTTTTTGTTCAAAACGATGAGGGGAATTATTTCTTAACACTGTTTCTATTGAATATTTAAAAGTTGGCAATTTAAATTAAATTGTCTTGTTTTATTTAAATTAAAAATTGTTCATTTGATTTAAACAAAATTGATGAATAAAGAAAGTTAAATTTAAAAAATAAAATAAATTGATATATTTTAATCTTTGTTATTTAAATCTTGTTCCATTTCCATAATTTTTTAATAGTTTCTTCAATTTTAGAATAAATCCCATCAGATGATGACAATGAGACATTAATATGTACATATTTTCTTATTTTCTTTAAAATGCATGATTAGATCTGAGATAGATTTATGTGTATAAATTCTCCACTTCATTATTTTTGTTATATCTACTGTTTAACCCTGAATTTAAATGCATAATTTATTACATCTCACATGGTCTAGGTTCAAGTGGAGATGGAAGATTGTTTGCCATTGGTAATGAGTTCACTGAAGCACAGTGTCTAACATATTCAGAAGTGAAAATCAGCTCAGAAGTCATGGGAAAAATTAAGCAAAGAAAGTTGGAACATGTACAAAAACAATTCAAAGTCAAAATTGACTTTGAAACCTTTTCCATCCACGGTCAGCTTCAAGATCTTCAAAGATTTGAGAGCTGTCTGCAAGGTCTGATCCGTGGTTATTTGGATGACAAGTCATTATTAGATGCAGATGAAATGAAAGAGGAGGAGGAAGAGGAAAGTGAAGAGGTATGTCATAACTTGTCCAAAATGGTAGCAGACGACAATGTCATAACTTGTCCAAAATGGTAGCAGCAGACAATGTCATAACTTGTCCAAAATGGTAGCAGCAGACGACAATGTTTTTCAGGTGAAATATGAGGCATTCAGATACTTTTTCTATGATTGGTATGTATCAGCTCTTCAAAAAGAGATTGAATTACTCTTTGATCCAGAGTATGGACTACTGTATGTACAAAAAGGAGTCATGCAGTTGTTGACTAAGTTGCAGGTGAAATCAGAACAGGTGAAATCACAGACTTTTAGGAATTAGATGTTAGCATAACCTGAGAACAATTTGAATGTGTTCAAAAGGTTGTAGTGAAGATGAAAAGCAGTTCTCCAGACAAAAAGTTTTTTGCCACATCAGTGAAAAAGACCCCTTGACTGTTCACTTTGTTGCCAAAACCATAAGGAAATAAAAACTTTCAAACATGAGATGAATATTGAACTTGAAAATATTAGGATCACAAGGAGAGCTTATGCTGTACCCCCCCCATATAAAATTTGTCGTCATCCTTGGCATTTGCAAGTGTACACCTTTTATGTTTAAGTCCCAGATTCTTTTGCCACTACAGTCATGAAAGTTGGCATGTGCATGCAGCCTGAGGAATAGTGCACCATCATACTGAAAGTCAGTCACTTTGATCTACCTTTTTTGCTTTCATATATATTTGTTATGCCCGCCATAAGGTGCAATGTGTTATAATATGATGTAGTCTATATATATCTATGTATGTCCATCCATCTGTTATCAGTTTTGTTTCAGCACAATAACTCAAGTTCTTTACCATCTGCAGTTACGAGAATTTATGCATGACTTGCAACTGGGGTAAGGAAGAAGCATATAGATCTATGGATCAAAAGGTCAAAGGTCAAGGTCACTGTGAAAGAAGATGAAACATGGTTTCTGCACAATAACATTAATTCTGCATCACATATCTGGAACAAACTTTACAGATTGCTTGCACTTGGGATAAGGTAGAAGCCTGTTGATTTGGGCAACAAAAGTTAAGATTACTGTGACTGAAAGAAGAAAAAAGTTTTCTGCACAATACTATTATTTCTACATAACACACTATGACTAAACTTTGTGAATGACTTGCACTTAAAGTAGGGAAAAACTTATCAGTTTGGGGGTCTAAAGGTCAAAAATGAAGGTCATTGTGTCTGAAAGAAGAAAGTTGTTTCTGTACAATAGCAGTAGTTTCGGTAGGACAGACCTAGACCAAACTTTGTGGATGGCTTGCACTTGGGGTAAGGAAGAAGCCTATTTATTTTGGGGTCAGAGGATCAAAGGTTAAGGTCACTGACTGAAATTTTAAAAGATTGTTTCCACAAACTAACATTAGTTTAATATCACAGATCTGGACCAAACTTTATGGTTCATTTGCATTTCAGGTAAGGAGGAACCATATTAATTTTGTATAATAAAGTAAAAGGTCAAGGACACTAACTGAAAGAAGACGAATGGTTTCTGTACATGATTTCAGTTCTTGTCCATTTTACATTCACCAAGTGGACAATTTACATTTGGGCTAAAGAAAAGGCTCAGTCAAAAGGTCAAAGGTTAAGGTCACTGACTGCATGAAAAGAAAAATGGTTTTCACAAAATTAGATTGGTTCTACATCACAGGCCTGGACCAAACTTTGACTATAAATTTTGGGTCAAAATGTCAAAAGTCAATGTCACTATGACTGATAGAAGAAAAAATGGTTTCTGAACATATATATCAGTTCTTGAGCATGTACCTTCGCCAAAGTTTCTGGAAGATTGATATGTTGGGTAAGAATGAAACATATTGATTTGGGGATCAAAAGGTCAAAGATCAAGAGCGATGTGACTGAAAGAAGAAAAATGGTTTCTGTAAAAGATAACATTAGTTCTACATCACAAACCTGGACCAAACTTTCTGGATGGCTTGCACTTAAGGTATGGAAGAGGCCTATGATTTGGGGGCCAAAAAAATCAAATTTCAAGGTCATTGTGGCTCAAAGAAAAAAATGGTTTTGCAGAATAATATTTGTTCTAGAATATGTTGCTTGACCAAATTTTATGGATTTCCTGTATTTAGTATAATAAATAAAACAATAGATTATGGGATCTAAATGTTTGAGGTTACAGTCAGGTTAAGTTTATTAAGAGTAAACTATTCTCTACTACTGCCTACATATAAGACTATTAAATATGGGTTGTCATGTAATGTGCCATTCACAGTACTCTTTTTATGTTAGGTCTGGTTTTTGGACACAGTTGTTTGTACAATTATGAAACTTTATATTTGCCTTCGTCCTGAGTAGTACAACACCACCATGCCAAACTATTATTGTGACCTAATTTTCATGCTTTATTGACCATGCAAATTTTTCTACACTGTGTTCACTTTCTGGGACACTGTTGCTTCTATATTCATGAAAGTAGATCTATGCATACAGCTTATGGAATACTACACTACCATGCTAAAGGTAGGTCACTTTGACCTTCTTTTTGTACTCCAGTGATCATGTGGATTTTTAGTTGTACTGATTATAGACCAGAATAGCTTATGCAATGGGCTTTTGTCCATCATCTCTGTTTGTTAGCACAAGCTACTTGTAAACTACAGGGAGGATAGTCATTCTGACATGATGCTTTCAGTGAAAGACCTATTGTGATGTCTAGTTAATTCTAAATGAAAATGGTGCTGATATGGCATCCAATATGGCCACCTTGAAAATCTATCACTACTCTTACTGAATGGATGGTCTTATTGACATGAAATTTCACTAAAAGACTTTTATGAGTATAGTTGTTCTTAAATGAAAATGGTGCCCCTTGGACATCCAATATGGCTACTATAGTGCAGGACTTTTTTAAAGGAAGTTTTACACAGCTACACAAATTATGATAATTTGTGTAGTTTACAACTGCACAAAACAGTATTTACACTGCACAATTTTCTTTCACAACTGCACAAATTGACATCAACTGGACACTAAAAAATGCCATGCCATAGTAGCTATCGAAATATCTTTTTATCACTACTCATCCTGAACAGATGATCATATTCACATGGATTTTTCACAGAAAGACTACTTATGATGTCTTGTTGGTTCTAAATAAAAATGGTGCTGATCTGACATCTGACAAGGTCACCTTGGTGGCCATCTTGAAAATCTTGCTATAGGTTCTTCTCCTGAACAGATGGTCAAACCAACATGGGGTTCACTTTAAAAAATTTCTTTCCATACCTAATTGGTCCTAAATAAAAATAGTGATGACTAAATTTCCATTGTGGGCACCATGGCAGTCATCTTGAAAATCATGTTATTGCTACTGCTCCTGAACAGATAGTCACAGTGGCATGGGGTTTTCCCCTAAAGACATTTTATGATATGAGGTTGGTCATGATGCAAATGGTGCCAATCAGACCTCCAATATGACAACTCTGGTAGCCATTTTGAAAAATCTTACTATTCCTACTTTTCTTGAACAGATGGTCATATATAGACATTTAGTTTTTTTTACTAAAAGACTTATGATTTCTAGTTGGTTATAAGTGAAAATGGTGCTGATCAGACCACTTACATGATGGTCATGGTGGTCATCTTTAAAATCATTATCAATACTCCTCTTGAATGTATTGACATGGGGTTTTCACTAAAATACTTCTCGTTATATGTAGTTGGTCCTTAATAAAAATAATACCTATGTGACCTCACAAAATATGAAAAATCTCATTGCAGCTATTTCTACTGAACCGATGGCCATATTGACATGTTTTTATTTTTTGTTTTAAGAATAAATAAAGAAAACACTTTTTTCTTGCAATATATAGTTGTTCCTATATTACAATTATGCTGATCCAAAGTGGTTGCATAGATGGCCATCATGAAAATCTTTATATGGCTACTTCTGAATTGATAGTGGTATCAACATGGCATTTTCACAAAAACACTATAGCAGTATGTAACTGGATTTGAAAGAAAACAGTGATCATCTGACCTACAACATAGTAGCCATCTAGAAATATTTTTATTGCAGCTCCTCTTGATTTATTGGTGGGATCAATATGTTTTTTGTATGAAAAACTTTATTGCAATATGTAATTGAATCTGAATGAAAATGACGGAGATCTCAGCACCAATATATGTGCACTTTTGTGAAGGAGATCAAAAACCAGACATATTTGACCTTAGAGTCAAATAAAAAATCATTGCTTAAATGATTTGACTTAATAGAGCTTATGAACACAGTGACCTGTACATATACAATAAATTTTGACCAGACTTTGTATTTAGTTTCAGTCCAATAATTTAGTTGACAGTCAGCACTCTGATATTGATTTTAAGGACTATGGGCTTGACGTGGGGTTTTAGCTGTACTGGTTTGTGACTGTTATAACACAAAACAAGGATGAATAGATTTTTATAAAGCCAATTTGTGGATATATCTGAAGAATATCTTGAATGATGCCAGTTCAATAACTTTTTTAGGGGGTGAGTGGGTAAAAGGGTTAAAAAAATAATGATGGTAGATTTAACCAAACACAGCATGTTTTGTATATCTTGACATTTAGTTATGATCTTCTGTCAATGATATCAGGTTCAAGGTCAAAGGCCATGACAAAGAATTTTGTCCTGCACTTACAGGTATCTTGTGAATATGTTGACCTAAACTTGTAAGAGAATATTTTTGGTACCTAAGTTATTATGTTTGAGTTTTCTATAAATCCTTTTCAGCCAATAGAGTGTCAGTTCCTCTGATGGACTCTTGTTTACATTGTGGTCATTTTGCTGGGACACTGTTGCTTGTCATTTAAATAGATCTGTGCATGGATCATAAGGTGTATAATGCCATTATAACAAAAGCAAATCACTGTGACCTACTATTCATGCTACAGTGATCATGTATATTTTGTCAAGCACATGTTAGTGAAATGCAAGACATAGCAGTCACTTTTCTGCCAGTGTGCTTTGATCATTGGCTTGACATGTAGGCCCTGGCCTTCTTGTTACATTTTGGAACACTTGCTTGTACAGTCATGAAAACAGACATGTACATGCATCCTTAAGAGTACTATACCACCGTACCAAATGTAGGTCATTGTGACCTATTTTTCATGCTCCAGTGATGTACACTTTTCATTTTTAGATGAGTGTGACACTTGTTTGTACAGTCATGATAATTTAGATGTGCATATATCCTGAGTTCTACACTGCAGTATCAAAAGTAGGTCACAATGACCTATTCTGGACACTTCACTGATTATGAACATCTTTGATGTTTAAGTGAGTTACTTGGACCCATTTGTTAGTACAGTCATAAATCTGGATGTGAGCATGCATTCTTAGAAATACAGTATCACCATATCAAAGAATATGAGACCTACATAAACCACCTCATCACTCAGTATTGACCATCTAGAGTATTGACAATACAGAACTCTTGTTTCGAATAAATATGTGCAAGCAAGCTTTGCATCTTCTGACAGCTTCAGTTCTTTTCATACAACCATCTAAAGTTGGACATATATGTAATGGCATCCTTTGCTCATTGTCTGTTAACATTTGCTTTTTACACCCATACCTTTGTAACAGTTGGAAAGATTTTCATGAAGCTTTGCCAAAGTATATATCATGATTAAAGGGTGTGTCACTTACTATAGCCTTGCCCTGCCTAAAGGTCCAGGTCATGGCTAAAGCAAATGTAATTTTGTGACTTGTATCCTGGGTTGAAGTATAACATTTAAACCAATAAAAATATTTCACTGACACTTTAGTCAATTATATTCCATGTATAGATGGTTTGTCTCATACCATAGCCACACCTCCTGTCTCAAGTGTTTTGGTCACATCAAGGGAAAATGTAATTCTGTGACTTGTTTCATTTACTAGAGTATAACTTTTCAACAAGTAAAGATATGCTAATGAAACTTTAGTTAATTATATATCATGCATAGATGATATGTCATATAGCTTAGCTATGCCACTTGCCTGAGGGTCATGGTGATGACAAGGTAAAATGTAATTCTGTGAATTGTATCCTTGTCCAATGTGTAAGTTTTAAACCACTAAAGATGTTTTAATGAAACTTACCAATTCTATATCAAGTCTAGAGGGTCTGTTGCATACCATGGACATGCTTCCTACTTCAAGGTGAAGGAAACAGCAAGGGAAAATGTAACTCTAACTTGTATCCTCTTATAGAGTATAACTTTTGAACCACTTAATATATTTTAATGAAACTTTAACCAGTCATATATCATGACCACATAGTGTGTCACCTACCACAGCCATGCCCCCCTGCTTCAAGGCGTATAACTTTTGAACCACTAAATATATTTTAATGAAACTTTAACCAGTCATATATCATGACCACATAGTGTGTCACCTACCACAGTCATACCCTCCTGCTTCAAGGTGTATAACGTTTGAACCACTAAATATATTTTAATGAAACTTTAACCAGTCATATATCATGACTATATAGTGTGTCACATACTGAAGCCATGCCCTCTGCTTCAAGGTGTATAACTTTGAGTCACTTAAGATATTTTAATGAAACTTTAACCAGTCATATATCATGACCATATAGTGTGTCACCTACCACAGTCATGCCCTCCTGCTTCAAGGTGTTTAACTTTTGAACCACTAAATATATTTTAATGAAACTTTAACCAGTCATATATCATGACCATATAGTGTGTCACCTACCACAGTCATGCCCTCCTGCTTCAAGGTGTTTAACTTTTGAACCACTAAATATATTTTAATGAAACTTTGGTCAATTATATATCATGTATTGAGGGTTTGTTGCATACCATAGTCACAGTTTCCAGGAGAATGTCACAGCAAGGGGAAATGAAACTCTGACTTGTATAACTTTTGAAACAATGGATATATGTTAATGAATCTTTAACCAGTTACATTCCATGACTTGACAATATGTCACATACCACAGTCACACATTCCAGGGTCATGGCAAAGGAAAATATAAATCAGTGACCTCTATCTATGTACTGGTATACCTTTTCGACCAATGAAGATATTTGTGTCAAACCTGTGTGGCAGAAGCTCAACATAGCAATCACTTTGGCATTTGTGTGTATGTCCATCCATATGTCCATATCTATGATTAAGGTCAATGCTATATTATTTTAAATTAAAGGTCATTTATTGAGAAGTTTTCATGTTTTATGTAGAACATTATGTGTAGATTAAAAATCCCATTTCTCTGGTAAAATTTACTCCAATCGAAAATTCTCAAAATTTACCATTAAAATTAATGAAGAGTGACATTGCCCAATATTACTGACTGCATTACCTCTTTTGTCATGTGTAACATCATGCTAGAATGAGCCAACCAGCCACTAATGTAAAAGCATATTGTTTGTATGGTCATTTCATGTAAAATTGACAGATTTTGTGCAGTTCATGGTAACAAATTGTGATAAAAAAGGGCTATTGTTTTCCTTTTTCTAATTTCTAAGTGAAGAAAGATGCAGAAAATAGAGATCTAGAGATCTACATGTAACAATTATACTGTGTCAAACCAGGAAGTATAATGAATAGCTTTCCAAGTAAGCTTTAATGTGTATTCTAATTTTTCTCAAGCATATTGCAAGACATCAAATTATCACAAGTCCTTCTAAATATTGAAAAAAGGATTCAGACATATCATTAGGCAATTACTGAACAATGAGAGAGTAAGCACAAGAGACAGACAGACAGACAAGAAGAAGAAGAATATTAAAAAGACATCCACATTTATCAGGGTGAAAAACATTTAGACTGCAAACACATATCTTCATTAAACCTTTGTTTAATGATTTATGATGGAGAAATAAAAGTAGGAAATATCAAGTAGAACACGTCAAAATATTATGTTGGGACATTGATAATAATTTTGAAAAAAAATAGGGATTTGATATATCTATTTTCTCAATGTGGCATGTATAATATAGAAGTTAGAAAAAACACAAAGACAATGCTTCTGCTCTTGAATGCACAGTATTTTTGTAATCTTTCTAAATAATTGACATAATTTGTTGGGTTTTTCTCATGGTCTGGTAATGACAATATTACCAAAGGTGCAGCATTAGTTGTTTCAATTTCTTACATTTCCATAGAATCACTCTTCATTTCATAACTTACTGGTTATTCCCAACACAATAATGTCTACATTAGCGAGTTTTTGTTTTAGTGATACGTCACTTCCACATACGTATCAGGGATGGCCTAATACCTGTGCCAGTTTTTGTGAGGGTAATACTTTTAAAAGCAATTATTCATAAGCAGTGTAATATACATTTATAATAACTGCAAATAGGTATGAAAGATTAAAAAATAAGTTAAACAGAAACCTCCATTTGTGACCTTTAAGT
Source organism: Margaritifera margaritifera (assembly GCA_029931535.1). Lineage (NCBI taxonomy): Eukaryota > Metazoa > Mollusca > Bivalvia > Unionida > Margaritiferidae > Margaritifera > Margaritifera margaritifera. The sequence continues at coordinate 878,789 of JAQPZY010001003.1, read as the reverse complement.
TCGGTGTTAAGTTTGTTTACTCACCAGCTGAAAACAAATGGGCTCAACAAAAAGTGAGTCCCGTGTAATAAACTGGAGCATTTTATATGTCTGACTTGAGACTGGTTCACATATTCACAGTCATACCCCCTGCCTCAAGGTCACAGTCACAAGAAGGGATAATGTAGTCAGTGGCCTGTCTCCTTATCACTATATAACCCCTACAGGTATTTGATGAAACTTCAATCAGATCAACTCCTTACCATGGTCAAGTCCCTAGCTCAAATGTCAAGGTCATTAGTAAGGAAAATGTCACAAGACAGGCATATTATTTACTATTTTTGGCACTCTTGTTATCTTTCTTCATGAACTTCCAAACTTGAAATATAGGCTTATATCACCAAAATCTCTTACAAATTTGACAATGCAAGCTCAATACAAATTAACCCTTTCTCTTAGCCTACCACTAAGCTACAGCATAGTATACACATCTGTTGCTACATTGTGCAATGTACTATCAATACAACATCATGCCACCAGCTGACAATATATCCCAATATGGCTAACTGGGAAAAACTGCACATTAATATATGCATATTTAAAATGTTCAGATTCAATATTTAGTGCTTATTGTTTCTTTCTAAAGTATACAACTTTAAACAGCAACATTCTTGCTTATTTGTATATCAAGCTGCGAGTCCCAGGTTAGTATGCTCAAAATAGATTCTACTCAGTGTTGGACTTGAAAATCAACAATCATTGTCAAAGCTGTGTAGGCTTTTTGGGCTTGTTTTTGTTTATTATTTTTCATATTACAAAATTGATCTAATAGTCTGGTTTCCATCATTCTATTTGCAAAGATAGTAGCAGCCTTTTCCATTGTGGGGCAATTTCCAATGTCCTTTTATCTCTGACTGGCTAGTTAGGATTCATCAAATACTCCAGCACATGCTGTGATGTCATAGAAACTTCCAGAAAGCCCATTTTCTAGAGTAAATATTTCCTTCAGGTCACACTACAAATTGACCATACAAAAGGCAATTGTTTACCAGGGGCATTTAGAAGTGTTTGTATGTAGATATGGCAGGGGCATCCAAACATGCTTCCATTAAAATGAAGTTGAGTTGTTAAAATGTGCTTCCATTGAAATGAGGTAGAAGCATCTAGATGCATTTGTATGTGTGAAAGAGTTATTGAGGTGAGCATGCATCTGATTGACTGAGCTTCTTACCACTCTAAGGACTGTATTTCTGATCTGATTTTGATCAGACCTGGTAAATAAGCTAGACTGTTATCATCAAGATGTATAACGAGTTATATTATGAGTGAGACCTATGGATATTAATAAAGTGATCATGCATATGATTGACTAAGATTGTTACTACAATACTCTAGAGACTGTATTTTTTATAAGATTTTGATCAAACTTGGTAAATATGCTTCTATCATCAAGACCTCAGATGGGTACAATTATGAGTGGGATTGACACATATCAATGATGTGATCTTGCATTTGATAAGCCAAGTTTTCAACACTCAAGTGACTCTTTTCTGATCAGATTTTAATTAAACTTGTTAAATAGTCTTGTATCATCAAGATGTTGGATGAGTTTGATTATGAACAATATCTAATTATATTTATGAGGTAATCTTGTATTGATTTTGCTGAACTTTCTACTATTCTGGAGATGGAATTGTGATTGGATTTTGCTTAAACTTGGTAAATAAACTTATATCATCAGTTTTAGGTGGTTGTATAATAAGTGAAATCTGTGCATGTTAATTTGGTGATCTTGCATGTGATTCGCTGATCTTGTTACCTCTCCAGAAACAAAATTTCTCATCTGATTTCAATAAATCTCGGTAATTAGATTTATTTCATTAGGATCTTGGATGAATTGATTATAGGCAAGATCTACTGATATTAATTATGCCTTTACCTTTGGAAAGAACTTGTATCAAACTATGTTAAAAGAGATAAAATCAACATGATATAAACTTTGGGAGATGGTTTACAAAAGGTTGTGTTCTTACATACCACATAAGGCTGCTTAGTGGAATGGTCAGCTGTTTAGTAAGATAAGCCATGTTAGTAATATTAGGCTCACTTGGGCCCCTTGTTTTATAATAAAATTAGTTACCATTGGGAAAAAAGAAGAGTGAGTGACATAATAATTTTCTACCAACAATTTATTTATCTGTATTAAAGGTGTATCTTGACTTCAAGACTGAGGTTGCAAAAGAAGTTTTGGACTTAATTAGGCATACAGCAGGAGAGAAAGGAGTCCATGCTCTTGTTACAGACTTGAGAAAGAAAGCAAATGTTGATGCTTCTAATGGCAAAGTCATTATCTACTGTCATGATTTTCAAGATGCAGATTGTGTTCAAACATGTGTGAGAAATCATTATAAAGAGGCAAAATTTGAAGCAAAATCTTCACAAGATGCCATAAAGAAGCATTTAATAAATGGAGGAAATGCTGACACAAAGGAGTTGCTTCAGTTTGCATATAGTCATAGAGGTTGGGACAAGATATTAAATGTTGAAGGAAGTAATCTGTATTTGTTCGGGACATTACAGTTGAAGGAAGAAGTCGAGGCAGCAGTTCAGACTGTTAACCAGTGGTGCCACGATGATTTATTCCTCACTTCTGATGAACAACAGAAAGCTGCAGAAGCTGTGAATTTGGTAAAAAATGAGTTTTCAGCAGTATTCATTAAACAGACTGGTGACAGAATTACACTAAAAGGGGACAATGCAGATAGTTTTGAAAAGGCAAAACACAGAGCAAAAGTTAAACTTGGCCGAATCAAATTATTTTCTAGAGGAAGAAGAGGCAGAAACCTACAAGCTGATGGCGAGTCTTTTTCAAGTTTGCTTCAGGATGACATGATGGAAGAAAGTCCAGCATCTCTACCATCAGACTTGCAGACATCCCAACACAGGGCAGTCATAACATCCAAGATATACAACACCAGGGAAGGAGTTAAAGTTAAGGTCTACATTGGGGATATTGTCAGGCTTCCAGTTGACTGTATTGTAACTGCAGCCAACCAGAATTTGTCACATGTTGGTGGAGTTGCCCTTGCCATCGCTAAAGCTGCAGGGAGTAAGTTTGATCAGGAAGGAGAAGAGTATGTCAGAAGACATGGCCCAGTTCCAGTTACTCAGTGTTGTGTGACATCAGCAGGCAGACTTGACTACAAAAAAGTGATCCGGGTTGTGGGACCACAGTGGTCTGACTACAAGCATAATGAAAAGAACTTGTGTGCTCATGACCTGAAGAAAACAATTGTCAATTGTTTGATGAAAGCTAACACATGGAATATGACCTCCATAGCAGTTCCTTCCATTAGCTCAGGTTAGTACACTTTAATGAGTTTCTTGGAAGTGGAGAAGACCCTTTAAAGGGTCATGATCAGACATTCTTGATTAGATTGTCTTCTTAATTTATCAGATGTAGAGCCTGATGTAAATTCCCTTTCACTGACAAAACTTTCTAATGATTGTGCAGATCTTTATTGCTTCATAGTCATTTACCTTCAACTACTGTAAATTCATGATTTTAATGAGGTACCAACTTTTTGTGGATTTCATGAAATTAAAGATGCAATGGGCAACTATTGATCAGTGAGGACATTAAAAGACCTTATTCCACAATGCATAAATGAAAGTACTAACCAACATGTAACTCTTTGTCAAAACCACAGAAAATTTATGAATTCACAGCCTTTACATGATAGATTTTTCTCTGCCATCATTATTGCATGATGTGCCCTGGACATTAATAACTTATACCCATATATGTAATATCTAAAATTATAAAGTCTGGAATCCTGTCAAAAAACCTGGAATTATCATGAAAAATCTGGAATTTTGATTGGTATATTTACTTTCCTGATTTGTTGCTGTAGAATGCCAGTTTTATCTCTACTGTTCATAGCCCAGAAGAGCTTATGGGATGGCCTGTTGTCCATCATCTGTTTATATATTAGCACACTTTTGTTATCACTACTTCTCCTAAACTACTTCAAAGATTGCCACAAAACTTTACACACACATTCACCCCATGGCATAGTTGATCTTAAATAAAAATCACTGCTTGGACATCCAGCATGTCAGCCATAGCAGAAATCTTGAAAATTGCGTTATCACAACTTATTCAGAATGGATAGTCTTTTTGACATGAGGTTTTCACTAAAAGACCTCTTATGACATCTAATTGGTCCTAAATGAAAATAGTGCTGATCTGACAACCAATATGGCCACCATGCCAGCCCTCTTAAACAACAATTTAAGACTACTCCTCCTGAATGGAAAGTCATATCAACATGGGTTTTTTTTATGATGTGAAGTTGGTCCTTAATGAAAATGCCAATCTGATATCCAACATGGCCACCATTGTAGCCATCTTAAATATTTTGTCACTACTTCTTCGATGATGATATTGACATGGGGTTTTTGCCAAAAGACTTCTTCTGATGTCTAATTGATCCTAAATGAAGATGGTACCAATCTGACATCCAATATGGCAGCCATCTTGAAAACTTTGTTATTGCTAATTCTTCTGAATGGAAAGTCATATCGACATGGGGTTTTTACCAGAAGACATAATCATTCTTGAAAATTGTGTTATCATTACTCCTTTTAGATGGATGGTCCTATTGACATATAGTTTACACCAAAAGACTTCCAATGATATTTAATTGGTCCTAAATACAAATTATGTCAGTGTATATCAAATATGGCTCCCATGGCAGCAATCTTGAAAATCTTGTTATAGCTACTCCTGCTTGGATAGTCATATTGGTTTTTCATCAAAATTATTCTAATGATGTCTAGTTTGTCCTAAATGAAAATTAGTGCAGATCTTACATCCATTATGGCCGCCACTGTAGCTAATTAAAAAATCTTATCACTGAAGAATATCAGAGATGGTTTCAACACTCAGCAGTTAAAAAGAAGAAATGATCCTATCTTGAATTCCAGGAATTTCTTTCAGATAGCAGAGCATCTATCCCTTCCAGGGACTCTTTTTTAATGTTTTAATGTTCATTATTTTAATTGCTTCACTTTCATTAGCAAATACCATTATGTCTTATTCTTATTTAAAATGTAATATGCACTCAGATTTCTTATGATTATTAATTTGTTGGGATGATCTGGATATGTTATGTAGTTAATTAGTAAATTTATCTTGCTCCTTTTTAATACAGTGTACACTTTGTGAATGTTCTTTGAGTAAACATTGCAACAATGAAAGAACACATTTTTACAGCAACACCCTGACACATTTCCTGCACAAAGTAGAGTTTTCATTAGTACAAACGTTTTATATGTTAATCATGGAGTATATTTGCATTTGCTGTAAATTTCTAATATTATTTAATGGTGTTAAATACTTTTAGCCATTATAGTAAAGTTAATAATTTGAAGAATAACTTCTTGGTTGCATCAGTCAGAATTTTACAAAGTTTTTATATGCCTGCCATAAGGCAGAGCATATTGTGTTATGATGTTTCCATAAACCTGTCTCTTTCCAGTTTTATTTCCATACAGTATCTCAGGTTCCCCACGATCAACAGTTACCAAACTTTGTGGATGGCTTGTACTATGGGTAAGGAAGAACTGTGTAGATTTCAGGGTCAAAAGCTCAAACGTCATGGTCACTGTGAATGAAAGAAGAAAAATGGTTTCAGCACAATAACTTGAGTTTTCTGTCATATACAGTTACCAACAGTGTGGATCATTTGCACTTGGTGTAAGGAAGAGACCTATCAAATTTAGGGTTAAATGGTCAAAAGTCAAGGTCACTATGATTGAAAGAGTAAAAATGGTTACCACTCAATAACATTAGCTCTACATCACATACCTGGATCAAACTTTGTGGATGATTTGCACTTGGGGTAAGAAAGAAGCCTATTGATTATTAGGTCAAAAAATCCAAGGCCCAGGTCACTGTACCTGAAAAATGAGCAATGGTTTCTGCACAATAACATTAGTTCTACATCACAGACCTGGACCAAATGTTCTGAATGGCTTACACTTGAGGTAAGAAAGAAGTCTGTTGATTTGGGGGTCAAAAGGTCAAATATCAAGGTCACTGTGACTGAAAAAATTTGTTTCAGCACAACAAATTACAGTTATCTACATAAATGAGTAATAAGCAAGGAGAGGGCATATAATGTGCCATTCATGGTACTCTCACAGAATATTTATTTATTTATTTATTTATTTATTTATTTATTTATTATTCCAAGTTTAATCAGGCTATACACTTTTTGTTAAGCCATTCTTCCATGTAGGTCTCAATATATTTACAATAAATACAAAAGCCATAAAACTTTCATTCTAAATCAGGGTAAAGATTTGTAACAATGAAAAAAAAAATACATTGCATTTTGTACAATTATGCATACATATTCTTCCACGTGCTTGTACATGCATCACCAACACACCCATTGACACACATACAGAAAAATCTTAGTCCATTAAGTGACATTTCTCTCACATCCTTACATAATATGCAGTTTAATAACAGGAATTAATTGAAAATAATAATAATTATAATAATAATGATGATGATGATAATGATATGTTTGTTTTCAGCATAGATTACCCTAGTTAGTATATTAATGTATAAAAGCAGTTCTAAATATAGCGACTTAGACTTACAAATAGTATCATGTAAAGAGTTCCACAGATTAGTTGCACAACAAGAGAAATTGTTTTGAGATCAAGGTGTTTATCATCTCTTTTCACAGAGAGACCATATATTAAGACTGGGTGTATCAGAGATAGGTTTTAAAAGAGAAATCAAATACTCAAGAATCAGATTGCCATTGATTTTATATACAGTCACACTAGCATTGTAATGTATGTCATTGATTTTATATACAGTCACACTAGCATTGTAATGTATGTCATTGATTTTATATACAGTCACACTAGCATTGTAATGTATGTCATTGATTTTATATACAGTCACACTAGCATTGTAATGTATGTCATTGATTAACATAGAGCCAGTTTTATTCTTTAAACACGGGTTCAGAGGGAGTTTTAAATTTAACATTTAGTATTATTCTAGCTGCCCCGTTTTATACATTTGTTGAATCTTTCTATATTACCCTTACTAGTTTGCCCCCAGAGATCTGTAATCAAGAATTGGAAGAATCAGAAAAATGTAGATATTAAAGAAAACATTTTGATGTTCTAAAGGAATATACTTTTGGAGTATTTACACATGATTTATTTTTTTGTAGATATATCTAAACAGAAGTGATCAATGCATTGATCCACTATAAGGCAGGGTTGTATTTTGGACACATGGTTGTAAAAATCCTGCTAAAATTGAAAATTTCAGGCAAAACTTGTAATTTGTGGGTGTATAATCACAAAAAAAATGAAGATTGGGCATAAATTTTCATGAATGGTGCACACTTTATTTCCAAGAAAAATAGAAATTTACATCATGTGCTCCTGTACAGTATTACTATTGTGGACCTACATTTCAGTTGGTTGAAGAGCAATGGTAGTCAATGAATGCAGAATTCGGTTAGCTGCCATTAAAGTTTTTTTAAAGAAAATATATCTAATCACATTCAGCTGAATATGATTAGACATATCAGTTTCATTAAAGAAATTGGACCTCTAGTTCAGCTGACTGAGGCATTCCTCTGGTACCATTGCTCTTTAAACAACTAAATGGCAGTCAACAGTTTGGTAAATGCAACCACTAGATTGTGCCTGGATTTACTTCTATAAGAAAAAGACATCAGAGTAAATTTAATATGAATAATACAAATAGACTCTACGCTGTGCAAAAGAGTTGATATGGGCTGCCAGCTATGTTGGATATTCTTGAAAATTTGGCCCCCAATTATCCTGTTAATACTGTTGGAACAGATCTCTGTAGCACTGATTGTTACGGCGTTGACACCCTCCTACATTTTAATGCACCAGCATATATTTAATCAGTGCCATTTTCTTTTTTTTAATGAATTACAATGATTGATATAGACACTAGTGATAGTATTGCCAGCACCTCACACATGATTTTCTGCTGTATGCTGACTCACAATTCCTTGTTATGCTTTTAAAGAACAAGTCTGTACTGGCAGTGTTGTTGGAGATTCTTCATTTCAATTGTAGTGTTACAACTCTAGGTCTTAAAATATGTAACAGAAAGAAAGTGAAACCAACAAAATCAAGTAAAATCAACAAGCAATTTATTTCTAGACAGTTAAAGTGAAAATTCAAAAGTCACTTACAATAACATGAATTAAAGTCCAAATAATCCTAAGTGTCCTAATCACAAGTCCAAAAATATAGAATCTTCCAAATGAATTCCAATAACCTTGAATGTCCTGATGTACCACAAGTCTTGAATGTCCTGATGTACCACAATGATGTAATCCAGTAATCCAGAATGTTTTAAATGAATTTGCATAAATCCCAAAAACTCCTGAAGTCTATGAGCACTTTAGTATTTCCAATGAATATTTTAAATAAATAATTCCTCTTGAATTATATCTGATGTCCGCAACACAACTGTAATTTCTTACAGACTGATCTTTATAACATGAATTTTAGAACAAGAATGAATTTGTTACCAAAATCTGTAGATTAATATACATGCATACATGACCTACATCGCTTCAAAATATGAGTAATTCTGTTGGAAGAAATACTGGCATACCTGACTTATGTCACAAAAGCCTAATTGTGAAATGCCTATGAAAATACTGGCCTTCTTAAATCATGTCACAACATACAAGCATGGATAAACATTAAGTAGGTATTTTCAAATTACCATACAACTTACAATCATGAACAAAAATTAAGTATGTAAACATCATACATAACAGTAGTGTCATGTGACAACAAAGTTCAAACATTTAGTGACATTCCAGAACTTAAGGATGGATATGAATGATTGTCTGTATGGTGAAAATGCAGCCTGTTTAAAATGTATTTCTGGCAAGTGTAAGTAAAAACAAAAAGAGTTTAAAACATGAACTGAAAAATAACATGGATTTTCATTTTCATATTTTAACACTGGTTAATATAGAGATACATTGTAACACTCACTTTTCACTCTTGTTCTGCTTTTCCAAGCTTCTTTATGAGATATTGAGAGAACCTGACTAGACTATCATTTGATTAGCCCTCCCCTCCAACCCCATCTTTTTTCAACTTCAAGGGGAGACAGTGCCCAAATTTACTAAATCCTAGCTGCAACCCTGGTAGGTTGTTTTGTATATAAACACTTAAGGGTTTTTGGTTTGTTGCATTCACGAGGGTTAAGTTGCCAATCAAGAAGCATAAGTCTATATTTCTTGCAAGGTTTTGTCTAGAACTAGTTGTCATGCATGTTGTTTTTATGATATATTGATCACCACTTTGTTAATTTCACACCAATTATCAAATTAGGCTTTAGTCCTTGTGCAAGTTACCTTTCAGTATAACATCAATACCTGGACCAGTTGTATAGATTGTAGTATCATTGGAAAAAAAATCAGTATCACATTTTTCTACACAAAGTGGTTGGTCAATAATGAATAATAAGAACAGAAATTGTTCCAAAATAAAACCTTGAGGTATACCACATGTAATAGGTTCATCATCAAAGCATGCTGTAGATAACTATCTGCAGGTTTCTGTCATAGAGATATGAGTTAAACCAAGTAAGCACAGTAGAAGAGAATCTGTAAGTCTGTACTTTTGCAGGAAAATCAAATGATAAACAAAGTCAAAGGCTTTTATAAGATGACATAGAAATGTTGTAATGGATAATTTTAAATGTTATTTTGTCTTAGCTACTGAAAAATATGTACAGAATCTACCTTGTGGGGGAAACAGGGTAGTAACTCAAGCAGCAGGCATCCCTTGGCATAATCAGGTTATCTATGAATGAATACATCTTCATAAATCAAAGGAAATAACCTGAGGAAGGTTTGTGGGGATGGGCTTTTGATCATAAGAGGAAATTGTTTGTTTTTTTATCATGTTTTTTATCTAAAGACATGCTCAGTACCATAAAAGTTGGACACTGTGGCTTTCTACATACACTATTGAGTGGGACTCTTTTTTTAAAAAATACTTTATTCAATCAGATTTTTAAGACAATCAAAAGATAATTTCTTTTCTCTCTTTCCAAATAATTTGTGTGCTAATGACAATTCACTTTTTTTTCTGAATATCTTGTTCAGATTATAGCTTGACAAATCCCCAAGTTCTGCCTGCCACAAAATTGTATCGAATAAAAACTTTACTCATACAGTGCAAAGTTACTGAACATTAGCAATGAGCCCATGCAGGTGATGTGTGCCTAGCTATCTACTAGTGGAGATTTGTGACAGACTTTCATTGCCAGATTTTATCCCATTGATGGAAATGAAAAAGTATATACAACTGAGCTGATTCAACATGTGAAAATTTAAATGCGTATATGATTATATAATATTTCTTACATGCCTGCCACTGATGTTGTCCATCCATCTGCTTGTTACCACTTTCTTTTATGCACAATAACTCAGGTTTTCCACTATATACAGTTACGAATCTTTGTAGATGGCTTGTGCTTGTAATAAAGAAGAACCATCAATTTTGTGGTCAAAATATCAAAGGTCAAGGTTACTTTTACTGTAAGAACAAAAATAGTTTCTGCACAATAACATTACTTTTACATCACCTATCTAGATCACGCTTTGTGAATGGCTTGAACTTGGCGTAAGGAAGAAGCCTATTGATTTTGGGGTCATAAGATCAAAGCTTAAGGTCACTTTGACTGAAAGAAGAAAAGTTTTTCTGTACACTCACTCTAGTTCTCCATCAGCTATAGTTACCAATGTTTGAGGCTGGTTTGCACTTGGAGTAAGGTCACTTTTGGGGGTCAAAAGTTCAAATGTCAAGGTCACTGTGACTCAAAGAAAAATGGGTTTTATAGAATAATGTTTGCTTTAGAGTAAGTTCTTTGAACAGACTTTGTGAATGGCTTGCACTTAGGTTAATAAAGAAACTTATAGAGTCTGAGGTCTAAAGGTCAGATGTCACTCTCATTATGACCCATTGGTCAATACTCTCCAGAGTCAACCATACCCTACTAGTGCCTACAGCAAGGATTATAAAACATGGTGCAGGTATATAATCTGCCATTCACAGTACTCTTCATGAAGTAAGGGAAGACTATATTACAAAAATAAAAACAAACAAAATCCAAAGATAAAGTCCATACAATGGTCACATGCTGGTCACAATATAGCGATGACAATTCTGCACAGGTTTATGATAACCTTTGGAGTAAATTTAACAAATTATATATTATGTCACCAGGAGCAATACCTTCTTTTAACTCTGAAATTTTTATTCATATACATGTATTTGAAATATAAAAAAGACATTCAGAGATAATTGAATTTTAATGAAGACAAAAAAACCAACACCATATTGTCCATAAATATTGTTCAGGTTATTATTTATAAATATAATGAAAAGCTTCAACATTTTTGAATAAATTTAATTATTATCAATTTAAATAGAAATATCTAAAGGCAGGGTTCAGTTATAAAAATAATTGCTTTTACACTGTGCATGCAAGTTCGCATGGCTAAGACCACACAGTGTTGTATATTTTTTTTATCGACCTTCTTGTTTCTTATGCTACTCCACATGAGGTTGTTTTGTTTGTAATATATGATGTGAAAGGTACAAGTACCTGGTTTGGTCGGTGTCATGAGGTTGTTTTGTTTGTAATATATGATGTGAAAGGTACGAGTACCTAGTTTGGTCGATGTCATGAGGTTGTTTTGTTTGTAATATATGATGTGAAATGTACGAGTACCTGGTTTGGTCGATGTCATGAGGTTGTTTTGTTTGTAATATGTGATAAGAAAGGTACGAGTACCTTGTTTGGTCAATGTCATGAGGTTGTTTTGTTTGTAATATATGATGTGAAAGGTACGAGTACCTGGTTTGGTAGATGTCATGAGGTTGTTTTGTTTGTAATATATGATATGAAAGGTACAAGTACCTGGCTTGGTAGATGTCATGAGGTTTTTTACTCTGTTTTGTAGATGCACGATATCATGGGGAGGCAGGTCCAACAGATGGTGGTTACAATTTGCATTTAAATGAAGAATACAATCAGATTTAATACTTTAATCACTAATTTAAAAGTAATTAAAAAAGAGAACGTGAGAGTTGATGCTTGCTGATGAGAAACTGGATTAACAGTCTTAAACTTTGAATACAAGTAGATCTATTCATAAGTTGTGTTCTTTGTCTCTCTTTACATTCTTTTGTCTATTTAGTTTAAAAAATAATAAATAAATGAAACATATCCCACCATGCAGGAACAGTAGGCATAATTCACTTACTTCAGTTCAACACCCAGGTTTGCTGAGTGTGGCTTGTCACTTTTTCTCTGACTTCTATGGTACTTGTGTGATAGCTAGTTCACATTTTCACTGTGCTTAACAAGTTTCACTTTCTGAAAGTAGCCATGGCTGTAATATTTGTATCTTTGCTTTCTGGATTTAAGTGTGATTTCTATACCTTTCAAGTACTTGTCAGATAAATTAGGGTGGAAATCCTTTAGTGTTATAGTGTGCATGTATCTAACGGTTGCCATGTTTGGGGTAAAGAGCTCGATTGAGCGCAGTTGTTACAGCTTCTAAAGTAGGCATGGCTATACTTCATATGGCGATTCATCAGTTATTTCTATTGTGCACTAATAAACCCAGCAAATTGAATACCTGTCCGAAGTGGGCTAGTTAAACTACCAGTAGGTTGCATATCTTTGCCTGCAAATAAAGGAGATTTACTTGCTAATGTTTGGCATACAAGTGCGCCCACTGCTTTTTGTCAAATATGCTGGTGAAAAACTGATTTTATTCCATTTGTCATCTTTTTCTTGTAGTATGAATTTGTTTATATATGGTAAAGGAGATTTTGATTGCTTCTATATTGTAGCTGGCACCATTTTGAAGTAACAGTCCTAGGCCAAATATAGAAGGTGTCAATCCAATGATTGATGGGTCACCTAAGTTCATACAATGAGTGCACCAATTTCCACCTTGTGATACAGAAGTTTTTTATGTGAACTCAGTTGAAACTTTGTCATAATATACCACCAGAGAAAATCTTGGACTTGTTAAAATGATGCAGTTTATAAAGCAAATTTTGACACTATATTTTAAGGATTTTATATTTTAATAGCAGTTGTAATAATAATAATAATAATAATAATAATGACTTTCCTTAAAGAGGGTGACACGGTTGCATGGAACTAATCCTTCTTGTGACCTTCTGTTATGTGCATATTTATATAATTACATAGTACATAGTTGCACACACAATAAAGAAAGAAAATTTAAAAAATATTAAAACAAGAATATATTAATAATAAGCTACATTTGTATATGGACATAATAAACAGAAAATTGTAGAAGACACATTACCTGTCACTGTTGCCTTGCTTACCTCTTCCTGGACTTAAGTCCCCTCATCCAAGCTCATAATTCCATCCTCCTAGAACCTTCTGGCTATGTGTCCAATGCCTTAACCATTGAGCCACCACAGTTCCCTTGGGTGTGGATCTCAGTGGCTTCTAGTTGTGACTTCAGGGGTGGTGCCACAGATTGCTAAGAACAGGCAGAGGAATCTATGCAGACTGCACAGATTAATTCCCCTTGTAATGCCATATAAGTGTATATACTTTAAGTGTGGGACTATGAACAATTTCAAAGTTATGAATCAGGGCCAAGTCCCTAGGAGCTGGGAGAGATCCATGGAACAATGTGGCATATCATATAGTGTGGCCATCATGTACTGAGAATTAGTTGAATTAAATTTTTGATGTATGACTTTTTAAAAAAAAATCTACAAACTATATCTTGATACACATGTCATAGTTACCTTGCTGACGGATGTGTCCCTCCTGCATGTTGTAAGAGGCAACTAATAGAGGCAACCTTTTTGCCCAGGGGTGCATCTCATGATGATGTTCCACCTCAGAAAGTCTTATTGACTTTCAAAAAGAGTGCAGTTTATATTTTTAAAAAGATTCACTTTATATTTTAACGATTTTGCCCTTTTTTGCCTTTGTTATTGTTTTGTATACCTCTTCTCGGATACCTAAACATGCAGGGCACTGTATAGCAAGGATTATGCTGATATGCTGTTAAACCACATACATACACACATACATACATACATACATACATACATACATACATACATACATACATACATACATACATACATACATACATACACGTGCTGCGATAAGGTTCAAAAATGTGATTTAGACCTTGAACCCTAATTACCAAGAGATTGCTACAAGTTTGTATGTTAAGCATAAGGTGACATTCTTTTATATATTTAAGTGAAATTCTTTTTTAATTTTTCCTTGTTGATTTTTTGGAAAATGTACTTTCATTTGGTTTTGAACAAGCTGAATATTCTTTTCAGTATCGTACATATAAAAGGGCAGAACAATTATTGCAATTCTTACATCATAAATTGAAAGATTTAGATGTAAGATTTGTAGCTGATGAGGCTCAATGCCATTTGAACTTGTTGTATAACTCTGCATCCATCAAGCATTGCAGATCATGTGTTATGTCTGTAAACATTTTTGATATCTTTCCCAAAAGTGCTGGCAGTTTGTTTTATCAAACTTTAGAATTGCTTATTACATATTTTATCAAAGTTTTGTTTATCATGGTTTCCATAGCAACCAAAATGAAAGCTAAGTTTTGACAGCTCAAAATCTACTGGGCATATTTTTAAAAAGACTTTACAGAGTAAATCTTTCTTATGACATTTTCTACCAAAGTTTAGTGGATGACTTCCCAAACAACTGTTTGGCTTCAGTAGCAAGCAAGTGGAAAATAAAATGTTGATATTTGCAATACCTATTGGCCATTATTGATTGATCTTTTGTAGAAATATTCTAATGATATATTCTATTAAAGTTATTTTTTTGGTAGTTTCCCAGCAGTTTTTTGGTTTCCATAGCAACAAGATGAAAACCTATTTTTTGACACTTTGTCTAAAACCACTATGCCAGGTTTAATCAAACTTTTAGGAATATTTCCATTGACATTTTTGTATGCTCCCACTACTTGGCATCTTGATTTGATGGATGAACTGATTAGCTTGCAGACAAATGAAATTGGGCAGGTATGTTTGTATGCAGCTGTAGATGACCTTGTAAAATTTTCATGACATCACAGCAATTGTTTTTTCAATTTTTAAAAATAATTTTCTGTACCTCTTTAACTTTAACCTTTTTTGGGTGAAAACTTCATTTAGCATGATTGTACAAAAACCACGTAACAAAGACAGATTAATCAGGAATGTTTAGATACATACATTCTGATGAGTACATGCACACATATGTGTATGTGTGTGACCCAATTCGATTTTCATCTCACTGAAACAATGTTTCTTCTTTTATTTTTTAAAAAAAAGTGTATTTTGGAACTTTTTAAACTTTGACTCTTTTTTTGGTGGAAACCATGTTAGTAAAGCTAGGTAAAAAAAACACTTGACACAGAGAAATTAAACTTAGGAAGCATTTGTTCATAATTTTTTTCACATTTTTAAGCTTTTTTAAACTTAAATATGAGGAGGGCTATTGTACTATCCCCACTGTAGGCATCAGTATTTGCAAATATAAAAGCATATCCATATGTACAGCCTCACTAGTCTCAACCATTCTTAAATTGTCCTAAATCCTAAGGCAACAGTTTGGAATGAGTTTCATAGCACCTACCCTCTGGGAAGGCGGTTAAGGGAGCTAACTTTGTACATACATGTACATTAGTTAAAAATTCTTGGTCAAGTTTGTGCAGTTAACTCAAGATTTTGCACACTGCATACTGTTTTATACCTGGAATGATGAAACTTGGTGAGAGGATGCATCTTAACAAGTACTTTAACCTCATCACAAAAGTAGGTCACAGTGACCTATATTTGATGCTTAACTGTTTTTTTAAATATTTTGTAGTTTAAGTTTATTTTTTGAGCTCTAGCTGTTCACGCTAGAATCATCAAACTAGATGATTATAATAAGCACCTGTACCACACCCTCACAAATTAGCTCGTGATAGCGTTTTTTGCATCTAGTATGCATACTGTTATAATGAAACTTGTTGAGAAATCTATCTCGATAAGTGTGATACCCTTATCAAAAACTAGGTCACTATGACCTATATTTCATACTCCAGCAACTTTGGTTAAATTTAACCAAAGTCAGTACCATAATTGTACAGAAAAAGAAAGGCACTGTGACAAACATTTTACATTTTACTGGTTTAGGTTAAGATTTTGCATCTAGCTAATGACCACCTGGTCTTTTTGCATTCTATATGCATACTATTCTATTTAGAGTCATTAAACTTGGTGAGGGTATGCATCTTGATGAGCACTACTCTCTCATTGCAGAAGTACATCATTATTGGGCTCACACATTTGCACTTGTTACAAGACCTTATTTTCATGTTGTCATGTAAATGTTTACAAGATCAGTATTCCATTTAAACTTATAAAATGTAAACTATGATGGAAAAAAAAACTGGAATGTTGGTCACATTAAAATGGAAGACACTGAACACCTCACTGAACAACCAATTTCAGCTTTTAAATTCCTGTACTTTCTTAAGTGTCAAAAGTAAAGCACACTGAAAAACTAGTGACAGTGTGTGCATGTGACCTGAGACCTCTCAGCACACTGCTGGGGGAAGGCTTCAAAAGTGTGTACACTAAGTAAACCCCTCATTCTTATTTTGAATATTTATGTTCAGTGTTGATACCTAGTAAATTACAATAAGCTTTATATAGGTGAACATCGGCTTTGCCAATCATAGCTACAAGCAATGCTACATTATCTAACTTTTGTGTTTGTCACTAATGCATTTTGTGACAACCCCAGCTGTTACACAGTGACTGTATGATGTAAAACAGTTCAACCTACATCAAGTGTACTTGTGCCATGTGGTATACATGTCAAGAAAGAAATTGGATTAGTACATTTTAAACTCTGCAATTAGTTTAAGATAAAGGATAAATTTTGTCTTGTCACAGAAATAATTGCATTTATAAGCTGCTTAATCGGCAGTTACCATAGGTACCAACTTAAAACTAGTGCAGTAATGCTCAGTCAACTGAAGTCATTGTAGTTGATCTATATGTCACTGTCAAACTTACCAGGAAAAAACATAGCAAACTGAATAAAATTTTCGTTTATTTAAACAAGATCCTTGTACACTCCAGCAGCAGATATAATTATTTAAAATCAAGTCTGATTAGACTTAACATAAAAACATAATATCACCACCTTCATTATGATCTACTTAGACACTGTAACGTTACGTGTAAACATATAAATGTTGATACTTTTTAGCTTATCTGGCTGTAATGGCAAGTGAGCTTATGATATGGTCCTTTGTCCACTGTCCATCATGTACATAGTTAACAACTGCCATCTTCAACTTCTTCTCAAAAACAGAATTTGACCAAATTTGACAGAAAGCAACCTGGCATGAAGCTCTTTCAGATTTATTTAAATGAAGCCAATCTAGCATCAGATATAGCCACCATTACTATACATTTTAAAACCTTCAAACATCTTCTCAGGAAGCAATCAACAGAATTCAACCAGATTTTAGTTCGAAGCATCATGAGTATGAATTCTGACAGATTGCTTCAAATGATGCCAATATGCCATTAAATATGGCCATTGATGCTAAAATACAAAAACCTTGAAGGAACTTCTCAAAAACAGTTCAACAGTATTTGATCAAACCTAACAGAAAACATTGTGGCAAATCTCTTTAAGATTTGTTCGAAAGTAATTGGAGGTCTAGAAGAAAAAACACATGATCCCAGTTTCATACCTTAGTTTACTTCTAACAATCAGATTATATTTTGTTTTCTCGGACTTCATGCATTGATACACGTTTCTCTTGGGCAATCAAGACTTTGTCAAATAAGGCGTCTTTTGGCACTTTTGATGTAAATCATATCCTTTTTTGTGTTGTATTTGTTATTTTGTCCCAGTCCTTGCTTTATTTTTGTATATGTGTCCCTTTTAATTGATTTTGAGGAATTTAGGTACATCGCTAGTGAAGTGTGCTTATTGTGTTCATCCCTGTAATATAAACTAGTGTCAAGGCAAATACCAGTAATTCGTAACCTTTTGTTGTTCTGGTTCACTGTTGTATTTTTATATATTTTCTCTTGGCCTTCAATAATGACAAAAGTTGTTGGCAAATGTAGGCATAGAAAGGCAGTATGAGACACTCTCAATATCTGTCCTGTGTGCACAGCATGTTTATGCTTGAATGGTTGCTTTATTTGTTGTTTGTGTCCCGATGGGGTTTATGACTTGGCAGAATGTTTCAGGGCCTAGAGGACCAGGAAGAAGGCTCCAACCTCTCTGTGTTCTTGTATAAAGGACCCCTCCATTCCCAGGCACTGAACTCCAATCGACATAAGCTGGGCATCATGCATTGATCTTCCGACCAGATACCAAGTTTTCTTTATATTTGTATTCAATCCCTATGGGGAATGGACTTCAAATTTTGAGGACTGGTCTTGGGGGAAGAAATTGGGTGTATATACCTCCCTTTTTGATGCTCCTGATCAACCCCTACAGAACGTAGGGACACCCACCACCCAGTGGTGAGTTGGTCATGCCACCATGGACTACTTTGAAATGGCTCCATGGATCGGCAGACTGGGCACACCCTAGATCTTTCCTGCCTCTGGCCTCATTATTGATGGAAGGGGAGATGGACCACCACTCACTGCCTCTAGTGCCGAGAGGGAATTGCCAATCCCTTTGTCCAGAAAGAGAGGATCAATGGGCTAGTCATATCTCATCTCATGAGTGGAGACGGGACGATGAAACCCTGGTTTGGAAGTCACCTTCTCCTAGGAGGGAGATAAGATGAAATAGTTTTGCCTCACTCCAAGAGCAAAGACAGAATGATGATCCGAACTGACAATTTTTGCGCATACAAATCAATTCCTGGAAGAGCATATCACACCAGATCCTTCTCATCAGTTGGGTTTGCCTTGTTTGTTCCAGCCAATGGGTCAGGCGATGGGGGAGGAAGAGGTGTGGACTTCTGACAAGGTGGTAAATGAGGTTTGCTGCCTACTTTCCCCTGATCTGTGTTTGAAACATTTGGGATAATTGGAGGCTAGGCTCCTCTCCAGTTTGGAGAGGCTCTCTGGGGCACAGCCCAAGTTGGACGAGATGATACTTCCTCACTCAGTGATGGTGAGGGAACTGACTTAGAAATTGTCCACAGGCCAAGATTTGCCAGGCAGTTGAAGGGATGGACTGTCCACTTTTCCATTTGCCAGGTAGGTTTCTTAATCCCCATACCTTGGATTCATGTGACCCCAGGTGTAAATTTCAGCAGGGATCTGGGCCCATCTCTCCGTCAAGTCTCTTGAGTCTTTGTAACTGAAGGCACAGACACTAGCTACCACAGCTTTGCATGCTGACCTTTTCTGGCTGCCTCCTTTAATCTAGTGAAGGAGAAATTTATGTCTCCAGCTGCCTTGCAGAAACTGAAACAGGGTGTGATCAAAACATCACAACACACATTCTTGATGACTTTTGCACATTCTGCCACTTTACCTCTGCAAGGATGTGGCCTAGAAGACATCAAATGTTTTTCTGGATCATGGCAAAAGCCTTGTACAGGTGACCCCTCTTTATATGGAAATGCTATTCAGATGACAGATCTCTACAGTGGCCTCAGAATTTGAGGGATCAGTAACAAAGGTCCCTGGCTGCAGTACAAGGCCCGAATAGACCAGTGAAGAAATGACCCCATACCACCAGGTCTACAGCTCCCCTCTCTAACAGCTTTAAACAGGAAAACAAATCAGAATCAAAATCAGTCCCTTAAAACTCCTTTCTGACATTGTTTTCATGACCAGGTGGCCAGAGGGGCCTGAGAAGGAATTCTGCAGACCCCTTCCCCTTCCATAAGGAGGGAGGCAATCACCCCTATGGAGTCATGCACTCTTCTGCCAAGTCCCCCTCTTGCCAACATCCCAGTAGGTGCAAGATTAAGCCTTTCTACAATAAAGAAGGATTATCAGCTTCACTTCTGGGACCCTCCACCTCATTCAAGGATCCCCATTTTGCACCAGTCCCAACTGGTATTTCTGTGGGAAGAGGTGTACACCCTTCCAAGGAAGGATGCAGTAGAAAGGGTAAAGAACATAATAAGTCTAGGATTTTGTTCCTGGATCTTCGTACAGTACAGCTCACATGATTTTTCGGAACCCCACGCTTCGCGGTGGGTGACTTAATCCCCTCCACTTTAGCTTCACGATAACACTCCACGGTGGAGGCATAAATTGGCATAAATACCTACAAATCACCACCGTGTCTCGGTAGGCACGCCGATGTCAACTCCACCGTGGAGGGGCTAGTCGACATTACTGATTGACATTTGAACAGCCAATGAATGAAGACCACCTATGGAAAGACTGAGATGTCAAGAGTGATTTATAACCGGATACCATTGGAAGAATCAGTCTTCTTTATTTCGATCATATTTGGACAATAAAAAAAATAATTCAAAAGTCTTGTATATTCAGTACACACTACTGTTTATAAAAGGTTGATCGACTTCTTTTGCAATAAGTTTATGATTTTAATTTATTTCAAAGAAATATGAACAAACTTACACACTGACTTGATGAGAAGCACACCTTGCTGAGCTTCTCAAGCAGCATAAATTTATCATTTTGTTCCAAAGGAAAGTAATTCTCTGAGATATGGACAATTAAAATCCAAATTGACATCCGGTTTGCTTACCCCCTTCCCCCCAAACAAACCTAAAACACTGAATTTACACTGAAATGCAAACTGCTTAGTCTTTAAGCAGTAATAGCAGAGTCACCAGGCTGAATGTTATGACTGCATGTGTACTGTAAGGGACTGACCATTTAATATATGTTATTTTGTTTTTTTCAACCGGGATATTTTTTGTTCTTTCATCACAATATTTATTTATTTTAAGAGAAAAATGGAATGGATTAACGTCTTTTTATACTACAAAATCAGAGAAAGACAATTGTTTTCATGCATTTACCCCCTCCCCCCCCCCCCTTGGAAAATTAAATAGTCTCTCCCTAATAAAGACTTGACTTCAGCGGATGTTCTACAGAAATCAAGGCATGTTGCCCTGTCCCCACCCCGATGTTTAAAAAATAATATATATATCCCTTTTACTTCGTATCCCCCCCCCCCCAGAAAATTCCTGTGGATGCCCATGTACACACACACGACTTTTGAGCACGTGGGAAAATTTCTTTCATCTTTGCTCCATAACACTATAATGTCTAGCACGTTATTACTTTTTTACCACTACTGAATGTTTCCAGATTTCAGTTTGTGTTCGTCTAGATTTATAATCAGTCAGATTTTAATATTTTAATTCTGATGATTGACTAAAAATGTCGACATGTCAAGCGGTGAGAAAGAAAAATTTTGGTTAACATTAATAAGCACTTTAGCGTTATTTTTGAAACTCGCATTAGTAAAAACTCTTCAAAACATAAGCAGAATCACAAAAACTTTAATGGCAGGAACATCTTTTTGGCTTAGTGTGAATGATGAGGCCTCTAATTGAAGAAAGCTAGCCAATCATGGAATTCTTAACTCTTACTGAAGCATGTAAAAAAAAAAAAAAAAGTTTCTATTAGTAATAGATTACGATGACTTGCACAGTAGTGCTTTGGATTCCATATTTTATGAGAGAGAGAGAGAGAGAGAGAGGTGGGGTGGGGTCTTTACTAAAAACAGTTTTTGATCATTTTTCTGTATTTTGCATAGTATGCGATAAGTCAGGTATGACTGCAGCTTTGTTATTAATTTGTTCGATGTTTATCGTTCTTTTCGTTGAAGGTAGTACAATATCACTGACTTTCATATGATCATTAAAATTTTGTATTGCGTTTACTGAAAAAGAAATAAGTATATGAATGCATGTTTAGATTCCGATAATAACATAGTATTGAAGAAGAAAAAAAAAATTAGATTCATTACACAAAATGTAGTATTAATACAGTTTGCATGGCATTGTCATTACATTATCATCATCTAAAATATGATTTGGCATTATGTATCATACATTATCTTTGTTAGAACAAGGAAATGTTTATAATTAACTGAATGACTACGTTTTTTTTCAGTATCAAAAAGTTAGCAAATTGCTCCCCAGAGGGATAACGATGTAGATTAATCGGTGCCCCCCCCCCGTGTCTCTCTCTCAACCTCTGCTTGCATGGGTGATAAACAGTAAACAACGCCCATATTATCGAGACCACGTCCACTCCGCATTGGTGATAGGATGCGACTCCGCGAGAAAGTGTGGTGTGCAGGGCTATTCTCCGCGAGATGCCGCGGCAACTCCGTCAGGATGCGTGGAGTGATGGTGGAGGGTTTTTTCTTAATCCTCTCCACTCACTCACCACCCCCACTGAGAAGTGTGGGGTTCCGAAAAATCACATGAGCTGTACTGTAATTTCAAAGAGAGAGGGAAAGTTCGAACATCATCAACTTTTCCCTTTTGAACAAATTCCTTCTGGAAGAGCGGTTCAAGATGGAGACAACTGCCTCAGTCAGGAATGACATCAGCCTAAATGAATGGGTAGTCACCATTGATCTCCAGGATGCTTATCTTTACATCCACATCTGAAACTAGAAATATCTTTATCATAATTACTTCCTCTTTTTGACACAGGATGTTGCCCTTTGAAATTAAGATTTAGGGACTTTCTATATCACACTCCTAACAAAATTTTATTTCGTTCACCTTGCTAGATATTTCTTGTTCTTTTGGTACTACCAGTATGAGTGTCATAGATTGATGCTAATTGACATGGTTAAAAGGGTGGAGGGGAAGACGTTTTGACTTTCAAAAGCAAATCCCTTCTAGTTTGTTTGACAGAAAGATTGTTTCAATCATTCAGTGTTCACCACCCACCCACCCGGAAGTTTGTGCTCCCTTTCTGATTTTAAAAATAAAAGGTCTAAAGGGATAAAAAGAAAGCACAACAATGAGCTATTTAATTAATTAATTTATAATCTTTAAGCCAATTGTCACCAGGAAGTCCCTAACATTGTCAACTTCTTCACATTTCAAACCAAATAGGAGTTTCTATACTAACATGGTGTCCATATCTTCATAAGCCAGTTTATTTTGATGAAATTGTTTAATAAAGTTATAATTCTTCAAACTACTTGGTGTGCATGTTTTCAAATTTAAGGGCATAATTTTCCCTTTTTATTTTTAATTTTTTTAATTTTGGGAGTAGATGTTAGAACCAGACATTAAATATAATGTATGCACATGACACAATGTTTATTTCTATAGATGTGTAGTCCAAAGATTCCACCCATTCACTGAAAACGTACTTTTCCATGAACCAGAAAACAAACACGAGCAGGTTTGTTGTCTACATGGAAAACTTCTGTTTGGTTTGAAACACGATGAAGATGATAGTGTTAGGGACACCCTGACAACAGTTTGTTTAGAAATTATACATTAATGAATGAAATGACAAAGTTTTATCCATATTTTATATCCTTTAGGCATTTTGTTTTTAAAATTAGAGAGGGGGTTTACAAACTGTCGGGGGTTGTCAAATATTCTAGTTTGAATATCTTTTAATTTCTACACAAACTTCAAAATATCATCAAGCAGACCAATCAAGCAGGACAAATAAGGACCCCCAGATTATGTCTTATACATACTCACATCATGCATGCAGTCATGTGGACATGATGTGAGTATGTATAAGACATAATTTGGGTGTCTTTATTGGTCTGCTTGATGAAATTTGGGCTTTTAGTAATGGAGGACACAAGCTATGCTAGTGGCAACTTCTTTGTTGGTATAGTTTCTAGTAGGTAAAGTCCCATACATTTTGTAGATATAAAAATTGATTAGGAGTAAAAACAGGAAAGGTATGTAGCACTGAAATAAGTGCAGTTTTGAAGTAAAATAGAATGAATAAGATAATGTTTTATTTGCAGTTGAACAGAATCTAAGACAGAATATTAAAGAATATTTTTCTTATACATTCTAGGAATATTTGGAGTACCAACGAATATATGTGCACAGATGTATGTCCAAGGAGTGGTTGAGTTCAGCAGGACTTGCAGCCTCCAGTCAAACAGTGTGCAGGAAATCCACTTTGTAGATATGCTTCCAGAGATATGTCACTTAACACAGTTAGCCTTTGATGCAGAACTGAATGATAGAAGTAAGAATGAACTTGCGGTAGACAATATCCAAAGCCAAATTAAAGACTTGTCTCCAAGAAGACAAGAGGATTCCCTAGTCAAGACACAGAATGAAGCTTCAGCCACTATAAAACCACTTAACTATGCAGAAGCTGTTGCTAAAGGTCAGGGATCTATGCAAAACCCTTATGTTATCAAACCATGGGAACACACAAGTATCTTGATTTATAACCATGACATAACTGACATTGTAGTGGATGCAATTGTCTGCCCAGTTTTCCCCAATGTGGAAGGTGGTATTGTAAAGTTAGTGAAGAGAGCATGTGGTTCCGAGTATGCTAATGTACATTACAAGCATGTAATTGGTAGTATTAAAAATATAGGTGATACATATGTCAGAAAGACACCAACCAGCAGACCAAACTTACCTTTCCACCATATCATTCACATATATTCACCACGTTGGATAGGACTGGAACAACACAAACATGGAAAGAATTTTAAAAAACTGATTGAAAAATCAGTAAAAAAGATATTTGATGAAGCCATGACACATGGAATAGCTTCTGTTGCACTACCTGTTCTTGGTATTGGTAAGTTTTGAGAACCTTTTTTTCATCAATGTATACACAATGGTAGATCATCACTAAAACATTTATGTTTATACTACCGGTAGTAGAGTAGAGTAACCTATTGTTTCTTACAAGACTGGTGAAATTCATTAAGCATATTTATATGCATTTGTATTAGATTTTTTGCATTTTATTACAATTCTTTTTTACTTTTGGACATGGACTTTTTCAGTAAAAACTTTGTAAACAAAATTCTTGACAAGATTATGATGCAAATGAAATTATGTTGACCAATTTATATGCACATTTAGATGGGATGATAAATGTTTGTGCTATTTAGATGAAATTTGTAAGTTTTATTATCCTTGCACCAAATGCTAATGGACAGGTAGAGGTATTATACATGCAAGCATCCCTCCAGCCATTTACCTGTCCATTCATGTCATTATACATGTATTATGTGTGCACAGCTAATCTTTCAGTTTCTGATGCATCATTATAATATATGGTAGGCTTTGTCACTATCACATGAAGATGTGCAAGTCATTACACAGCCAGACTCTGATGATTTTTCCCAAGAGTTATGTATATTTTTCAGCTTATAGTGGGAATGAGCTATTGGATGAATCTTGTGTGCACACTTATAAGTCTCAGTTTTGACAGATTCTTTTGAAATTTTTAATACGACTTGACAATGAGGCACTGGTGACCATTGTTATGTCCCTTGTTTGACCTGCAGCAATTATGGTCTTTTGT
This sequence comes from Margaritifera margaritifera, assembly GCA_029931535.1. Lineage (NCBI taxonomy): Eukaryota > Metazoa > Mollusca > Bivalvia > Unionida > Margaritiferidae > Margaritifera > Margaritifera margaritifera. Next base: position 853,190 of record JAQPZY010001003.1, on the reverse strand, counting down.
GTGTATATCTTGTGCATTCAAGTAATCTCAGCAGTTTTTATATGCCCACCTTTTAATGGAATCTGTTGTACTGTGACCTTGTCTGTCTGTCTGTCTGTCAGTTAACTTTTCCATTTCCACATGAAAACATGTGTTATACAGAACATACATTCACCGAACTTTGTGGATAGCTTACACATGGAATAAGGAAGAAATGTATCAGTTTAGTGGTCAAAAGATCAAAGGTCAATGTTACTGTGTTTGAAAGAAGAAAAATGGTTTCCACATAATGACATTAGTTCTACATCACATACCTGGACCAAGTATTGTTGATAGCTTGCACTTGGGGTAAAAAAGAAGCCTATTAGTTTGGGGCTTAAGAGATCAATGGTCAAGGTAAATGAGACTGATTGAAGAACAATCATTTCTGCACTAAAATGTCAGTTCTGAACCATTGACTGTCACCAAATTTTGTGGATGAGTTATGTGCTAGGTATGAAAAAAGTATGTTGACTTTGGGGTCAAAAGGTCTAAGATCAAGGTCACTTATTGAGAGAAGAAAAATGAAGTATAATTGAAATCTTGGACAAGTTCACTAATGAGCAAGAGCCATACATATTAGTGAGGTGATCTTGGATTTGATTCATTGAGCTTGTTAATGCTCTAGTTGCCATATATCTGTTCTGATTGTGGTCATACTTGGATATAGGCTTAGATGTTCAAGATTTGGCATGAGTTCAGCAACAAGTGAGATCCACACATATTTATGACATGATCTTGCATCTGATTGGCTGAATATGTTACCACTCTTCAGACTGTATTTCTGATCTGATTTGATGAAATTTGCAAGGTAGACTTAAATCAGCAAGCTTGTAAATGGATACAATTCACATAAGAATGATGTGTCTTGTATCCAGTTGGCTAAAATTGTCAACATTTTGGTGATTATTTTAGTTGCAGATTTGATCAAACTTTAGTGACCAGGCTTGTATAATCAAGATATACAATTAATTTTATTGTGAGCTTGATCTGAGCATATTAATCAAATTCAGCACAGTTCAAATACTTCTCAATTCTTATACAATGTAATCAAGTTATTTTCTCTTTTAACATACCTTTCTTCTCTCCCTAAAGGAACGCAAGGGAAGTAACCCATGATATCGACTATTGAAAATTACAAGGTTGGGAGTCCAGAGTTCTTACCCTTGCAAAATAATGCAAACCAGATTTTAAAACAAAATACAGGATACACACATTTCACTTTATGCAAATTAGCAAAATAATACACTTTAGGGATTAAAATGAATAACTTGTATAACTGAAGAAAAGGTATCAAATACAAAATATAACAAGTATAACTCAAAGCAGAAAAAGTAATTGGTTGTAATGAGAGTTTGTAAAGCCAATGATTCATTGCAATCCTGTGATTATATTATAATCATGCATTGTGAGTGTACAGTTGCAGATCAGTAATTGTGTTTTTTTTCTAATATTGACTTTGCTCTAATAAGAACATTGTTTACTTGTAAACACGATGTCTAAGTTTAATAATTTATTTTAAATTCTGACAATTATTTCTAAAACTTAACCACATTAGAAATTCTTAAATATTTGGGACAAGTTTGATATGTTTGGTAAAATAGAGTTTGAAATTAGAGAGTATTGCCATGTTAAGATTTTGATAATAAAATATGATATCCCAATATACTTTTCTTCAGAAAGACTTCCAGATTTAATTTCCAAGAGTTAAGAAACCCATGGGCATAAAAGAAAGCAATAAATTGTAATTTAAATTTGTGTGAAAGCCATGTGGCACAGTAGACCACAAATTAAAGCTTTTTTCTATAAACTTGAAGGTTGTGGTTGGCTTCAGTTATGAGCAAGAGTTTATGCATATTAATTATACCTTTATTTTTGGAAAGAATTTTGATTAGACTATAGTAAAATAGGTAAAATTGACAAATAAAGTTTAAGAGATAGTTACATAGGTTGTATTCTTACAATAATATATAAAACTTGCTTAATGAAATGGTCAACTGTTAAGTAAGTCAGGTGAATGATATCAGGCCCACAATGGATGTTTTTGGTTGGTTGGTTTTTGACACACTTTTAAAACGTTATAAAAGTGTCATCATGTTGTGGAAATGGAGAGCTTAGTTCCTTTCCCAAGGACACACCATGACACCCTAGGCCCACAATGGAATACAAACAGAATGCAATCAAACACAAATGAAATCGTAAAATTACCCATTTTGGGTTTGTACATTGTCATTAAAAGGTGTGTTATGTACCATATTGGGGATCCTAACATCAAGGTCAATGTCAGAAGTGAGTGTTTCATGTTGTACATCACAATTGACATTCCACTCTTTAATTATAGAGCATTTGAGAGTAAGGAATGAAATTTCGTGTACTTATAGATTATCATTAGAATGTGAGTTGTGGAACACATTCTGATACCCTCTCTACAAGGCCAATGTCATTATTTTAATATTCTATCACACTTTCCATTCTACTCCATGACTTTCAAGCTGTTGTAGATTACTGGATAAAACTTGGTATACTTTTATATCATCACATTAGAAGGCATGTCTTCTACTATATTGAAGGTCCTATCTTGAAGGACAAGGTCATAGGTCAGTATTTTAAATTTTCCATCACACTTTCCTTTCCAATCTATAACTTATGGCACTTTCAGCTTTTGAGATGGGAAATGGTATACTTACACATTATCATTAGCAAGTGTCTCGCATACCACATTGGATGTTCTACCATTAAGGTCAAGGTCATGGGTCAGTATATTGGTTTTTTTAATCACCTTTCCTTTTCACTCTATAACTTTAGATCCATTTGAGATTAAGAGATAAAACTTGGTTTATCAATACATCATCATTATCAGGTGTGTCACCTACTTCATTGGGGTCCTATCTTCAAGGTGAAGGTCACAGGTCAATATTGTACATTTTCCTTCACACTTTCCTTTCAGTTTTTATCTCTACAATTTATTAAGACTGGAAGACCCTATGCTGTATGTTGTGTTCTGTCATCCATCATCTGTCGTTCATCTGTTACCATAAGGTACTCATAAACTACTAGATAATTTGCCATGAAACTTCACACACACATTCATCTCAAGGTCTAGTTGATCATAAATGAAAGTGGTGACCCTCAAACATAACGGCTGACCACCATGTGACCATCTTAAAATTCGTGTTATCTCAACTTCTCCTGAAAGTATGGTCATATCAACATGGGATTTTCATTTAAAGACGTTTTCATACTATATGTCTAGTTGGTCCTAAATGCAAATGGTGCTGACCGGATATCTGGTATGGATGCCATGGTCACCATTATGAAAATCTTGTTATGGCTGGTCTTCTTGAATAGATCCTCATATCAACATGGGATTTCACTGAAAGACTTGTTATGATGTCTAGTTGAACCTACATGATAATGGTGCCAATCTAACTATTTGTTCACTACTCCTCTTCATTGGGTGATCATATCCATTTGGCATTTTCACTATGAATTCTTTTGATGTCTAGTGGGTACTAAATAAAATTGGCATGGATCTGACCTCCATCATGGCTGTTGTCTTGAAATTGCTTCATCTCCTATATGATTGGCCATAGTCACATGGGGTTTACACTCAAAAGATTTGTTATGATGTTTAGTTGGCCTTGAATGCAAATAGTACCAATTTGACATTCAGTATGGCTGCCATAGTGTCTGTTGTGAAAATCGTGTTATTGCTACTCTTTGTGAACATTGATGTGGGATTTGCACCTAAAGATTTCTTCAGATATGTAGATCTCTAATTTGTAAATTGTAAATCTAATTTCTAAAGATACATTGATTGTAGTGTGATGCCAATCAGATCTCCAACATCACTGCCATCTCTCTCATCCGGGGAATTCCCATCATTTTTCAAAACTGCCATTGTAAAGCCTCTGCTGAAGAAACCAACACTTGACCATAACGATTTAAAGAACTACCGCCCTGTTTCTAACCTCCCATTCATGTCAAAAATCTTAGAAAAAGTTGTTCTATCCCAACTTGTATCTCGTCTGAATTCAAACAGCCTTTTTAGCGATGTACAGTCTGCATATCGCCCTCACCACAGTACTGAAACTACCCTTCTGAAAGTAGTTAACGACCTTCTCTCTGCTTTGGATAGTGGAAAGATTACAGTCCTCACCCTCCTTGACTTGTCTGCAGCATTTGATACAATAGACCATGATATATTGCTTCACCGTCTCCATCATGTATTTGGCATTCACGATACAGCCTTACTATGGTTCAAGTCCTACTTGGCCAACAGGACACAAATTGTGTCCGCAAATGGAAAACACTCCAGCCCAGTTGATCTATGTTTTGGCGTTCCACAGGGTTCTGTTCTTGGACCTGTTCTCTTCATTCTATACACTCAGCCGCTCTCAAGTGTCATAGATCGTCATCCAGTGTCTCACCAATTGTACGCTGATGACACCCAAATATACAAATCTAGCCACCCAACTGAAGTTGACGCTACCATCCAAGATGTAGAGAGGTGTATTTCCAATGTGAAATCATGGATGACATGTAACAAGCTGCAGATGAATGATGATAAAACTGAAGCCATTCTGATTACCACACAAAGACTTTCTCATTCACATCCTATACCTCAAACAATAAATATCAGCAACACCAACATTAAATTCACAGTCAGTACGAAACCTAGGTGTTACTCTAGACAGTACACTCTCATTGCACCAACATGTCATGAACATATGCAAGGCTGCATACCTTGAGCTTAGACGAATCAGCTCCATTCGCAATTATCTTTCAGTTGATGCCACTAAAACACTTGTGTGTTCCTTAGTACTTTCAAGACTGGACTATTGTAACTCAATTCTATCTGGTTCATCTCAGTATTTACTCCAGAAACTTCAAAAAGTTCAAAACACAGCGGCTCGGATCATTCTTCGAGTGCCACGAACAGAGCACACCTCTCCCCTGCTCTGTACCCTACACTGGCTACCCATTCGATCCAGAATCAAACACAAAATTTGTTCTCTGTGCTACGTTTCACTGACTGGCACCAGTCCAACATACATATCTCACCTCATGACTTGTAAAATATGTTTTTGTTTGTTGTGTTGGTTGTTGTTTTTTTTTTACAAAAAATAAACGTGTATGAAACGTATAAAATGTCTTGTGTCTTTTGTCTTCTTCTCAAAATTCTTCCTACCTGAGTCATGGCTACATCATCTTCTTCCTCTGCCTCGCCTGCCTCTTCTACTTCATCTGTAGTGAAAGTGATCGACGAAATGTTAGATCGCCAAAGTTGGGAAGCTTTGTATCTGCGCCATCCATTTAACATGTTGATTGCTGGACCGAGTGGTTCAGGTAAAACCGAATTTGTCAAACGTTTGATCGAACACAAATCTCATTTGTTCGATCGTCCACCTCAACGCATCGTGTGGTGTTACAAAGAGTGGCAATCGTCTTACACCTTACTTCGTGAAAGTCAAGGAGAAGCCATTTCGTTTGTGGAAGGCATTCCTCGCGAAGACGATGGGATCGTGTCTGACGTGAGTCAAACACATCTGGTCATCTTCGACGACATGTTAGGACAAGATGAAGAAGAAATTAAACTTTGGTTTACACGACAAGGACATCATCGAAATGCCAGCATCATTTACATTACTCAAAATTTATTTCAACAAAGTAAAGCCAATCGTACCATCAGTCTCAACGCTCATTACGTGGTGTTGTTTAAAAGCCCCAGAGACAAATCTCAAGTGCAAGTGTTAGCCAAACAGTTAGGCACTCCTTGGCTGAATTATGCGTACGACGATGCCACTCAAACACCTTATGAGTATTTACTCATCGACTTAAAACCTACCACTCCCGACTATTTGAGATTTCGTGCTCAATTGTTTCACCACTGGTGCCAAGAAGGAGGCCCCGTCATTTACACGTCCCCTTCGGCCACTCTCTGAAAAAAAAACAACTATAAAAACATCCACTACGTCATTTCTGTCTCACAGTCTTCGAGATGACTTCCTTTCAAGCTCATCCTTCTGCCAAATTGATTCGTGCCTTGTATGGCATCAGTCGCGAAAAAGATGCACAAGTCCGTGCCCATTTGTTAGAAGCTAGTCTCAAAGAAGTGTTACGATGGTTTACTTTGACAGCACGTCAATTACTGCAAGGCATCATTCACATCCCTCATCAAACTCAACGTTTTTTTTCAAAAACATAAAGTGGCGTTGCCACAACTAGCTGATCCTAGAATCGATCCACGGACTAAGAAACAAATCATTTTAACCCCTGGAGGTAGCGGTTCTTTAGGAGGGGTCATGATTCGTTCACTTTTGAAATGGTATCCTAATGCCTCAGCAAAAAACCAAAAACCCAATAGAAAAGCCTCAAGAAGAAGAAAAGCCCTAAAAAGAAGAAAACATCCCACCAGAAAAAGAAAAGTCCTGCCAAGAAAAAAACAGTCACCACTACGAGCCGCAAGAGAGGTACCGCTGCCAGGACACAAACGTACACCCGCAAGCCACGACACCCAGTAGCAGTGACGAGGTCTCCTTCTCCTGAGTTCACATCGTCTTCACCTCCCTTCGTCATGATGCCTGCCAAACCGGACTTAAGATCCGTGTTTCCTAATTTGATGCAAAAATGGAAACCCATTTCGAAAGTCACCACTTCGGGACCCTCGACTTCGGCTGATCTGGCCACGGCAGCGGCCGCTAAAAAATTACCGTCCCCTAAAACCAAAGTCCAAGAGAGAACCGGCGTGTTACAAAGTTTAGTGGATTTATCCAAAGAAGAATTGAGACGATTTAGTCCCTTGAAAACACCTCAACGTCGAGAGACGCCTGTCATGAAGTTGGTACGTCGTGCAGACAATGAGTGGAGACGTGTTCCAGTATAAAATAGAAGTGTGACCTGCCAGAGACCTCAGACTTGATCCTGACATCTAAGATGACCACCAAACGTGCACACCCCCACCAAAAGAAGAAAAAAGGACTTCCACCTCGTCTGGCAAACATTGGGACCTCTTGTCTGTCCTGACCAAATCCAATCCTCCCATGCGAAAACAACTCATTCAAATAGCCCCAAAAGAAATCATCGATACCGTGTGTGAATGTTGTTTGAACGTCTTGAAAGGAACGGTACCTTTGTCCAAGATACAGAAACAAAAATTAGGTAAACATCGGAACGTTCTTCGCCAAATGGTGAAAAAGAAAATACCTCTCCAGCAGAAGAAAAAAATGTTGGTGCAACGAGGAGGATTTCTACCTATGCTGATAGGACCGTTGTGAAAAATAGCGGCTCCTTTGTTAGGAACGATTGCTGGACCGCTTTTAGGAGGTGTCATGCGATAAAAAAAAGAAGATAAAAAGGACACCCTTCTCTGGAAAGACCACACATTTGTACCTTTAGATGAAATGGAAGGACGAAACTGACTTTAGTACCTTACAAACGATGGATGGAATTCCATCGTTGGAACGAACAACGGATATCTCATTTACCACCCAATCCTAATCTCAACGAGATGTCACAGTTACAACAAGAATTACAAATGCTGATGGAACAAAGCGATTTGTCAGAAACAGAAAAATCCCAACGGTACGGTCAACTCTTACAACGTCTGCAACTCTTTCACCAAAAAGCTGTAGACGAAACAGCTCCACCCACTCTGAGAGATTTCAAAGCCCTGATGAAAAGTGAACCTAAAGTCACCACCACTAAAACAGACACCGCCACGGGGATGACAGTAAAAGAAGAAGAAGAAGAGTTTCAAACTCCACCTCCTAAAAAAATACGAACGTTAGCCACACTGGGTTGGATGAAAAAGATGATGTCTACCCCTTTGCCATCAGAAGAGAAAAAGGAAGAAGTGAAGTCAGAAGTCAAAACAGAACCGATGACCCCTGTTCAAACATCCTCCTTTACACCAGTGGCTCTTCGGACACGTAAAGCATTGCAATCCCAAAATATACCCCACGAAGAAAAGAGCATTGGTACTTGGTTGACTTATTGAGGAATCAAACCATGGAGAAACTTTTAGCCACCATTTACTACAATCCTGGCCATGCTGCTGGTTACGGAGGAGTTCAAAAATTGTATCGAGCTGCTAAAAGTAAATTGAAAAGTGTACGTTTGCAAGAAGTACGACGATGGTTACAATAACAATCGACGTACACGTTACACAAACCCATTCGACGAAAATTTTCTAGAAGTCCAACCCAAGTGGAGGGCATCGATCATCAATGGCAAGCCGATTTAGCCGACGTCTCTCATTTGGCAACCTACAATCGTGGTCGCAAATATTTGTTTTGTGTCATCGACGTGTTTTCCAAATTTACTTGGGTCGTGCCTTTGACTTCTAAAAGCAGTACCGAATTGGTACGTGCCTTAAAATTGGTCTTGAAACAAAGTGGTCGTCACCCTTTACGATGGCAAACTGACAAAGGAACCGAATTTCTAAACCAAGCTTTTCAAAAAGAATTGAAACAGAGGCACATTCATTTTTTTTACCACCGAAAATCCTGAAACCAAAGTCAGTGTCGTGGAACGTTTTCAAAGAACTTTGAAAGAACGCAAGTGGACATATTTTACACATCAACACACTCTCAAGTACATCGACGTGTTACCCCGTTTGGTCAAAGCGTACAATCAATCGTACCATCGTAGCATCGGACGTGCCCCCGAAGAGGTCATCCCTGAAAACGAAGTGACCGTGTTTGATCGATTGTTTGGTACACCCCAGAGGAGACCCCAGAAGAAAACCTTGCTGGAGTTGAAGAAGGGAGATTGGGTTCTCATCGGAAAAACCAAACGCACTTTTGACAAAGGTTATTTACCCAACTGGACCACAGAATTGTTTCGTGTCACTACACCCGTGCGTGGACGCAATCCTCCCGTCTATCAATTGGAAGACATGCACGGTGAAGTGTTCAAAGGAACATTTTACTTGCCTGAGTTACAACGAGTGACCAAAAAAGAAGACGCCTTGTACGACATCGAAAGCATTCTCTAACAAAGAACACGCAAAGTGGGCAAACGTCGAGTGGAAGAAGTCAAAGTACGTTGGAAAGGATATCCTCCTAGTTTTGATTCTTGGATTGCCGATTCCCAAGTCGTCGACTATAAAAAGAAAAAGAAGTAACCCAACATGCCATTCAACACAACCACGACCTCGACTCCTTGCAGAGTTCCTCTCTTCAAAAATTACAAAAACAACCGCTCTGGGTGTGGTGAGGAGAACGTGTGCCTAAAAATCAAATCGTCTTTTTCTGCCAAATTTTTGTTGTGTATTGTGTCATCGGAGCAGCCATTGCCAATTTGAGTTTGCAACAAGGGGACAAACAATTGTGGACCATTTTACTCAGCAGTTGCATCGGTTATCTTTTACCCAGTCCCTCAATGAAATTTACGACGACGGACAACAGTCACCACAACGGTAGTACGACCAACGCCAGTCCACCTTCTTCCAGTCACCATAATACCACTCCTCTTTTGGAACCATTTGAACATCATTCTCATTTGAACTCTAGTGACTCCTCGGACGCCAAAACTTTGGAACTACTATGAATAACCAATTTTATTTAACTTTACCGAGTGACAGTTCCATGAATGTGTTTCCCAACAACACCTTATGTTGTTTCACGACCAAATTACCTCAGGCCATCCATTTGGATCACGAAGCTCATTGGGAAGTAGGTTTGGTAGAAATCATTCATCCTACGCAAGCTCAAAACATCGACGAAGGTCAAAACACTTTCATCGTGGATATCTTGAACAAGGAAGTGCATGATGAGTTGGAGAAAATTAAACCTGGCTTTGAGCATTCCAGAAAGGTATTCATGACGACCACTCCTTCCTTTGCGAGCCATACCATGATAATTCTTGTTTGGTATTATTTTAATGCTCCACATTTGGTGGACACCATTGAGGCCATCTTCGAGGCTCAATTTGCCAAAGCCTTAGTCAAAGCCAAGAAAAGTGTCCAGATCAGTTACCATCCTGTGGCACGTCGTCTCGTCTTATAATTTTCGGACGACGACACATTGACCATCACTTTTTCTCCTGGGTTGTATGCTATTTTGGGTGGAAATACATTTTTTAAAAATAAAAAAGTCCAAAGCAACTTAGATTTCGGAAAGACTTTTAAAACCCCTATCGAATTGAACGTTGGACTGAATTTAATGTTTGTGTACTCCGATGTGGTAGAATACAACGTGGTGGGAAACACAGCCGCTCCGTTACTGAGAGTCTTTCCTTTCAAAGCCGATTCTTCGGTTGCCTAGTACGAAGAAGGTGGAAACACGTATCACGTTCACCGTGAATTTGTACACCCTCATTATCTTCCAGTCAGTAAATCGTATTTTGACAGTGTCAAAATTAGTATAAAAGAAGATTTGGGACAAAGTGTGCCATTCATTGACAAAGGAAAAGTCACGGTGAAACTACATTTTCGAAAAAGGTTCTCCAAGCTATTGCAACAAAAAATCTATCCTGTGTACCGACGAGTGGCTCGACAACGTGGACATGGTTTAGGAGATATGTTAAGATCGGGTTTTCGGAAGGTAGCCCCTATTTTGAAACCGATGGTGACTCGAGGATTGCATGCCTTAAAAGATGCCGCTTTGACGCAAGGAAAAGAATTTTTGCAAAACGTCCTCATTGACAAACAAAATCCTAAAGAAGCCTTTATGAGAGCAGGAAAAAATGTGTTGATGCACACTGGAAAAGATCTTTTAGGTCTCCGAGAGACTCCTATAAATTCACTTCACGCTTCTGGCCCTGGCATTACTTCTTCCTCCACTTCACAGCAAGGACAAGGTAGAAAGAGACGACGTCGAAATCCCTTCAGAGTTCATAAAACACACGGTGGTGTTCCAAAAAAGAATAAGAAAAGAAGAACAGTCAGAGAATTAGACGTGTTTGATTACTAAAGCCTTAGAAAAAATGATGCACCGAGATTCTTGCGAATGTACCAAGTCAGAACTGGATCTGTTTACTATGCCTCCCACCATGATGACGATGCAAGAATCCCAATGGGTAGAATTTCATCCTGTATCGTCTTTGACGGATTCAGCTCCTATCGAATTTGAAATCAAAGGACAAACCGAAGAAAACATCGATCTGAATAACAGCTACTTGTACCTGAAACTCAAAGTGGTCCAAACGGCGGACAGTAGCCTTCCTGGGGCCGATGCCCGAGTGGCTCCCGTCAATAATTTCATGCATTCCTTGTTCAGCGAAATAGATTTGTACTTGAATAACAAACTGGTCAGCAGCAGTATGGATACTTACCATTACCGTGCTTACTTGGAAAATCTCTTGACGTACGAAAAAGAAGCCAAGAACACTCATTAGGATGCTTCGGTGGTTCGGAAACCTGACACCTCGGAAAAGTTCAACGACACAGCGGTGTCAGTACCGGCGACGCAAGCCGTTGATAAAACTATAATTCCAGCAGACCCGCATAATGTGGGATTTAACGACCGTCGAAAAAAAATCAGACGCAGTTTAGAACTGATGGATCGTTTGCATTTGGACATGTGGTTGCAAGAGAAGTATTTGTTAAACGGAGTGGATGTACGCATGAGACTGAATTGCAGTAGTGATGCCTTCCATTTGATGGTTCCAGCTGCCTATTACAAAACCATCATCCAAGAAGCCAGACTTTACGTACGCCGTGTGGAAGTCTTACCTAAAGTAGCTAACGACATTAGTCAAACGTTGAGCAGAACCACTGCCAAGTATCCTGTGCGACGCGTGGAAGTGAAAACATTTACCATTGCCGCTGGACTCCGATCCAAAGTCGAAGATCACGTCTTCCAAGGACAGCTCCCCAAACGTTTGCTGATTGGCATCGTCAGTAATGCAGCCCTCAACGGAGTCCACAATCAGAATCCGTTCCACTTTCATCACTACAAAGTCTCAAAGATAGAAGTCAGTCGAGATGGTAGGACATTGTGTACCAGACCTTTCGAACCTGACTTTGGCGACGACCAGAAACGTTAATTGCGATCTTACTTGAGCCTGTTTGAAGCCACAGGACAGTTAGGCACCAACAGCAGCCACGGCATTTCGTACGAGGATTATGCAGGAGGATATCCGTTGTGGGGATTTGATTTCACTCCTGACCAAGGCAGCGACGAAGGACATTTCCACCCTATAAAATCAGGCCCACTTCGTGTGGAACTTCAGTTTGCAGAAGCTCTACCAGAGACAGTGAACGTGGTCTTGTATGCAGAATTTAATAATACTCTAGAGATCAACAGTTTGAGAGAAGTGATTCTAGACTATTAGAAGAAATACAACACGAAGAACCTATGGAGATAGAAGATGAGGGATGTTGTGAAGCACAGCAGCAGTCACAAACCGCTGATGATGACGAAGTGATTCATTCAGAACCCAAAGAAAAAGAAGAAGAATATACTATAGTCATATTGCCGAGATGGCCAGAACACGAACAACATTTAGTCTCCTGTTATGCTAAGAAGCTAGCTGAAGTAATCAAAGAAATGAACATAAATGATTTTTTTTATATGCGTGATAAAAATACCAAAATTTTAATGATAAGTGTAGAAGAAAAGTTGGACGCATATTTGGACGACGCATGGGATAGAATCTCAGAAAGACATCATTTGAGAAAGTGGTATAAAGACTTGCAGGATTCTTCTTCACCTCCACTCACTTCTCTGGAGACCGAACGCCTCGAAGCTTTCCTGCAACAGAATACAGTGGCCCGCCGTAGTACATTGTACTACTTGACAGATCTATTCAAGCATAAAGTACTGTGTGAATTGATAACTTACCTGTGAAGAAAACAATCGATACATGGGAACTTCATTACCTGTTGACTCGCAGTTCCTACACTTCTTCTTGGAATCCTGTGGTGTGTGCTAAAGATGAACTACCTCATCGCAAACCTAAAGACGTTCATGCCTATGTCATCAATACCGACGACAGTCATCGACCAGGAACCCATTGGGTGGCCGTGTACTTTCCTAACGATCACTGTGTGGAATATTTTGATTCTTATGGATTACCTCCTTTGGAAGACGACATCATCGACTTTATGAGAAGAAATGCTATCTCTACTCGATTCAATAATGCCCGACTACAAGGATCGGATTCTATGGTGTGCGGACAATATTGTGTACATTTTCTTCATCAACGCAGTCTCGGATATTCCTTAGAACATTTAGTGACTTGTTTTGATAGGGAGTATGCTCGAAACGATGCTAAAGTAGAACGATGGTTTTGTGAACGTTATGGATATCTCTTGTCTTTAGTTCAGAAACGTAGTGTGCATCAGAATGATGTAGATGTAGAAAAGGGGAAGTTTAGTTTGCCTTCCCAACGTCGTCAACCCTGTAAATACGTTCCTGTTTAATCTTGTTCGTTTGCATTTTTATGTTTAGAGAAGCTTCTTGTTGATTAAAAAATGTTGATTTTTGAAAAAAAAGGTGTTGTGTGGTTTATTAAATTTGAAAAAAATGAAAAATGGATATGCTCTATCTCTTTCTATCGATCTGAAGTCACCCACTCATTCCATTTCTCACTATCGATCTGAACCATGTTTTCCTTCACGTCCGCGCTTAAAGCATATAAAGCAAATGGATGGTATGGTGTATGTGTTGGATAAAAAATAAAAATAAAAATAAAAAAGGGTTGTGATGTGTGTGTGTGTTTGATAAAAATAAAAACTTTTAAAAAATGGATGGTGTGGTGTATGTGTTGGATAAAAAATAAAAATAAAAATAAAAAAGGGTTGTGATGTGTGTGTGTGTGTGTGTCTGATAAAAAATTTTTAAAAAATTTGGGATAGTATTCAAAAAGCGGGTGTTGAAAGTATATCAAAAAGTGTGTGTGTTGGATAGTAATCAAAAAGTGTGTGTTGGATAGTAAAAAAAAAATGTGTGTTGGATAGTACGTTGGCGTGATTTCATCCCTTCGTCATACCCTTTCGTCTGATAGTAGGTTTGGGGCTTTTAGATAGCACACAAGGCGTTTGGGATAGTGTGTTAGGTTTGGGTTTATAAAGCACACAAGGCGTTTGGGATAGTGTGTATGGGGTATTGGACAGTAAAAAACTAAGTATTGGATAGTAGATAACAAAGTAATTGGATAGTAGATAACTAAGTATTGGATAGTAGATAACTATTCCCACTGAAGTCCGACGCAGTCTCAGAAAAAGAAGACCATCCATGAGATACCTTCTCTGTTAAACCAAAAAAAAACACAACTCCAATGACCCTTTTCAGGACCACCCATTTTTCAAAAAAAGATTAATTTTCCATGATTGCCATCCCCGACAGGACCCACCCTGTCCCATTCCCGTTGGTACCCTGATAGACCCCGCCATGTTCCATTTCCGTTGGTCCCACCAACTGTCCCGCCATGCTCCATTCCCGTTGGTACCCCAAGTGCCACCCCTTGGTACCCCAAGTGCCCCAATGCTAAATTCCCGTTGGTACCCGTAGAGTCACCCACGACCTATTCACTCCCCCTTTACTACTTACGTACGTAGCCCGATATTCCATCTTCGTTTTCATAATGCTATCGAACAAATCCAGCGTGCAGTTTTTACAAGATAGCATTTATGTTCAGTTATTCAAGCCGTCTCCAGAGTTTTTAGAATTTAAGACATTCCCTTTAAGTCCGAAGACTTAGCCCAAATTGATAACTTCCGGACAATAAGATAACAATATGTTCCTTAATATTAAATGATCTATTCGAAAGAACACAACAAAACAAAAAAGAAACTTTTCAAAATAACGAAATACTTTTCTCCACTCGAAAAGTATGTTTTTGTTCAGACAGAAATCGAGTAAATCTTTTCGAAATACCCAATCTTTCTTAAGAAAACATATTTTTTTCAATAACGAAAAGAGTTGTGTTTATAGAAATGACCTTTCTTTCGAAGCGACAAAATAGGTTGTAGCTTTTTGAGAAATTTTTTGAACAAATGTCTTCGAAATAACGAAAATGTTGGTGTTATTACGAAAACATAGTTTACTAAATAACGAAACGATTTTAGTTATATTTTTTTCGAAAGAACGAAAAGATTTTTGTTAGTTAAGAAAACATAATTTTCGAAATAACAAAAAGGTGTATGTTTAACGGTGATTTATTGCTACTAGTAAGAAAAATATATTTTAGTTGTTTTGGAAGGGATGTTTGGACTATAAGATATAATATTCTTATTTCAAAAGGTCATTTTTGATAACTAAAATGTTTTAGTTACTATGAAAAAATAAATTCTTCTTTTCTCGAAATAGAGAAAAATCTTGAAACAATTTTGAAACGATCTCTATGTTTATTGCAATTTTTGGTTATGATGAAGATGTTATTATTTCGAAAAGAGCTTTTAGAAATAACGAAGCTATATTTATATCTTTCTGGCGTTAATACGCCTCGGTACAAGCCCTCTTTTGTTATTGGCAAATGAAATGATCTACATTAACTATTAAATTAAGACTGGTGTATTTCAAATTTCATACCAATATTTTAAAAATTCTCTACATCTTCGGAAGGTACCTTCCATGTTAACCTCAAGAATAGTTTTTCAAAATCTCTCAACCGTATGTATGTATTGGCAAACCCATAATATAGCATTTGTTCGCTTTTCATACTGAATGGATCAAGTAATGTATAGAGTAACAGAACCGCCTTCATTGATGCTTTGCCAATTCCATTTGTATAGGAGTAAATTTTCCATTATAACTAAACATCACACCTGAACAAAGAAAAAACACAAAAGCAACAAAATAAAATAAAAAAAAAACAGCAAAAAAAAAAAAAAAAGACAAACAAACAAAATACGACACCGGAACATTAAAGTAAAATTTTTTGACATCTGGCATGCGTCTATATCCACATCTAAGCACCATGCCCCATAGTCTTGTTTGTATTTATTTAAATTCCTGTTCCTGATTTATCACTCCTGGTTTATCACAGTGAGTTAGAGCCGCGGTAGCTCAATTGCCAGAGCATCAGACTCGTAATACCCGAGTCGGCTGCCTGAGTGTTTCCTTGTGAAAGGCATATGCTTCAAATTACTCGGCATGATATAGCCAATAATGGTTTAAAAATGCCGCTATCCCCCCCCCCTCAACCCCCCACCAATAAAACATCCCCCCCCCCCCAAAAAAAAAAAAAAATCCACGGTAAGTGCTGAAAATTGCACAGTTACTTCGGCAAGTAAACAGAAGATATTGATTTTACCGATTTTAGTTGCATCAAAATTACCACTGTTTAATGAAACAGCCATATCTATATAAAAATATTCGGAATACATAGCACACTTTCCTAGTGAACACTTCACTCACTCTTAAAGTTTCGAAGCATATTCACAAATGTGATACTTATACTATCTGTAGATAACTTATAATATACTCATTTTCAGTACAACATATCATCAGTAGATAACTTATAATATACTCATTTTCAGTACAACATATCATCAGTAGATAATTTATACTATACTACTTTTCAGTACAACATACCATCAGTAGATAATTTATAGTATACTACTTTTCAGTACAACATATCATCAGTAGATAATTTATAGTATACTACTTTTCAGTACAACATACCATCAGTAGATAACTTATAATATACTACTTTTCAGTACAACATACCATCAGTAGATAATTTATACTATACTACTTTTCAGTACAACATATCGAAGGTTTTCCGAAGATGGGTGCATTAAGTTTCTTTTTTGATGTGTAATAATTGTTTTCAAAGCTGAATAAATAATAAAAATACAATCAATTATACTTTTGTCTGACTGTAAACCAAACCGAAAATATTTACGATATCATTATCTTCAATCCAATTTGTCTATCTTCCATTCATTACATATAGGGAAGATATTTGTATTGATAAGGGAATTGAATTCTATTCTTATATCCCTTTTTACATACTACCTTGTGTGAATGCGATGGTAGTTTGGTTTCCAAAATAGAGAGGAGAGGATGGTAGGGAGATTATAACGAGACTTGAGGTTTTTCACTTTATTTTTAATGGGGATCATAGGGTAGGGAAGTTTTTTTTTTCTACGGAAATTAAATTCTAATTTTTGTACCGCTTCGTTTACATCCTACTCTGTGCATTTGTAAATTATTGAATGTTGGTCATTCCAAAAGGCATTTAAACTCGCAGGTGGAGGTTTATCATTACATGTCTTGCTATAGAGCACAGAACCCCACACAAGATAAACCTATATTCATTTCAGTTACAGAACCCACAAACTCCAACCTATTACGTAATTCTCCAAAATAGAACCAACATGTTACAAACAGACAGACTCATCCTGTGGGAAAAAACCTACGACGTAATATTCATTTCAGTTAGAGGGCAGACAAACTCACATTACCCAGTACAATAGAAGCATCATGTTACACTGTTACAAACAGACAGACTCATCCTGTGAAAAACCTACGACGTAATATTCATTTCAGTTAGACTGCAGACAAATTTCAGCTTATTACATTCCCCGCCAAAATAGCACAATTGTTACACTGGTACATTTCTAACCAGCCAAACTCATCCTGTGACAATCTATGAACCAATGTTCAGACAATACCTTTTTTTCCCTATACATTCCAAGAAGGCGGTCTAATGTTAAATTCTCGTAGACACGCAGAATATTTTTACCCTGTTTGAGTAGCACACTTTATTACTATCTTGAGTCACTAGGTCAGTGTACTTAAACGCTTAGTCATATGACCATTTCTAAATTTGATTAAGAGATAATAGTTTCCTGCTATTACAGATATGTTTACAATGTTGGACTTAGGACCTTGCAGGAGTCAATGTCCGTCCACACTCTCCTTGTTGCAAACTTTACCATTGCTAACAAATTTGAACTGAGAACTTAGAAGAAGAAAAAAAAAGATTTTTGCACCGTTTCTAGTATTATCGGTATGACTTATAAACTGTGCTCATAGCAGCGTTCATCTGCAAAGATCCGGTGTATTATAAACTGCGCTCATATTAGCGTGCATCTGCAAAGATCCTGTGTATTATAAACTGTGCTCATATTAGCGTGCATCTGCAAAGATCCGGTGTATTATAAACTGTGCTCATATCAGCGTGCATCTGCAAAGATCCCGTGTATTATAAACTGTACTCATATTAGCGTGCATCTGCAAAGATCCCGTGTATTATAAACTGTGCTCATATCAGCGTGCATCTGCAAAGATCCCGTGTATTATAAACTGTGCTCATATCAGCGTGCATCTGCAAAGATCCCGTGTATTATAAACTGTGCTCATATCAGCGTGCATCTGCAATGATCCCGTGTATTATAAACTGTGCTCATAGCAGCGTTCATCTGCAAAGATCCGGTGTATTATAAACTGTGCTCATATCAGCGTGCATCTGCAAAGATCCCGTGTATTATAAACTGTGCTCATATCAGCGTGCATCTGCAAAGATCCGGTGTATTATAAAGGTTGTTGTTTCTCAAATATTTTTCAAATATATTTTGCATCACTTATCTGACGATGACTTCTCCAGGAGTCTAATTCTTTGCGTGTGTCGTCCTTCAAGAGTATTTACGTGCTTCACTTCGTTATAGACAAGTAGTTTTCTATCAGCGAGTCTGATTCGGCGGTCATTGTGTTTTACCTGATATATCTCGGGACAAAATCGAAGTAAAAAACAAAATTTGTGGCATTTTGGGTAGGGAGATATTATCTTCCATATGTTCTCGGTATCCCATGTTCTTTGTTCTCTCTCTCTCCCTCTCTCTGTCTCTCTGTCTCTCTCTCCCTCTCTGTCTGTCTGTCTCTCTCTTTCTCTCAAACTTGAATAAATCGTATTCATCAAAAAACTTATTTTCGAGCTGGAAGTTGATCAATGAATGTTCACAGTTTTGCACATGTTTACTCCGTAAGCTGAGGCATTGTGTATAGTGGGTTATCAGGTCAGTATACTAGAAAGTTTAGTCATGTCGCCATTATTAAATTTAATTTTGACGCTGTTTCTTACTATTAAAGATATGCATACAGTGTTGGGCTGAGAACCTTGCTGGAGCCAAGGTCCTTCAATTTATATAAATATTACATTTATGTGATTCAAAATATTTGTCAAAATAGGACGAAACATTTCCTTATAATACTTTAAATTCACTATTTTTCGTGAGGTAGAATTTCTTGTGGATTTCGTGGTTGATACAAACCACGAAAGTAAGTACCCAAAGGACAATGACAATTGCAAAGGAAACAATATGACACCTTCCCAAATCCCCGAATGTAAGTACCATCTATCATGTGATTTTTTTTAAACCAAGTAAATTAATGACAGGACAATAAGTGAAATCTCAGAATATGCAAATTTCACTTTTCATTCGATTACTACCTATTGTTGTATTGAACTGGAAAATGCATTTTCATCCTTCTCTGCCTATTGTTGTATTGAACTGGAAAATGCATTTTCAGTCATCACTGCCTATTGTTGTATTGAATTGGAAAATGAATTTTCATCCATCACTGCCTATTGTTGTATTGAATTGGAAAATGCATTTTCATCCATCACTGCCTATTGTTGTATTGAATTGGAAAATGAACTTTCATCCATCACTGCCTATTGTTGTATTGAACAGGAAAATGCATTCTCAGCCATCACTGCCTATTGTTGTATTGAATTGGAAAATGCATTTTCATCCATCACTGCCTATTGTTGTATTGAATTGGAAAATGCATTTTCATCTATCACTGCCTATTGTAGTATTGAATTGGAAAATGCATTTTCAGCCATCACTACCTATTGTTGTATTGAATTGGAAAGTACATTTTCAATGTCTTACTCAGTAAAGTCTACGTTCAAGTCATCAATGTCAGCATTTGCAATGTATTGTAAAATCAAATATTTTATATATTACAGCTGTACCGTGGAAACTATACAGTTGATGCTGTACAGTTTCCACTATGTGTAAAATGCTTCTGCATTGTTTTCCAAACTTGAGATGAATCTCCCTCGTCAAATATTTAATTTCATTTTCTTAAATTCTATACAAATTTCGTTTTTCTCTTGGCATACAAACATGACTTTCTTGATCTACTCAAACTATTTTAAATTCTCCCAAGTAGCAGTGTCGGTATATTATCATTTAGCTTGTGCTCAATTTCATTTGCTCTGCTTCCTATTCTCGTTTAACCAACCAAATTTTCTCAGGTTGACCTTAAGTAAAAGTTTTTTGATTTATACAGATATTTCTGCATTGTTGTGGATATACAGGGGAATATTACTTCAGTGCGGATTTTTATTTAATGGTCAAAATAACAGTGTTAAACAGAATTCCTGTATCTACTCCCTAATATTCTTTCCAAGGTATCGCTGATAATTGAAATCATTGGATGCCAAGGAACGAGTAACCAGGAAAATACATGAAAATGAGAAGTACCTAGAGATACAGTGCTATTTCTATCTATTTCCTTATTATTTTCCTCTAAACTCTGATTGTCTTCCTTTATTAAAGTGAGGATTTTTTTATCCACAATGTAAATTGTCTTACTTTTTTTTTTTTTTTTTTTTTTTTTTTTATATATTTATTTAGTTTTTCTTTTTCTTTTTTTCTGCAATTTATTTTACTTTTTCAATGGACTTTGCACTCTAAATTAACCGCATATTAAATTCAAATCTGTGAATTAAAGAGCCCCAAATGAATAAGAACCAGATAAGAATAACACAAGGGCAGATCATTCCAACTTTGTTCTGAATATTATTAACTACTGATTTGAAACTATAGCATATTTTCATCCAGAAATTCTTAACAACCATACACGATACTATATATTAGAAGTGAAATTCTGACAACAGAAACTTAGAAATGAAAGGGCTTTTTGAGCAGATTGACTGCACAGATAATAGTTATGTAATAATTTTGCAACAGTTTAAATCCAGTGTATATTTTTTTACACAGTTTGTAAACGTTTTTCTCATTTTCAAATCGAAAAAGGTAACTATCCTATTGTTATATCTTTCGAGTCTTTGAAGATGAATATTGGGACAGTGCGCAGAAAAATTGGTCCGCGTGGATTTGCTTTACTATGTAAACTTAAAATAAAGCGAAGTACACAAAGTATTATAATTGTTTTTGCGTCTTCTTGGGCGGATGAGGAGAGTGTCTGGGAAAGTTCATATTCTATGGAAGAAAAAAAGTATAAATTGTCAATGTTTCATTATATATACACATCAAATTATTAATGTGAAATAGTGGAACGATACAATTGTATCTTTAATGTGAAATCCCTCATCAATGCACCAGTCACTCAGATAAAGCTTCGAAAACATTCTCTCCAAAGGCAAACTGCAACTTTCTAAGCTATGTTGATAAAATCAGGTTATGCATGATTGGGGTTATGAATGCAGACAACACAGTGGATTGTCCAGTTAGAATGGACAGACATCTCTCTTCTTACGTGTCACATGTAGATAAATATGATATTGTGGTTCACTGTTATCTCTGATGAAAAAGATCTAGATGTAAGCACTGAGTGCCGCTACATCTTGCAATATATAAAGCTATATTTGATAGGCTGTCAATCATGTCGGTATCATACCCCAACCATCAGGCATACTCTATCAGCTTTGACTTTTCTCCACGACAAAAAAACAAGCTTCATTTTTTTTTACACCAGATGTCACATGAAAGGGGTAAAAAATCTTCCACTTGTGCGCATCCATACTTCATTGATAAACTACCTATCCAACCATTCAACCATCCATCTATCAGTCTATCCATCCATGCAAAAATATCCATTAATTCAAAAGCCTTCATTGTAACATAAAATGATATGAACGATAATAATAATAATAATAATAATAATAATAATAATAATAATAATAATAATAATATATAAAAAATAATAATAATAATACCAGGGATAACTACAACTACAATAACATAAGGGACATGGGTTTGATAGATCAGGGTGAATCGTGGGTAAGTGGAAAGAGAATTACTCATGGCGTAATTGTCCTTGAACAGGGACAGTGTAAGACATTTTACAGGGATAGGTCCAGAGCTGTTCTCATAGTATTTGTTACTTTTCAAAATCTTTAACTCATCTTCCTATAAATAATTTTGCTACAAGTGTCGTAAAGCACTAAGTTCTCTATTCACAATGAAGCGTTTCGTGACGATAATATGTGCTTAAATAAATAAATAAATAAATAAATAAATAAATAAATAAATAAATAAATCCCCCCCCCCCAAAAAAAAAAAAAAAAACAACAAAAAAACGCTGATTTGACTAAGAACGAAACAAACAATACAATCTTGAATTTGCTGAATCTTGGCAGTGACGACCGTGGTCATGTCACGTTGTAGTCAACGCTTTCAAAATCTCTACATGTTACCTAAAAGTGTGTCCATTACAGTCATTCAGAGATAACCCACACTTTAAACAGGAACGACATCATTCTTTTCGTGATTTCGGTTAAGATTAAAATGCGTTATCATATATGATTTTGTCGGATATTCTAGTAGCAAAATAACTAAGGTAGGATGTGCTTGATTTCGATTTCTTCCAAATGGTCTCCGTTCAAAACAAATAATTTCATGAAATGGCATTGAAGCTTATCGACAATGAAATTTATATCCGTCGCACACTTTTTATCTTGCACTTTCCAATGTTGGCCGACAGCGTTTAATATATTCACGTTTAGAAACATGTCTGCTTTCAATTCTATACGTAATAGATAATTAAAAAGACTTGTGTATTAAGGGCGGTCAAGATATAGTACCATTTCTTCTTTGTAAACTGGTGCTTGATATGGAGTAATCTCTGCAATATGATTCTCATTCATGTATGTACTGATACATATGTAATAGTTTGTTTGTTTTTTCCGTCCCAATATTTGACGGAATTTCATTCAGCTGCTGTAGCTCACGGTTTAGTGTGTCGAATTCAAGACCAAAAGGTGAGAGTTCGAATCCTTTCATCGGATCAGCCCATGTTGGCAACTGTTGTTTGACCCTGATCAATGCACTTTACTCCCATTGCCAGTGGGCTAAATAATCTTGTGTTGCTGTGCCATAAAACACCCAATCAGACCCAACCGAACCAATCAATTTTCAAAATTAACTGACAATAAAACATCTATAGAGAATTTATATAATGATATCCAACCATGTTACATAATGTAATAATGCAAATCTCATGTTAAGAGTAAGAATTTCATTTTTGTTTGTCATTCATAGGCAACATACTGTATATACTCGCGTATTAACTGGGTCCAAATGCAAACAACATAGACCCTGATCTGCCGTCGCATAATGCGCTGGCAGATCAGGGTCTATGTTGTTTGTTCTACTGATTAGTCATTAAAAACTGCATAGACCCAGATCTGCCGGCGCATTATGCGACGGCAGATCTGGGACAATGCAGTTTGCAGTTGGTATCGTTTTATACGCGAGTATAGACGGTAATATATATGTATATATATATATATATATATATATATATATATATATATATATATATATATATATATATATTATCGCCACAACAGACAAGTGTATTTTATATAAACGATTATCAAATAGGTACTTTTGCTCGCGATATGAAATGTCCTTTACGGACAAGCGTCTTCAGAAAGATGTGTCCTTTATGGCAGTTTAAATGGTATTGTTAAATTGAAGAGATTTAACGTATGTCGATAGCTAATTTGTCTATTATATAGAGTTTTGTCTGATTTGTGCCTCATGTCTGTCAATAAATACATGGATTACATGAAATGCTTTTTCGTTTATTTGTATGCACGTGGTTGTAATTTCAACGCTTT
Organism: Margaritifera margaritifera; assembly: GCA_029931535.1. NCBI lineage: Eukaryota > Metazoa > Mollusca > Bivalvia > Unionida > Margaritiferidae > Margaritifera > Margaritifera margaritifera. Next base: position 829,394 of record JAQPZY010001003.1, on the reverse strand, counting down.
TGTGTTTATTGTTTTGTTTTATCACTATTTTGTGTTTTACCTTTGAAAAAGACTCAACGATAAACGAAAGAGCTTAGGCAAGTTAAAAACTAGTTTTGCACTTTTCGTTGTCGGTTTATTGCGTTTATCTTAATCAATTCCTGACACACGAGATCCCTTGCTGGATCCAGTGCACTTGAAAGGACTGTTTTTAGCGATATGATTTGTACTATATATATATATATATATATATATATATATATATATATATATATATATATATATATATATATATGCGCGACTCTAAGATGCACGAGTATACAGCGCTCAGACCAATTAAGCTACTAAAGAGTACACGTGTAACTCGTAAGGCAATTGTGTTGTTCATGCTTGAGAGTTATGAGTTACATTTTGTGTATAAACTGAGTCTCCTGTAACTAAAAACCTCGACTGACCCAAGTTATTAAACAGTGTGCCATCAGATCTCTGTAGGACAATAAAAGCTAAGGGTCTAGCAGAATATAGTGGTAGCCAGTAAAAAGGAAATAACACCCCCCACCCGACCCCTTTTAGTTTCACATCAAGACCGAGCAAAGAAGTGATGTGAATCGTCCATGAGCTGGTCTCGAATTGTTGTTCAAGAATATTATGTCACTAGAGAGCATTCTATGTTGAGCTAATGCTATTCACACACTCTCTTGTGTACGAAAAAGTTATCCTTCTCTGATCAATATAAAAGGTTAAAAGTTACACGAGACTCTAGTTTGACCCATACAAGGATCCCTTTGAACCACGATTTGACTATTACAAGCGGCTGGCGTTCCTTTCAGGAGTAGAATTTGCATCTTAGTCATTCAGACATGATACCAAGCAATCTCTAGCCTCGGCTTGATGGCTTAACTAAAACCAAACTAAACCATTTTTGTTTCCTATTTTGACACTGTATTGTTTGATGCACATTGACTGGCCATAAACATGAAATAGTAAGACGATTACAACAGTGAAAACAGATCTACACATTTTCACATTCATCTGAGTTAAATAATACGTACGAACTCAAGTATATGCAAATTTCGATTTGTAAATTGCAAATTAAAACATTATGTTGTTATCAAACATTTTTGGATGCATCTATCACATGTACTTAGTGTAGGTGAGTTGGTGAAATGGTTAGGACAAGCACAACAGTCCCATACACGTCAAGACAGGTTAACCGTCACAACTTGACCTTATGCTGTTAAATCTACTGACCAATACACGTGTGCTAATTCCTTTAAAGAATTTATTCAGGAACTAATGAATTAATAGGCAAGCAAACCATACCTAAAAAGAATTCTGAAAACAACATATTCAGGAGCTCCTCTGATGATAATTTAACAAGAGAGTTGACTCACAAACGTTTGAAAATAAAAATCTGGAAGAAAAGTGAATTTTATGGAAAGTCCAGGAACACCAAAGAACTATACAGCCATACCCAGCTGCTAGCAACACAATATTCACTATTTCGGGAAAACCAGAGATGGTTCACAAAAACGGCAGCCGCGCACGTACGATGATTAGTCTATGTCACGGCATAAGGTTCCTCTAACTGCTCACATGGGAAGTCACTACTACATATTTCCCTAGCGCGATCTGGATTCCCAAATAAGCGATGATGTTCTGCTGTGAAGAGTTAAGTAGGTGAAGCAGGTGGGGAGGGAATGAGACGAAGAGCTCTGTCACACCCTCTTGTAGCCATATTACTCGCCTTTCAGGACGGTCCATACTTCTAGACAAGGACGTATCTCTATACGATTCATTGATAGGAATTGCAATACAGAGAGCTATGGGATGCAGCTTACGAACAAATTGTCTTGGATATCGGTACATCAGAAATGTACATGATCTAGGCACAAGCACACGACCTCGATAATGATTCTTGTGCATCTGAGACGCACAGGAACATCATTTTGGTTTGGCTAAACCAGCTCTACGGTTTTGTCTAAAGGCTTTGGCTAGTTTAGCTGGGCAATAAGAGTAGCGTTTCTCGTGTAATAACACAACATATCAACCGATCTGGCCTGGCCTAGGAATAGAACCCGGTACTCCTGCGCAGGAGGCCCGGATGCTAAACACCAAGCTAGTGCTTATATAGAAACTGTGCTAAAAATGAAGAAAACGTCAAGCTGTTATGGTTTCCTATTTTGATGTCACGTTATTAGATTAAAGTGCTTATTAACTTTAAATTTGACGAGAAAAGCATTTCAATGATTAGATTTTTCTGTAATCAGCAGTACGTAATGGAATGGAAAAAGTTCTAGATGTATCGTCAAAATTACAGTTAATATATTGGACATAAAGCAAATGACGTGAACACATCTGGAAATGAAACAGCACAAATGCAATCACGAAGAATTTGAAACTTCTTCAAAAGGATCGTCTTTACGAATATTCAGCAATTAGTACTGAACGAAAAATATTGTAACATTTGACATAATGAATTCTATGCATGTTATACATGCTTTTTAAAGATAGTGCTCATTTTGAAAATAATATATATGCGAAATAATATAAACGTAAAACCCACACTACTTCCAGTCCGGCGCAAAACACCCCATCCGCCCACTACGACCGGGACAACAAAAGTACGAATGCCGTAACGATGCTCCTATTGTTGTGCGACATCTACTGACCACGTCATCTGTGAATAATATAATAACCATAGCTCCACATGCTTATTAACCACGCGTGGTTTGGTGTATGTATGTATGTTTGTATGTATGTATGTATGTATGTATGTATGTATGTATGTATGTATCATGGATCTCTCTCTGTACATATATATATATATATATATATATATATATATATATATATATATATATATATATATATATATATATATATATGCTGTATGATATGAGTTTTATGTATAAAGAGAATACAATCCAAGTAATGATTTCCTTCTATTGGCCCTGCAGGACATTATCAATTATCTGAACACTTTGGTACTTTCTGCACACAATAATGTTTAATAATCTTTGTAAACATATGGACGAGAGTAGCAGACGACAGACAGACAGGCTGCTAGAGAATGAGAGAGGCAATGATAGGAAGATAGACAGACAGATGTATATATATATATATATAGATATATAGAGTCTTTTTTCAGTTTTAGTATATGCTCCAAAATAGATTAGTGGACACTGCTTGATATAATGGATCGATATAAGCCTCTCATCACATTTCTTTCTGCGTCTAGTTGCTATTTTTATGTCTCGTTTATTATTTCATTTTATTTGTTATTATATATTCAGCGGTTATATATGGTCACTGGAGAGACTGATCGAACTGTACCTCCACCTGCGGTTTAACAATAAGGAAGAGAGACCGACAATGTGACAACTTACATTCCATGAATCTTGCTCAAGTGTGTCAATCTCCATCCATTTAATCTGTTTTGAGCACGCTGATCCCACGCATTTACACTTGATCTAAAATGTAAAAGCATCAACTTGATAATAATAAGATTCATCAAGGCAATTTTGTGTAGAATTCTAAATTCATTCTGAGGTGCTGTATACTAGGCTACCGCTAGTGGAAGCCAAATGAACTGCAACCAATATTTACTTCCTACAAAATCCACAGTTTGCAAAGATACAAGCCCTCGACCTAGTTTCATAAGACCTTCTTCATTGCTCATAGAACTTTCTAATGAGCGTAAACAATAATTCGTCTGATTTTCATGAATTTGCCATAGAGACACTGTTTATGTTTCAAACGAAATGGAGCACTCGCATATTCATTTAGAAAAGGCGCTATACAGAGTTATTTCCCTTTGACAGCTAGTGATATCACACGCGGACCAACACGCTACTTCGTGCTTTTCGGACAAAGACTTGATGCCATGTGTATACAAAAAGATCGATACAAACTTAAGAGTGCGAAAAATTTGTATTGCCACAGTGACGATAAATGTGCGATATCAACTCTGTAATTACTTTTTTCCCATTGAGGAAATACGTCTGTCCTTATGTATGTTATATTTCAATATTTAAACCTGATTCATTTCCTTCTTTTAATTTTGTCTTTTCTCTCTCTCTCTCTCTCTCTCTCTCTCTCTCTCTCTCTCTCTCTCTCTCTCTCTCTCTCTCTCTCTCTCAGAATGAACAGACTTTAAAATATGCCAACACTGTACATTTACGCAAAAAATGAATGCCATCATAAAATGCATAAAAACAAATTCCAAACAACCACAAGTGGATTTAGTTTATATACAATAGTTTTCCACAAGAATCGTGCAAATTGTCATTGACTGAACTTAATGACCCGTTTCTGTTCAATATTCAGCGTCACCCCATGCCTGTTACAGTCTACGACAAACGGTAAAAGGATTCAGGGAAAAACTCTGTATTAAATATAATAGATAAAAATGTTTAATTAACGATTTTAACTGTCATCACAATTGTAATAATGTTTGAAAGCGATGAATAGCTAAGGGATGGATGAATGTTAAGTGCAAACCTAACTTAAGTGGCTAACGAAATTTAGGTTCAGCGTCTGTTACCCAATTAGACTGCAAGGTTGTCAAGACCATATCATTAACTTTTGAATGCAGAAATAACCAAATAAAAAAGCAAACTCTTAATAAGTCAACTCACATTTATTAAATTCGTTTGTATAAAGATGTTACGCTCTGAAATCTGTCAGATCCGACCGCTCTGTAATGATTGTAGCCCCAAATGCATCAATGTTCTTTAAATCGCTTCATTTTTTTTATGAAAAAGGTCATTGATTTGACTAAATGCACAGTGTAAAGCATTATATGCAGGAGATTCATTATAAAAAGTCACTATCCTAAATAATTGCAAAAATTTCAGAACTTCATTTTTATCTATGTAGTAATGCAACCGTTAATCTCATTGACACAGAATTGAAAAATCCACGCAAGTCGACGATTGTGGTCTTCAAACATATATAACAAAACGAAAATCTTCGTTTGTTTTTAATTTTTGTATAGTAGATATAAAGAAATATTTCACGAGTTAGTGGAAGCATTGTATTGTCACGAGTGGTGAAACCACGAGTGTTTTCACTTCACGAATAAAATATTTCCTTATATTCTACACAAATTGTTGATATCCTCCATATATTGTTTTGAAACCCTGGTATATTGTGCGAAATATCTCCGATTTTTAACCGTTCACACGATATGTTTGCTTGTTTGTGTTGAACGGAACATCAACACATGAAAAGGTATATTGTTTCTGGGCAATTGGAGTGAAGTGCTGTTCCAGAGACACGATACAGTCGCCGAACCGGTCTGGTGAACCTTTTGGTTGCTAGTCCTGTACGCTAACCACTGAACAATTGTGGCTCCTGACCCAATTAGTTGAACTGAAAAAGTTGATCAACATGGTAGTATTCATGAATGAAATTACCGTCTATACTCGCCTATATTCTTATACAAACTGCAAACTGCATAGACCCAGATCTGCTGTCGTATATTGCGCCGGCCGATCTGATTCTATGCAGTTTTAAGGACTAATCAGTAGAACAAACAACATAGGCCTGATGAGCCGGCGCATTATGCGACAGCAGATCAGGGTCTATGTTGTTTACATTTGGAAAAGAATTATACGCGAGTACATACGGTAACTGAGTTTCTAATAGGAACCAGAGTGCAGCACAAATCTATGTTATCTTAATCTCATACTTGAGTCATAATCTCTCCTTCGTCCTTGTAAATATAGACAAAAATGTCAGTAAAGAACGAGAAGTAAAAATCAAAAGTTTAAGTATCTGACATTGATAATGGGTTCCCTCTTCACTATTGTCTGAGTCAAGCAAAATTAGAACCAATAATACTACGAAGACAGTTAGTAAAGCGAAACAGTGAAAACGGCAGTGCGAGTAATTGAATGTCGAAGAGCATGCGAGTCAAACTTCATAAATTATTTTTACAATGATAGTAATCATGAACGCTTGGAATAGCCCTATGTTGCAGGATTATGGATCGAAATGTCTGTGGACTGATTCTTACCAGTGGAGGAAGTTTTTAATATATTTGAGAACCACCCGCGTGTCTATACCGGCCTCATCAACAATGTAAATCAGATCAAATAAACTCCGGGATTAAAATAATAAGCGTCGTGATTTCGGAAAAGGTGCACAATGAACGCACACGCCAATACAAAAACATCTGAGAATATTATGTGAACGCAATTAAATACTCTGGGATATCAGAAAGACTCCAGGTGCTCTGTTTCTGTGGGGTCTATACATGCGATCCACATGACACAATGGCAAAAAAGAGTACAAACGGTAGGCTGATACAAATGAGCCAAAGTTGTCACGTAAATGCAAAGAAACGCCCTAAGATGTCAGAAAGACTCCAGGGAGGAGCTGGTCGTCAATGGGACTTGTGTACAAAGAGCCACGTGACACAATACTAACGAAAAATATATCAACAAACATGTAGAAAGGGCCTAAAATAATTTTAAATTCACCTATAACAAGTCTGATTGGAAAGAAAAGATAAATGTGACAAATAAAGACAGTAGATAATTATTTTACACTGTGGTACATGTGTTAGACACACCAATCGATCGTGTAGATAGACCATACAATAACAAATTGATTGATCTGATACATACGTTGGTTTCATATATGTATGTATGTATGTATATATAACCGGTACAAATAAGGGACATTTGAAAATGTGAAAATGATTTCGACATCTTCGTAAATGTGCATGAAATGTGTTTAAAGGGGGAGACAGGAGAACCCTGGCAGAAGCTACATTCTCCAGAGGTGCACTATTCACCGAAGTTGACACTGAGAGAAAGTACATCGAATCTGTTAGAATAACTGAAATATAAAGTCAAAGACATGCAGTCATGTTAATCATATTACAATGTGACTGTCATTTTAATGACTATTTAGTCGGATGGTACCATTATGCAGGGGTAAGACAAAAATTGGATTAGTATCATCACATATAAGCAGATATCAAGGACAGAAACATCTGCAAAATAAAAGTTTTAATTGTTTTTACACGCGGGAAAGCTTAATTCATCACAAAACTATGCTACAATGTAGATACTTTTATAGTTATCATGCCTAAAGAATGCTCAGTTGTAAAGTTATAAAAAATCAATAAACATCGATTAAAAGGCTCTGATGTTATTCTTTGTAATTTTGAAAGTTATACCTCAGATACAAACTTGTAATGACGCAGGAAACCCTATGTCTCAATACATGCCGATAAAATAGTTAGATGGGCAACCGATGAACAAATTGAATAGATAGAAGAAAATATTTCAAAATATCACACGACAATCATTCTGATTGCTTTTTAGATAGATTGCGTTACACTTGCGTGACTGTTTGAAAAAATAATCGTTATCTGAAGGGACATTATTTTTCAAATAGAAATTGTTTGTCCGTCTTACAGAAGAAGTTAATACATGTTTACGAGGGTGCAAAACCAGTTGTACCCAAACTGGTATTTACATTGAAAAGAAAATATAAATATTTTATTCAGTATTGAAACCTGAAGCTTTACATAATGTTTAGGATTAAAAGTGAAGACGACACACAGAGATGTCTCGTTTGATTAACAACTAGTGTTAAAATCATGCAGTGAAATGAATGCACGTATAATGCGAAAAGCTAGCCATGATTGTTGGAAAGATGTTTTCAAACTAATGAATAACTCTGTATTTGTAAACAGATATAATATCTCACGACAAAAATTACTAGTTAAAATATGTGTACATGACAAGAATTTTTTTCCAAAGGCAGAACGATCTATAATTTGCAAGGAGAATAATTAATAACGATGACTTAGTGTTAGTGAGTTTGAAAAGAAAGATTATCAAATCAACAAAATCAGTTTGCGGTGGCTGTACAGTGTTAGAGTTATCCAACTGGCTAATGTACGAATTCTACTACAACAAGTTGAAAAAAAAATATGAGTGATGGAATGAGACTTTTCGTAACTTTTATTAATGTATTCATGCTGAAACGTTTACACCGACATGAATTATAAAATCAACTTTTATGACAATAGTGAAATATTTGGTTTATCACAAATGAAATAGAAAGCTCCATGACTTCATAAGAATGAGTTAAATGGTGTTCCCATTAGAAAGTTGTGTGGGTTAAGATGAAAACTGTATTCATTCAGATAAGACAAAGATGACAATAAAGTTTGTAAAGGAAATAAAAAGCATATGTAATAAAAAAAATGTTATATTCAAAATGTATAAGATTGTCTATTTAACCTAAACTGAAAATGATCAAGATATGAATTTATCCATATCACACAATAATGAAATTTACAGCATTAAAATGAATAAAGTTATTTTGTCTATATATGATGACAATCGTTTTTGGTTGACGATATGAATAATTATTAAACATATATCAAATGGATACTCAAGCGTCATTAACAGGTTGTCTCTTTTGTTATGTTGGCGATTTTTAAAATTATTCTTTGTGTTTCATTTGTGACATTATTGATAGTTTCCATTGTCTTTACTGTAAAACATTACGAAGCCATGTATTGGGTCTGAATTATTTCATTAATGTGTTGTACTTTTGTACAGTCACCCATATACATATGTCAAAATGTATACGACTAAGCAGCTAATCAATTTCCTTATATTGTAAATCTTGCTGAACAGATAATTTGGATAGATGGTAACAATGTAGTACATAAATGTTTTTTCATTCAGTCTGTATCAGATTTAGTTTGAACATAGCCTTTCCACAATTAGTCACTCCACACATTATTATGATATAAGGCTTCTTCAGATACCTGTATACGTAGGTATATACAATTCAGTTTATTTAAAACGCAATTTGTCTGGGTTGATAGTTGTAATGTTTACCGGAGCATCAGATACAAAATAAACATCCATTTTGTACCATAAACATGTGTTTTCTGTTGATTTGCATGCATCTCTTGTGTGAACTGAGTTAAGTGTGCTTTTGTTTCTCATCATAAATACTTTGTTGTTTCTCTAAGCTGTTGCAACTGAGTTAAGTGTACTTTTGTTTCTCATCAGAAATACTTTGTGGTTTCTGTAAGCTGTTGCTTGGAAACCCAGATAATATACAATATCTGGTTGATCTACTATAGTCGCTGAGATTTTTATATTTCTGCGTTGAATTTTTTTTTAAGCATTACTTTATCCAGTTTTTTGCACAATATCAAAAAAAAAAAATAAAAAAAAATCAACTAATTCGGGCCAAATTATGAGTATCGGCTGCAATGCCGACAATTGTCTCTCCCTAGTGATGTGCTCATAAAGGAAAGCGATTCCATTTCTGGGTTTGTCATTACCTGATTGTGCAATTGCTTCCAAAGTTATTATTTCGTACTGGTAACAAATGCTTTCCAGTTTAAAGTATTGGTTATCACCTCCTGTTACTTCAGAGGCGTTTCGAGTGTACTGCTCAATTACGATATCCAATGGCTAAGAAAGAAAAAAAAAACAGTTGATAATTACATGATTGAATCATGAAATCGAATAGTAATTTAAACTTTTTCCATACGCTATTTACTAGAAGGCTTCTTGGTTAGCATTTTGCGCATTACCGGCATCTGATCATAAATTTCTCACCTGATGTTCTCATAAACGAAAGTGATTCCATTGCTGTAATTGTCATTACCTGATTGTGCAATTGATTGTGAGATAATTATTTTGTACTGATGAGAAATGCTTTTCAGTTCGAATTCTTGATTATCATCTTCTGTGTCGCTTCAGAGGCGTTTCAGGTGTACTGCTCAATCTGAAAGCCTTTGATTGAGCCAAAGGATACAGTGGCTTCTTTGTTAGTATTTTGTCCATTACTGCATTTGATCATAAGTTTCTCAATTTAACATTCACAATACCTTGTTTAATCATCTATGTTCATGTCACCACAAATATATGTATGCCATGAAGATGACAGGTAATCAGGTCACCACAAATATGTGTATGCCATGAAGATGACACGTAATCAGGTCACCACAAATATTTGTATATAATGAAGATTTTGTGCTAATTCACTTTGCAAAATTCGTCACTTTCATAAGACATGTTGATTACACATAAGTTGTTCACCACTGTACTGTTTGTATTAGCCTTTAGCTTCATATCAAACAAGACAAAAAAATCTACCTGGTTCAATCAAGATATTTGTACTTAGGTTTAGAACTGCTATATGTAATGTTTGCTCGGTTTTGATGTGATCTGAATGATTGAGGTATTTCACTACTTGCGGTATTGTTCTCCTACTTGTGAGGAGTTATTGATTGATATCTTGACTATGTATTACCTACCAGAACCTGTAAGCGATATACACACTAACACCCATGAAAGATGCGATAAATATGTACTCGTATTTTATCTGTTCAACAGAAGATTGATAATAATCAGTCAGTTATGGCAACCTTGGTTGTTCAAGTATTATCTTATTTTCTGGGTGGCTCATGCATCGGGATGAGAGTCTATGCATATACAGCAAAATCATCATTCAGGTTGATCATACGCTGAGTCATCAAGTCTTGTTCTCAATCTTTAACTTAAGTAGTCAAGTGTCTAAGTTATTTTTTCATTGAACTCTGCAGTTTTTCTCTGTAGTTTTCTCATGGCTTTGTCATATTCAATTACTCTTAGAGCTCATCTGGATCAAATAATTTGAAGATATTATAGCTCCCATTAAATCCTTGACCGTTAAGTATTGCCCTTCCGATAACTATGACATTTCAGAGTAACAAATGTAGATTCTACTTCCAGCTTTTTTGACATCCTCACTGAATAGGTCCTTCTTTGTGTTTGAATCCAGTTAAAAACATTGGTATCTTCTTGACGTTATGTATATGATTCCTTGACACCGTGGAGATCAGATTCCCTTCAACGTTGAACGATTAGGCAACAATTTAATTGCTTACCTTTAATCCAGGGGGAAAAAATAGAAAAGTCAAATAATCTCGAAGTTTCAATATTCAAGTTTACACAAATTGTGTATAAGTCTGTTTGTTTCATTTGAGATGCTGTTCTGAAAATATCTTTTGTGTGTAATTTGCATTGAGCAAAAACGTGATGGAGTAAAGTTAAATACATAACTGTTAACCAACATATGGGGTGTAGTTTGAGACTTAGAAATGTCCAACATCCCTTTCGTATATTCCAATTTAAGAGCAGCTCCTTATTTGGGTGTTGTTGCCACTTCAACAATCGAAACTACATCTCTTAAATTCGCAGTTAAATCAATAACTTCTGCCTAATCCTGACTTAGATCAATTGGAACAAAATAAATTATTATACATCCCGCCTTTCTCTTCTCTCTATACTCCTTTCTGTTGTCATCGGTTGCCTTTCTCTATCAACAATTTGAACACCCTTTTCAAGACTCTGTATGCCCATTTCGTTTTCAATACGGAGTTTAATGTTTATATGTTTCATTTATTTCGGTTTCAGCTGTATGGTTTGCACCAACTAATGCATGAGATTTATGAATATGTCATTTTTAACTGCATCAATCTTTATTATATACTCATTTTTTTCTCCATTAACTTTGCATTGTCAGAATCGTGCAGTATTTCTCCATACTGCACGGCTTCATACTGCACGACACGTGTGTCTAAAAATAGTATCGCGTGTTAGGAACTACTTTTTATTGTAAACAAACAATGTACGCAAATGTAGCAGACACCGGAGCTTTTGCTTTATTAGATTTGTCTGTGGATGAACTAAACAAGATGTTTGAGAGTAGAGATGATAAAGCTGACGATCTGGATGAATTCATTGAGTCACAAAAGAATCTTTCAACCAAGCAAGTGACTGAACGTGATATTCACAATGTACAGCGGTGGCTTTATGACAACAAACGTGAGGCATGCAGTATTGAAAATATCATTATGATCATTTAAACACTTATGTAACCGATGGTTCAGACTATGAATCGTGCTCTCTAGAGTATATAAAAAATAGCATAAAAAGGCATCTTATTATTACCAAATGATATTCCGTTTCTCTCAGAGACCGCTAATTTTACAAGTCAGTCCAAGCACTAAGTTCGAAAAAATACAACTAAAGAAGGCGGGTTGTGGTAGAAAAGCAAGCGCCTCGGAGCCAAAAAGCCACGATAACGAATAAGCCTTATTTTCCGCTGACGAAATGGGCTCTCACACCCCAGTCGGTTTTTATTTTTTTTATTTTTTTTTTTTTTTTTGAAATTGTTTGGATTTATAGTGACAGTACATATAAATATGTCATCTATAGCTGATAATAAGAATGGCAATAAATGTACTTACTTTTCTGCATCTTGAATTTCTTCAAAATGTACTTTCTGATCCACGGCGCGAAATTGCACTGCAATCTAGACTACATTTTCAACAGAAATCGCATTCCAAAGGAGAATTTACTGCACTACAAAACAAAATGAATTTGATATTCCCTAACAAAAATATTTAATCCTGCATCTTCTTGAGAATTTCAATTAAAAGAATTTCATATTTTGTTCACATTATGATTCCAAACTATCAATGGCAGGACAGTAACACATGTGTAAGCTAGCTTGCTGTCGAGGCCAGTCCCTCTAGCTACATGTACATCGTACGTAATAGACCCAGCTAATAACGCAAATTCACCACAATTAAAAGCAGAATTTAGTTGAATCGACAGAAAAACAAAATCCCTCCATTCCAGATCAACTGGGAAAGTTGTTCCAAGGCGCAGTCATTCACAGTATGACTCAAAATTTCAATTTTAAGTAGACCAAAATAAGATTTCTTTTTGAAACAAATCTCTGAGCGCGCGGTACTCTACCAAGTTCAAAGGTCACTGGGCGGTGCCATGTGCGCATGAATACTGTTAATGTCTATTGATTTAACTTCGGTTGTGTATTTACTTTAGATTATAGCAGAAATTCAGTTACTTTGTTTCTTGTAGTGTGTTCTTTTTATTATTAAGCCTTAGGTAGAAAAGCAAAGTGAGTATATAATAAAAAGGTTACTACATTTGTATGGGAAAATATGAACTCGTTTTTTCTGAGCTATACTGCACTCCTGACGTCGTGCAGTATAACTCAGAAAACTCGTTCATATTTTCCCATACAAATGCAGTAACCTATAATTATTAAACTTTGTTTTAATCATTTTAATCCTTTCTTATGCGTCTCATAAACTTGTTTTGTACCGTTATTACAATCATATATCACACAATTACTATTAAACAGTTCTCTTTGAACATATTTTTGTATGTACATTTAATTGTTCAGCTTCAGCGTGTAAAACGTTACAAAATTCATAATATAAGTTTCATGATTCTTTCACTCACATTCAATGATAAAAGATAAATTGTAAATGGTTTTCTTAGATCTTATACGGTTGTTATCCGCTTTAATTATGTTTTGACGTCCTCTATCTTTATGGCTATCTCAATTAAGTCAGTTGTCTTTTGCAACTCCAACAGGAGAGTTAATAATGGCATTTACCTTGATGGTCAAGTCAGTAACTGTTTTGTGCTAATCATTCATTAGCATTTTAATCACTTGACCGTATTTGGGTAAATCATGTCTTTGTAGAATTTGCCAAGTAGCTATATCTGTTGGTTTAATAATATCACATAAATTTTTGATATGGTTATTGTTGAGGCTAATTAAGTGTTAATGGTATCACCTTGATGCATTGTTCTTGATGGATTTTACCAAGTATCTGACGTTACTGTTTCGGTTTTTGCCTTAATGTTTAAAGGTCATTCGAACTCACCACCACCTGTCAGAGATAGTATTGTAATCATGCCATTTACTTCTTTACCGTCTTTAACATAATGGTGATATTTAATCTGTTTATGATACCCAATTGTAACTGCTTTTAATGAGCTTTAACATAATAATAAAAAAGACATCTTGAAAACATTTTAACAGGCAAAGACTCTAACTAAGTGAAATTTGTAGCATTGAAATAATTTGTGGTCTATTGATTTGATCAAGCTAAATGTATACATCTTTGGGTTTCAAACCCCTACAAGCATTATCAGATTCAGTAGATGGATGTATAGTCCTCTCGCTATTGAATCGTAACAATTTTGCGTTTTAGTTGGTGATATACATTGTGTAAATGTTACTCGGAGTGATTTTAGCTTTTCAGTTGTGTTTCAAACATTTGATATCTATATTTTATTCATTGCTATTAATATAATTAATTTTTTTATTTTTTATTTTGACTTGATTCCTGTTTTGATGTTCTAAAAACCACCAGATCTAAAGCTGTCCTTCTTAAATTCTTGTTGTTGATGTAGTATAATATATCTTTTTGAGTTCATATGAAATATTATAATACCCAACAATAAAATCTGTTCTTTACAAAGAAATAGAAATTTGACTACTTCTCTTGTTCACTGGATTGTTGAGAGAAACGTCTTCTTACTGAGTCGTTCATTCTTTGTCTGCGTTGTGTTATCGATTGTAACACAGCCCTCAGTTTGCAGAGACGAAATATAAATAGCCAAGATTTACAATTTTTCTGTTCAACTCGTATCCTCTCTCAGAGTGTTGTTCTTTTGAAACACCTCGACTGCGTTGCCGGCTTTACGCCTCGTTTATTGTAATTGTGTTCTGCACATGTAAATGTCTTCAAATTTCTTTCTGTTTATTGTTTTTCCCTTCTTCACAATTTTTGTTTTCACTTTATCTGTAACTGCGCTTTCTGTATATTTTTTCCAGACTCCTAATTGCATTTGCATGTTAGTTTACCTCTTTGAATTTCTTGTACTTGTTAATGATCGATCTAAACCCCTAGTGGTTAATTTCACTGGCATTGCTCGACTTGCTTATCATGTCGACAATACTGTGTAACATTGCTAATAGCAGAAGTTAACATTTCGTCATACTGGAAAACGTTTATGTAGATCAACTTCTTCTTGAAAGTTTTTTTAAAGACATTCAGCTTATTTTGCACCAAACCCACTGCGAGACAAAGAAACAGCCACACCGATAAGTGTTCCTGCAGCACCGAATCCAGCCGCTGTTAACCCATACCACATGAAGCTGGGGAATATGATTACCTCCACAAAAATCAAACGTTTATTTTTTATTTTTTGCGTTTCCATCTAAAACCCCAATAGTGCTATATCTCTTGAATCAGACCATTGTTTATCTCTTTAGTTTGGTTTTACGTTTCTTTGAACAGAATATACACTTTTCCTTCTGGTAAACGTTTGTAATATCAGGTATTCAAATGTGAACTGACTAAGTGAAACATAATTAGTTCTGCAATTTCTAAATTATCCACTTTTGATGGTGGACCTATTGACATCTTCAACATCTTCAAAAACATCATGTGGGCAACAGTTAGAGCAGAGTTAATGCTGCTGCATGGATTGTAAGATACCGGCGTGGTTTTATGTTGTTGTTGCACTTTGGTTGACTCTTCCTGGTTAACTTCAAAGTATTTAACTACTGACAAAAGGAACACAAATAATAAACCAGTCACACCACAACTGCTGTCTTCAGATAATTTTTTAGACTCTTCTGGTTATCTCTTTAAACGTTTGACTTTGGCTGTTTTAAATACACGTGAACGTTTTACAAGTTGTCTATCAATTTAAACTCTACGTAAATCTTTTGCCTTTCCTGGAGTAACTTTCTATGGTGATTTGTGAATCTGTTTCAGTTTCATATTTACCTTGTTCGCCTTGACTTAATTTGCAAGGAAATTTGGATAACTAAACAAGATTTTAACATGTTAAAAAGGATAGTTGTAAATCATCATTCAGTGTTACTTTTAGTAATAAAAAAAGAAACGTAATTGATTAAATAAGCGCGATAGATGTCAGGACAATTCATATATGTGGAGCAGATAGAAATAAATTGACTGAATTTTAAAGAACCTATCGTTATTTAAAGTTTTGTAAAAATGATACACCACTGAAAACAATTTAAAATATGATATAACGAAGACACCGACTACTAGAAACAAGTAAGTAAAGGAAAAAAACGATATCGTGTTAATGAAAACTTGACAATAATTAATTTGACAAAAAGTAGAATTAAAAAAAAAAAAAACATTGAGAAAAAACATAAATTCAGACACGACTTTGAAAATGTTCGGTGTACTCACACTGGACTTCTACTGTATACTAAACTTCACAACAGATGAAGGAGGCAGTGATGTTGATTTAGACAGTGATCATGCTCTTCCATTTGCATCTTTTTATATATCTGATCCAGACCAAAGCGAATATTTTTACTAATCAAACACCAGATTAACGAATGCTAGTACAAAGAGAAAAAGATCAAAAGGGTATCTGAAAATGCGATAGAGAAAAAAGATATAGAAATCAAGACAAATGTTGAATCATTGAAGATTGCGAACTTCGTCATTGAGGAGAATTGCCTAATCAGATTTCCCCGTAAGACTTTATTCCTCGATAATTAGCTACTCCTGTAATAGCAACTAATGTAACAGCACTTGTAAACGGCACAATGCATACACTAGAAAACAACCAGGAGACAATACTTAGAAAGCATTTTCCGTGTTTTCCGCCAGTTGTGTGCTTTCTATTTTGAAACTAATGTGTTTTATAGTTTTGAAACTTGCACTCTCTGAATATAGCAGTACTTGCAATACAATGGAAAATATCCAGTGAAGTATCTGATACCACTTGATGTCATCTGGTCATCTTGCAGTTCATTATGCGAATGGTCTGTGTTGTCCATGGCAAACAAAAATGTTTATTAATGATTTCAGTGCACATTACAATGTTTGTCAAAGATCTTGAAAGGTTATCAGCGTATTTTACGAATATTTTATATATTTTTTTTATTTATTTCACGTCCATATATTTCAACTATGTTTCAATTAAGATTGTACTTGTTATCTCCTTGTAAGTTCCATTTGCAATAGCTATGTGCAATTCTCTATGTATTCTTTAGATTCTGCAGATATTTTTATACTGATTTGCATGTGCTGCCATTTGTTATTTTCATCCAAAATCCTAATTCTTTTTCAGCTGGATTTTGTTTATTTCTTTAAAGATACAATATGTTTTTGGTATGTGTACTAAGGAAACGCTATTTGCTCCATAAGTAACCAAAAAGTGGCAGTAGGTGGTAGAGGTTCTGAAATGAAAGATACTGAAAATCCTTTCCTTGAAGATGATGATTATGATGGCAGATACATAAGATCAAATGCATATTGATATTATAGCAAATCTCTCTAGTGGTTTTGACGATCAAAGTTTAGGACAAGTGTACATGAGAATCAATTCAATACATTTAAGCAACAAGTAGGGTCAGATTATTATGAGGATGCTCTTAAAAGGTTTTTGAGATAGACGATACAATATATGACATAATTCAGCCTTTCGTGTGAATTGAGAAGACAGAATTATAGACATGAAGAAAGGTCAACATATTGAATTAAAAAGAGTCTAGCAAACTTCAAATTGTTCATCAGATATAAAAAAATAAAAATAACGGATATTGTTTCCAAATAGAATAGAAAATGTTAGCAAACAAAATGTTAGTACTGGATGAAAACTTTCCATTTTACAAACATCCGACACATTATTGATAATAAGCCCTATGAAAGTCACCTCTCGATGCAGGAACAATTCAAGGATTTTAGTTGAAATAAGCAACAACAGAACTTCTAAGTGTATGACTAATGTCAAAGATAAGAAGTTAAAATAAAGAAATAACTAAGGCGAAATTACAAAAGTGGTTTTTCTATTCTGAAATATTTTATTTCAAGGTATTGTGAGGAAAAGTACATGGTTTTCTTGTTCTTTTACTTTCGGGTAACAATGCATATTTATTTTCAAATTAGTTTTGTACACAAACAGTCTAGTCTATCGTATTCTTGACTTAAAGCCAATTTCGATTTCCCAGGTCAAATAAGTCCCTCGAGATTTCTCGTTTTCTCTCTGTGAGATCCCCAGTATCCTGGATAGAGAGCGTAATTATAGGAAATCACTGATTTATCGGATTTCATTTCGCTTTTAAACTCTGTATCTCTCACTACATGACCAAGCCTTACGAAAACTTGAGAACTATGCTCGTGTTTGACTCTAATAGAGCCAGTAGCCTTCAGAGTATCGCTAATGAAATATACAAATAATTTCCTGTAAGTATTTGTAATACAAGATGTACACGGTGAACTAATCATAACCGTATACAATGTATCGTGTCGAAGCTATCAAATAATTGGCCTATGAGGAAGTAAAATTAGACTATACTATTTTATTGCAACAGCTTCTGTTCCATAGATCTAAATGTTATGCTACAAAATCTATATAATTAACATTATGATTTAAAACTTCATCATACACACACACACATACACACACACACATAATATATATCTATATATATATATATATATATATATATATATATATATATATATATATATATACACACACACACACAATACACACACACACACACCTTGCCTGAATTTTGCAATAAAACTAAAGTCTAGAATCTGATTGGTTGTACTAGAATGAAGACTCAACTGTAACAGTTATGTAGTACAATAAGGGCCTGAGTTAATTGTATATTGCACCTGTAGTCCTTCTTAATCAGATTCACCTATTTGTAGATATCCACGAAATTATACCTAGTTTCTGGTCAAAGTAAATCTTACCGATATTTGTTCGAGGACAATCTTATTATAGAGTTCGTGCAAAAGAACTCAGTGTGATTGTTCAAATGGTTGAAGCATGTGAGCGAGGTATTAAAACAAAATACATGTTTTAGAAAGAAATCATAAAATCTGACTTTACGGTCCTTTTATCACCAGCCACCATGCAGTCTCTAAAAATCAATGTTGTTTATGCTTTTTTTGTCGTTTTTTCTTGTTAAATGATTTGGGTCCACAAAACATGGTAAAAATAACATCACTGCGCGTGGGCACGAATCCAAGACCGCAGGAATTAGAGCTGCTCCTTCTAAATACATTATTATCGCACTCGGATTTTCGTACTCGCATCGTACAAGTGAAAAAATATGTACTGTTAGGTGGTGCTCTGAGTATGTGTAATTTATACTGAGTTTATTTACACGTAATCCTATTCATCCATTATACATCCATAGTTTTAAAGTGGCTTTAGCTGTATTTTGCAGTTTTATGCAAGTGTTACTGATAATGATTCTCTTATTATCTGATATGTTTTACGCTGAGCACTTGCCAAATATATCAGAATTTCGACTAATAAGAAACAGGGTGATGAGTTTTGGTATCATAATTGCTCGCATAAATCTGTATTCGACCCATGCTAACACAGCATCGGACAAACGCGAAAATACATGTCGGGCTGAATAACAAGTCGGTTTCATTGTCATATTCATAAGGAGACTGAACCACTGGAGAATAGATATTACAAAAGAGGTATCGCAGTGCATGTGCCATGCGTGCATCGCATGGCAGAAATAACTTGCTTACATAAATTACCCAAAGCGCATGCACGCCTTTTTACGCTCTTTATCGCTTATACAAAGCCATAATAACTATTCCAAGGAAAGGTACAAATGAACAGGTCATGTAGGTCGAGCTCCATTTTACATTAGGAAAACTACGTGTTCTTCATCTCAAAGGCGTGGAATAAATTATATCAAATTCGTTAAAAGAAATTTCTTAGCAAATATGTATTTTGACCCTTTTTATAATATACGTTTTATTATTGCTTTAATTTGCCTTGCAACTGAGACTACAATTGTATATGCCTCCAATCCCACTGCCTCAGCAAATATCTGCTGTGCCACGTGGGTTTCAGGCACTTGACACAGGACCCGATTTCTACACCACATTACATCTTGCTTTGTAAAGGATATACATTTGTACTGGTGAAATATAATTTGCCATTGTGTTCTAGGTATAATGAAACATTGTGACGAAAGTAAAACTTAGGAGTTGATTTATAATTTTACTCATCAATCAACAGTATACAGTGTTGCAAACCACTTTACTCCTTTTGTGTTGGAAATAGAGGAATGAAACGTATGTTGTTATATTCTACATGAAATAAAAATGTAAATATGTTATGTGCATGATAATACTTCTCATTTTATTCATTTGTCCCATTTACGCAATAGAAAAAATAACTAAATTTTGGGGATAATTTTGATGCCAATTAATTTCATGTTCTAGTTTTATGTTCAAGCACAAATATTTAAAAAGATATGTCAAGATATACACAAGGGATTTGTCTTTATATTAATGCGATTTAAAATGAATCTAAAATAATATTTCGGACTAAGAATGAGAAACAGAAAACATTCCCTATATCAAAACACCAAATTTCGACATCGGAAACA
The DNA here is from genome assembly GCA_029931535.1 of Margaritifera margaritifera. Lineage (NCBI taxonomy): Eukaryota > Metazoa > Mollusca > Bivalvia > Unionida > Margaritiferidae > Margaritifera > Margaritifera margaritifera. The sequence continues at coordinate 809,120 of JAQPZY010001003.1, read as the reverse complement.
TTATCCAGAGGTAATAAAAAGCCTGAAAAATAGCCACAGGGAATAGAAACCCTGCCTTTCCTTTCTGTCTTTTTTCCGTCTGGTTTTGTGATCAACAGAAATTAAGATACCATGCACTTTTTGACGCCTTCGTATTACACTATACAATTATTTTTGCACATATCAAAATCCTAGAAACTCGTTATATTTGAAAACCTCTCTAAGGCATAATGTTTTCAACTGGTTCCCAATAATAAAGTCGTTCATAATGCAAAAATTGCTCTGTGCCTTCCAGTTTGTAAACCACTGGACCACCACAATTTTCTTGCCTGATCTTAAATATTTCCTCGGTATAATTAGCAATGTGGTCCGTTGCAAAGATTGCTCCGTATTTTAAAATTATGATTCACCAATATTAAATTGAGGTGTTCCAATTATATCAGCTGTAAAGTAATCGAACAGAGTAATGCATAATATTGATCTTTTTTTGTCTTTGCATTCCTCAGATGGAATGATGTCTATTGATCTATGAGCTTTGGTAACACGTCAACCCATTTCTTTGTTTCAATTTTAGTGAACCTCTCCCACATTCTCTTCTTTAGGGTTCTATCAATTCTTTCCACTTGATATACTTTTTGACTATATAAGATGGAAAGTATTCAGTGTTTTCCTTTTCCAGCAAATCTATCACGTCTTATTTGTGAAATTATTTTCCTTTGTCAAACTGCATCTTCTCTGTTATTTTGTTTCACTTTGAAGATTTCTCTAAAATCACTGTGCATATCATCTCCCTTTTCGCAGTATTTCTGCCCAAGAGTGTTTCCAAGAAAAAAAAATAAAAATAAAAACAATTATATATATATATATATATATATATATATATATATATATATATATATATATATATATATATATGTGTGTGTGTGTGTGTGTGTGTGTGTGTGTGTGTGTGTGTGTCTTTTATATGATTGCACGTCAACAATGTCTTCCTGCCACTGTTCATCCAAGTGGCTGAGATAAATCGTTTATTTGGGAATTTCTTTCTCGCTTGCTTTTGTAATGTGTAGATGGTATCTACAGGTAACCATTCTTTCAAATTAGTGTATTTTTATTTTTGCCCCGTTTAATTTGTTTCCACGGTTGGTTTCTGTAAAGACGTTAACTTTGGCATCCATATAAAAATGTTCTCATTACTGGTCTTCTTCGATCCTTTAGAACTAAATTAAAACGTCCACATAATACTATATACCTGACTAACTGTCTTTATCCATTTTGAACAGCCTCACAGGACGATCGTCTAAAACTGGTTCTTTTATGTTCAACAATTTGCTACGTTTCTTCAATTCTTTCAAACCTATATATGATTCTCCATTCTTGTGGTGGAATTGTGGTGGTCACTTGAAATTTGAGAGACATACAATTAGGCTCTCTTCTTCAAGTTTTTTGCTCATATGTGAATACGCCAGATGACATATATACAAATAATAAAGATAAGGTTATTTTCATACGTCATCAGACCCGAGTGACCTACACAGAAATTATAATCGAGCGAAACATTACTAAATTATATGCAGTGTGCGATGACACTAATAATAAATAAGGTACATATAAATAACATCATTTTACAAGCATTCTGCGTATTATTTTAAAAAATCCATATGAAAGCGATCTCTCGATGCGGGAACAATTCAAGGGTTTTTTGGTTGAAATAAGCAATAACAGAACTTTCAAAGTGTATGTTTAATGTCAACGGTAACAAATTAAATACATAAATACATAAAATGAACGTGAAAGAACTATTTCTTGTATTGTGCAAAATTTTATTTGAAGATGCTTTTAGAAAATATGTATGTTTTTCCAGTTCTTGACCTTTCGGGTAACTAGACATATTTTTTCAAATTAGATTTGTCAGCAAATAGTCTAGTCTATCGTATTCTTGGCTTTGAGCCAATTTCACTTTCATAGGTCAAATTAAGTCGCTCGGAATTTCTCGTTTGCTCTCTGTCAGATCTCCAGTATCCTGGGTAAAGAACGTAATTATAAGAAACCACTGATGTATCGAATTTCATTTCGCTTGCTAATCTCTCTCTCTCTCTCTCTCTCTCTCTCTCTCTCTCTCTCTCTCTCTCTCTCTCTCTCTCTCTCAATGACCAAGCCTTACGAATACTTGACAACTATAGACACCGTTATCTGTATTTGACCACAGTTTCATGAGTGCAGCCATTGGCTACAGTGGCGTACTAAGGGTAAGGCGGGAATTTTTATCAGCTGTTTTGTCGCCCCAAGACATATGGCTCCCGGGGCAACCGCCCCGTCCGCCCCCCCCCCCCATTAGTTTGCTATAGATTAACCAATCACGTGATGCGTCAGCCATGGCGATAGTGAAATGAACATTAGATACCGCGATCAAAGCAATATCAGTCTTTTTGTTTACATTTCAGCTTTGCTCGTTTTGTCTTAAAAATTGACATGGATAGTGATGGAAAATATAAGAAAGGTGGGGGTAGTTCATGTTCGGCAATGGCTGTTCATCATATAATCGTCACAAACACTATTTATCAAAGAAATTAATGTGTGAAATACACGGACAAGTACATGAAGACTGTGCGTGTTTGGTACCTTTTAAATTTCAGTCTATGCTGTCATATGGGGATGCAAAAGTTTATATTCTTACATTCCAGTCTTAGCAGATAAGTTGAAATCACTGATAATATGACTTCCAAGAGAAATAATTAGAGACTGTTGCTCGGAATTTTTCAAAGAAAACTACCTCGCACTTCATGTATTATTGATTGTGCATAAAAATGTATTCAGAGGTTAAATTCTCAATCTCAAAATTAAAGGTGAGACTTAAGGCGATTATAAATCGCACAACACTGCCAAATATAAAGTAGGAATCTCACTGCCAAATATAAAGTAGGAATCTCACTGCCAAATATAAAGTAAGAATCTCACTGCCAAATATAAAGTAGGAATCTTTCTACATGGGCAACGCTGCCAAATATAAAGTAGGAATCTTTCTACATGGGCAACACTGCCAAATATAAAGTAGGAATCTTTCTACATGGGCAACACTGCCAAATATAAAGTAGGAATCTTTCTACATGGGCAACACTGCCAATATAAAGTAGGAATCTTTCTACATGGGTAAATTATGTTTATTTCAAAGGCATTTAGTGGACGGCAAGTGATAAATGTATAGTTGAAAAAAGCGGATTTTTAAATTACCTTCTCCCTGGGGTGTTGTTAATCTAGATGTGTAGCTAACATTGTTTTTTGGGGGGAGGACTAGTGAAGATTCAGCAGGACTAGTACATTTCTCTATCTATTAGTCCTCTTTTTATTTTATTTTTTTGTTGCTACAAGGAAATTGATGTTATCTAAGAAACTTATATTTTTTCGTATGAGTTCTTGTTTTTTCGCTTGACTAAAGGAAAAATTTGAACTGACACATAAAATGACTACATTTTATTTTTCCAACTCTGTAAAAATGCCACATTCATTAACATCATAACATGATTAAAAAATCAGAACCAACGTAAAATATAATTATATACATTTAAAGTCACAGACGGATAATTTTTTTTTTTAAAGTCGTACTGAACAAAAAGCGATCTTCTTCAATTTTATCAGTTATGCGTGACATCATTTTCTTTGCGCAAAATGTAAGTAGTCTTGTAACATGGCCATTTACATAATTTTCATCATACTCTACATTCACAAACTTGTGATCATCTACACTAAGCTGTACAAGAAGTTTACATTTCCCAAGGCCGGTGCAAAGCATTGTCATTTGTATTTGCACATAGAACCCTCTATTTCCTTTCTTCTTAATAATCAGACTGGCATTGCCACTCCTTTGGACATCATATTTCTTGTTTGAAAAAAAAATCATTCAGTGTGGTTCAGTTAGTAGGCACTGGACTTTTAATTTCAAGCTGTGTGTTTTCATTTAAAATTCTATGTGGGGTCGCTGATAACCAGTATTCATGCACATAAACATGCATTCCATTTTCAATAACAGAAATATCCATTAAAATTTAAATATTGTTTTGCTGCCGCTTCATTTTGAAGTCCGTGATTTGTGAATGTATTTCCTACAAATTTTGGAATGTAAATGTTCTCTTATCTCTTATAAAATTTGTGCAATCAGTAGAATCCTTTATGGGTATTTTTACCAACCGATTCACTTTGTTTGCAATCAATTTCACTAGTGATATGGCGGACACTACTGCTGCGCACCTAGCGAGCGATATCAGTATAACGGGCGATAATTATGAAACCGTGTCTATGCTCTTGTTTGACTCTAATTGGGCTAGCAGCCTTTAGAGTATCGCTAATCAAATATACAAATAATCTCCTGTAAGTATTTGTAATACGAGATTTACACGGTGAGCTAATCATAGCCGTATACAATGTATTGCGTCCAAGCTATCAAATAATTGGCACAAAGGAACTAAAATTAGATTATTTTATTATATTTCATTAGGTACTGTTCAAGATATCCAGATGATATGCTAAAAATTTCATCATTTTAACTTTTTGATTTAAAACTCCATCGCGCGCGCACACACACAGACACGCACATGGACACACATACACACAGATGCACATACAGACAGACACACACACACATATATATATATAATTGTACAATAAGGGCCTGATTTCTTTATCTGTTTCACCTGTAGTCCTTCTCTGTTTCACCTGTAGTCATTGTTAATCATATTCCCCTGTTTGTTGATATCCCACTAAATTATACCTATTATCTGGTCAAAATAAATTCTACGAATATTGTTTCGAGGAATATCTTAATTTATTTTATCACCAGCGACCATGGAGTCTATGAAAAACAATCGGTTTTCTATCCTTTTTTTTTTTTGTTGTCCCGTTCTGTCTTCGTTGAATATGATCAAGAAGACATGGTAAAATTACATCATTGATGCGTGACCACGAATCCATTACCACCAGAATTAGATATATTCCTTTTGACGAAGTATTAACCCTCTCGGATTTTGGCATTGGCACCGCACAGGGGAAAAAAATATGTACAGGTAACATGCCCATAGGTGGCTCTCTGTGTCTGTTTAATTTATAATGAGTTTATTTACAAGTAATCCTATTGATCCATTTTATATTTATAGTTTTAAAGTGGCTTTAGCTGTAGTTTCAGTTTTAGGCAAGTGTTGCTGCTAATGATTTTCTTATTATCTAACATGTTTTATGCTGATCACTTGCCAAATATATAAGAAATTTCGACTAATAAGAAACAGGGATATGATTTTTTTGGGGTATCATGATTGTTTGCGTACATTTGTATTCGTCCCCTATTAACATAGCATCGAACAAACACAAATATACAGGTCGAACCGAATGATGTTGGTTTCAGTGGCATGTTCATAAGACTGGAACACTGGAGAATTGATAATTACCGAATGATGTTGGTTTCAATGGCATGTTCATAAGGAGACTGGAACACTGGAGAATCGATAATTACAGAATAGGTATTGCAAAGCATAGTAGCGGCGCTAGGCGTTGGGGTGGGGACGAGAGCAGTCTGGAACTTCTTCTTTGCAGCTGAAATTTTCATCGTATTTCACCTTCACCTTAGTGTAAGGGGGCAATTCTTCACAAAACTTATATTGGAGGGGAGGGGTGCATGTACCATGCGTGCAATGTATGGCAGAAAAAAACTTGCTCACATTAATCATCTGAAGTGCATGCACACCCTTTATCGCTATTTATCGGTTAGACTCAGCCATAATAACTATTGCAAGGAAAGGTACAAAAGGAAAATGTCATGTAGATAGATCGATCTACACTTTACATAAGGAAAAGGCGTGGAACAGATGTTAAAACTCGTCAAAAGAAATTAAAATTTCTTAGCAAATACGCATTTTGACCATGTTAATGACAGACATTTTAGTATTGCTTTAATTTGCGTTGCAATTGAGACTAACATTGCACATTGATATACATGAAAGGAGGAGCGAGGATATATTCTCTGCCTTATCAAATATCTGCCGTGCCACGCCGGTTTCCGGCATTTCACACATTACCTTACAGTACCTGATTTATACACCACATTGCATCTTTAATCATTTATTTCCTACTAGTATAAAAGTATCGTTGGATTTGTAAAGGATATAAATTTGTAATGGTGAAATTTAATTTCACTTTGTGTGCTAGGTATAAAAAGAAAAAACAATTGTAATCAAAATTAAATTTAGTTGCTGATTAAAAGTTTTGCTCATCAGTCAACGGTATACTTTTTTTACTAGTCCCTTTTTCTTTATATTAATGCAATTTAAATTGAATCTAAAATCTTATTTCGGACTAATGATGAGAAACAACAAATATTCTGTATATCATGACACCAAATTTCAGCATCGGAAACATCATCTAAAGGTAATAAATAGCCAGCTAAAAAGCCCGAATGAATAGATACCTGCCCTTCCTTTCATGCTAAAGAAGTGACTGGGGGTCTCATTTGCGTAGCAGTAAGTGGTCAGACATAGGTTCAGAAAGAGCTTAGAGACCATATCCTGTGTAATTCTAGTCTCAGAAGTGCAAACAAAAGTACGCGGTCATGCAAAACAAGTAAACACCATCAATTACCACATCACAGTGATGTGGTAATTGATGGTGTTTACTTGTTTCGCATGACCGCATACTATTGTTCAGCCTCAATCATATATTTTTGAGCATTCCAGCCATCGTTCCAACGTATTCTGTACTTTTCTAATTCTTTGTTTTGTTTACCTTCACTATCAAACAGTGCATTATTATTAGGTCTGCTTATCTCCCTGGATTTATCTTTACTGTACCGACGTACAATGGTGTTTTCAGAAACGGGGCGAAGCAAATAAATACATTTTAAAACCAGCAGAGACTTTTAAACAATTTTCAACCGTTTCTTTCTTCTAAAATATCAGCTTATATATATATTTTTCCAATAACATTAAATGTTCATAATGTTTTACTATTAACTGAATGATTACATTTAAAATTTAATTTCAATTGCATATAATCCCTCTTGCATAAACCCATATGTATATAGACTATTTTTTTAAAGCCCATATGTATATAGACTATTATTTTGAAGCCCATATGTATATAGACTATTCTTTTGAAGCCCATATGTATATAGACTATTGTTTCTAACCCATATGTATATAGACTATTGTTTTGAAACCCATATGTATATAGACTATTGTTTAAAAGCCCACATGTACATAGACTATTGTTTCTAAGCCCATATGTATATAGACTATTGTTTCTAAGCCCATATGTATATAGACTATTGTTTCTAAGCCCATATGTATATAGACTATTGTTTCTAACCCATATGTATATAGACTATTGTTTCTAACCCATATGTATATAGACTATTGTTTCTAACCCATATGTATATAGACTATTGTTTCTAACCCATATGTATATAGACTATTGTTTCTAAGCCCATATGTATATAGACTATTGTTTCTAACCCATATGTATATAGACTATTGTTTCTAACCCATATGTATATAGACTATTGTTTCTAACCCATATGTATATAGACTATTGTTTCTAACCCATATGTATATAGACTATTGTTTCTAACCCATATGTATATAGACTATTGTTTCTAACCCATATGTATATAGACTATTGTTTCTAAGCCCATATGTATATAGACTATTATTTCTAAGCCCATATGTATATAGACTATTGTTTCTAAGCCCATATGTATATAGACTATTGTTTCTAACCCATATGTATATAGACTATTGTTTTGAAGCCCATATGTATATAGACTATTGTTTAAAAGCCCATATGTATATAGACTACTGTTTCTAAGCCCATATGTATATAGACTATTGTTTCTAAACCCATATGTTTATAGACTATTGTTTCGAAGCCCATATGGATATAGACTATTGTTTCTAAGCCCATATGTATATAGACTATTGTTTCTAAGCCCATATGTATATAGACTATTGTTTCTAAGCCCATATGTATATAGACTATGGTTTTAAAGCCCATATGTATATAGACTATGGTTTTGAAGCACATATGTATATAGACTATTGTTTTGAATAACTTTTCGCTAGGATGTAGTTTAGTTGTTTAAAAGTAGCCCATAGCTTAGACGTGATCAAGGGGGGTGGGGGTGGGGCTTTTCTTTATCCATGCAAATATTGGCAGGATTTACCGCGTGTGACAAAACCTGACTTTAAATCACACGTTTATATTTTAATGGCGTTTTAATATATACTTAAATATTTATTTCAAAGGTATAACTAATAGATATAGTTACCATTAATAGGAATTGCTTGACCTTAACGTTCAAGCTTTGTCTGTATTTTTATAGATAATGGCTCACACCTCTAATATTGAAATTTTTAATGAATTTCATATAATCGGACAGATATTACATCAATCACAAAACTCTCGGGAGAACATGACAAAACAACAAACCGGTGCGCATGTAATAAAGAAAAAAAATTAAGAAAAGCAGTTTTCCTAGATAACATGGAACCATGATTAGACATCGGAGCGAGTGACACCTGGAATGCTAACTGTAATCACTGTAAATGACCAGCACACGTTCTGTTCTCAGAAGAAAATTTTGATACATGAAAAATATATTTTGATCAAAAATAACAAAATTGAAGATAAAAAAGAGCCAAATGCAACACGAATATATCACCCACTCAGGCACGCCCCCCCCCCCCCCACGTCTATCTCCCTGTCTGTCTATCTATCTATCTATGGGATATAAGTCTTTCCTGACTGCACTCAGTCATTAAGATCGTGTTGCACTGGTAAAATCCTTTACATTAATAGACAATCTGACAATGCCAGGTGAACACACACACACACACACACACACACACACATATATATATATATATATATATATATATATATATATATATATATATATATATATATATATATATACGTAAAATCTCATTGAAAATGAAAAGTGTTACAATTAACTTGAATTTAAATTACTGACAATTACAATTTAAACAAGCAAAAACAAAAGTGTGTTGCTGGTGAACTTGCATGCTCATATGAAAACTCTTTAGTTATTTATTTAGTCACCATTTATCAAGACATAAATAAACAAATTTTAAAAATCCTTGAATACAGAAAGCAACAGTGTCATAAATTAGCAATGTATCGTCTTAACTGTCTTGTAAACAATATTGTACAATAAATCTTTCATTTAAAAAAATAAAAAATTCTGCGTATATTTGTATATGATGCTAGGACTAGGTCAGACCAGACCAACGTTAATTAAACTGAGTCGATTTATCATTTTTGATGTGAACTTAGTATTCTTCTTCGTTGACAGAGAAGTTGATACCAACGGACTTTAAAAAAAAAAAAAAAAAAAAAAAAAAAAAAAGCAAAATCGCTATACAGGCAAGTAAAGGATTATATACATTATTTTAGAAGATGCGGTTTATTAGATAATCCACATAGAATGTCTGTCTGATACACCCGTTTTAAGCTTTAATTCATCTAGTTCAAAATATGCAAAATATTTTTCTTTTTTGACAAAAATATGCGTCTAAAAGCATTTGAATTCCATGTGAAATCATCCTGGTCTTACTTTTGCTACTTTATTTGAAGGAAATGATTCAACTTCAGAAACTTGAGTTGATATTCTAATTGAAATCCAATGATTTTATTAAATTATAGCAAGGACTATTTTCATAAATGGATTCAAATGGCATAGTGCTCAAACCACATGTAGCAACCCCTAATTATATGAAAATCTAATGATACAACTGCTACCCTAATGATACAGCAAAACGTGTTGCATTAGGGGCTGGTAGGCAGTTTCCTTACTGCGACTGTTACAGAATGATAAGCAGGTTTGTACTGTATTACTCATGGTGTTCATCTTGGTTCTAGTAAATTTGGCTGATGCTTGCTTTGGTTTAGTATTACCTAAATGTAAACCTAAAGTTATTGGTACTTGCTGTAAACCACCAAAACAGAATGATTTATTGTACAACATTGAAGAAACCTTAGTATAAAGCAGTTAGACTGTGATCTTATAATATCTGGTCACTTGAATATTTCTTTTTTTAAATATAATGTCATCAATATGGAAAAAAATGTATCAATATCCAAAACTGTTTGAAATAAGTCAAATCATGAAGGACTTTACAAGAGTTACCATATCAACTTCAACATTATCAAATCACGTATTGTGTAATAGTGCAGAAAAAATAGGTAAATCTAGGACAATCACTATAAGCATTTTCTTACATTCTGCAGTAGACAAATGGTAACAGGGCATATCTGGAAACTGAACACAGTGATCATCAAATCCATGAAGAACTACAATAAAGAACTTTCTATCACAAAACTAAAGGTTTGGAAAAGAAACTAAATAAAGAGCCCAGTTATTGAACATCTATGGAAAAATAATAGTGCTAGTGTGTATAGCAACGTTTACAAAGTTTAGAAGTCATGTTCAGAGTGATGTTGGAAAGGCAAAATCTATTTATATTTGTTACAAAGTTTAGAAGACATGTTCAGAGTGATGTTGGAAAGCAAATTCTATTTAAATTTTGTTACAATGTTTAGAAGTTATGTTCCGAGTGATGTTGGAAAGGCAAAATCTATTTATATTTGTTACAAAGTTAACGACAATAAAACAACTAAAAAATAAACTTCTGACAACAGTTGTAGTCCCTGAGTTACAGTTGTTGTCCCTGAGTTACAGTTCTAAGCCAACATATAATGATAATGTTATGTTGACTATCGATGGTACCAACTCTCATGATCATTGTGCTATTGAAAATCATGTTAATAATGCTTTTACTAATGTGTCATTCATTCTTCTGAAGAAATTGCCACTACCTTCAAATACATTTAAAACAGATTCAACATTTGTAAAGAGTTTTGCAAGGTAAGAAATATTCATTATAATTCACTCCTACTTGAACCTTTAAGTGAGTATTTGTTTAAAGAGGATTTTATAGTCTTAACCATGTAAAAGTACTGGCCTTGACAATATGCCAGGAAGGTTTGTAAAAAGATGGGTCTAGTGTTTTCCAAAACTCCAATTACTTTTGTTGTGAACGCATCTATATCAAATAGTTTTGTGCCCGATAAACTAAAATCACGTAGGGTTAGACCACTTTATAAATGGAATAAAAGAGCTGGTGCAAGCAATTATAGGCCTGTCATTATACTCAGTATTGTGTTAGAGATTGTAGAAAGCGCAGTTTATGATCAACTTGAAAACGTATTGACTAAAATAATTTTCTTTATGAACTACAGTCTGGTTTTAAGGGAGTGTATTTCACTGGTACACCTTTGATACATCTTTAGGTTTTAAAGGAGTGTATTCCACTGATACACCTTTGATACATACTTTGGTCATATTAAGGTTAAGATATGCAAAGGTTAATATGCTGGAATGATCGTGTTCCACATGCAAAATTCTTTCCACGAAGTGAATTATGATATTTTGTAAAAATATAAAGTTAAAAATGGGATATAGATTTATTGAATGCTTTGAATCAGATCTTAGCAAGAGACAACATATTGTCAGGATTAACAACGCAGAGTTCAGACCTTTTACAATATCTTGTGGTGTACCTCAGGGTAGTATTTTAGGCCCACTTCTTTCCTGTGTTATATAAAAATAAGGTAACTAACATAAGTTCTGATTGTAAGCTGTTACTGTATCCAGATAGCTGGTATCATTTATTTTACATTAGGATCCAGATTACATTTCAAGAAAGCTTGTGAAAAGAGGAGGTGGAATCTTGCAATTTTCGGCTCAGTAACAACACATTATCTATACATTTGGGAAAGATAGAATGCATTTTATTTGGCACAAAAAAAGAAAAGTATGCAAGAATAGAACATTCAAAATAGCCTGTATTGGTAGTACCCAAAAGTGTGATAAATATGTATGTTTCAGATATATAACTTACGATTAGGTGAATACATAGTTAACATTATAGTAAAGAAAGAAATGCCAGGTTAAAGTTCCTCCATATTCATAATCGATAGTTAATATTATAGTAAAGAAAGAAATGCCAGGTTAAAGTTCCTCCATATTCATAATCGATAGTTAATATTATAGTAAAGAAGGGAAATGCCAGGTTATAGTTCCTCTTTATGCATAATCGATACTTATCACTGAGAACCGGATAAACATTATATTTTTAGCTTAGTACAGTTTGATTGATCCTGTTCCTGGTGTTATGCAGAAATTGGTACAAATCTTAAAGACAAACACCGAATAGCTTATAATAACACTGTACAATTTATAAGTAACCTTGAACCCAGATCAAACATAGGAAAGTATGAACTTAAAAGTGTGGGAATGGTAATATAGAGGATGGAGGGAAATAACTAAGACTCAATCATGCTCGTACTTTTTTGTGTGTGAGTAAGATTTTGTATTTCTTAATGAGAAATGTCTTTAACATTTGAGAACAGCATAATTTTGTCACGAGGAGTAAAAAAAATAATTTTGTTACACTATGTGTGAGTTGTGTAGTTTCAATCAGTTTCTTTTAAAACACCATAAATGACTGTAACCTATGACCCAGTTTTATCAAGAACATATATACATACATATATATATATATATATATATATATATATATATATATATATATATATATATATAATTTTAAATCCGATGTTAGGTCTTAAGTTTTAAATCAAAGTTGACAAAGTGAACAGATTTCAAAGATAATGTACTAGTTTGAACTAGTTTCTCGTTATATGTTTATGCAGAATCAGATTTTAAGTTTTAATATTTAAAATACATTTCATAGTTTAGGCTAAGATCAAATTTGGTTATTTGCCCGGCTCCAAAATTTTGATCCCCCAAGAACCCATTGGACTCACTTTTATAGACTTGTTTGGATTATCCTTTGTGGATCAACATATTTTCCTATTCTGATGCTTTTTATTTTATTTTGTTTTACTAATATCGATTTTTAATCGAAAGTGTGACGTATTGTGTCATGTCGTCTTGATAAATGTAAACGTGTGGTATTATGTTGTTCTAGTGCTGGTGAAGGGTGATGGTATTGTAGTATTAATATAATGCACAGCTTTAGCATATACATGTGTTTTATGTTTGTCTGTAATATAGTTGTTTTGTGTGCGTTCTGTCACATGTTATATGTCTTATTTAGATTTGTGTTATATATATATATATATATATATATATATGTGTGTGTGTGTGTGTGTGTGTGAGAGAGAGAGAGAGTGCGTGTGTGTCTGTTTGTTGTTCCTATTTGTGTTATATGTTGACCCTACTTAAAAAAATTATTATTAATAATATTAATATTTTTTATTTATATTTTTATTCCTACTGAGCTCATTAATGCGTGCAATCATACACACTGTGTTTGACCGACGTCTTTTTTAATCTGTCACCGATGAATACATTTCACCTATAATTTGACCTTTAACTTTCATATCTAATTAGTGGATTTAGTTCTTGCAGATATAAAATTGGTTTTCCGGTAGAAAAAAAGCTTTACCTTTCCCTTGACGATAACGTTCCGCTGAGGGCTATATCACATCTTCAGTTGAAGAGGTACGTTTCTAATTCATTTTTTATTTTCTTTCTATCATATATGTTTGAAAGGTAGGGTACGTGCATTTTTTGGTTAATTAGTGATTTTTTAATAGTGTCGCTCCGTCAGTCAAATTCAACCTTACATTATGCTGTTTCGATTAGATGCCGTTTACAGTTCGAGCGACAACTGTATTTATTCATTGTCAAATAGGTATACAGGATGCATTTTTGTTTATAGTAAATGATGAGAATGGCCGCAATAGCATGTACTCCCACAGTATGCTTCTTATCGTGGATTGATTCCAATGTGTGTATGTATGTGTGCACATAAATAAACAAGACAGAATCTGGTATAATTACTTATGGCACTCATGTGGCAATATACAATGTATATAGTCTAAAATTATCATTTGCTTGTGTCTTTTTTATTATGTGCGCTTTTGCTCCATTTTGTCAAAGCGCATGCATAATTTAAGCGGCGACACTACCTGCCAATCATTCTGATATACTTAATGTAAGGAGTGAGCATGTTAAAAGGCGAGATCATTTATTTTACCTATCTTGTCAATTACGTGATGGCATCTCATGTTATTTTCTCAAGAACTAAACTGTATTTCGTAACCTACAAAAACACGAGTAAAAATATTATAATGATATGACAAGAGCTAATTTCTAATGCCTTAAAATGGATGCAAATTGTAGTGCAATAACTATGAGCAAGTGATTATACAATGAGTTAGATTTCCTCTAGTAATAACATACATCTATATTATGGCCCTTGGAATGACAAGACACCTGCGGTTCATACGTCGAGTCTATTCCAATAGCTACATATACCGTGTCTTGTTCTAATTTTGAATAGATATTTGAGACGACAAGACACCTGCGGTTCATACATAGAGTCTATTCCAATAGCTACATCTACCGTGTCTTGTTCCAATTTTGAATGTACACTTGAAACGACAAGACCCCTGCAGGCATATGCATCGAGTCTATTACGATAGCTACGTCTCCCCTGTCTTATTACAATTTGATTGGACACATGGGAAATTCAATTGGAAAGAAGGTAATATATAATTGTAAAAAAGAAATGAAAGAAAACTTATTGATTTTGCTATCTTCTAGTGTCATCTAAAAGACGTATTAGTCTTAAAAAATAACTATTTCTAAGGCGAAACATTGATACATAGAAAAGGCAAATACTATAGCTGACTATAGACCAGAGATAGACTACTTAGCACGAATGTAAATGATTAGTTTTGTCTGAATCAAAAGTCAATGCTAAGACACGCAATCACGCATACGTTAAGTTCGTACGATGGCTTATTCTTAAGAAGAAAAAGACGAATAATAAAAAAAAAGAACAGAAGAAAACGTCAGGAAATTTTGAATATAACTAAGACATCTTGCATCATTATAAACGATGTTGTCCCGACAAAATGACACCCAAAGCTTTACACAGATCCAATAATAAGAGATGTAATAATAATCAAAATATAATAATAAGATATATATTTTGTATAATTAATAGATTTTTATAATCATATATGGACAAGGAATCTAAACGATTTTGAAACAAATCGTAAAGTTAAAGTTATCATTTAAGCATTTAATATGACTTTATTCCCAATGAACTCTTTTGAATAATAACAATATTTAGAATGGGATGAATGAGGGAGCAGAATATGAACGAATATGAGACAAGAAAAAGAAAAATTATTCTTGAGGCAGATATTATGATCGCGAAAACAATTCTTTGTCGTGTTTTTTATTTTTTTTTATTTTTTTATTTTAAAAGATATCTGACCTTTAAGTTATTCAGATATGTAATGGCTGAGTGTTTAATTTTTCCTTACCTTCCAAAGCAGTCCATATAGCTCTTAAATGGCAATTAAAGGTATTGACCTTTTAATGACTGAAATTGCGGTTCATTCTAGAACCAATACTTTTTACATACTATTTAAGTTATTGGAAAAGGGGATGGGGTGTGCATGAATCTTTTCTACAAATAATGGTAGTAAAGCTTTTGTTGCGTCTCCTGGAGATTGAGATGAGTATTTTATATTTTCCCACTTATTCGATCTTTTTTTCTCGGGATTCATTATGGCATTTTTGGTTTCAAAATTGAAATTCATTACCCTGCTAGGTAAGGAGAAAAAAGCAGGGAAAATTGGCCACAGCTAAGGGTGGGTTGGGGTTATATTATCCCATATAAAATGTTTGAAATAATATTCAAAACAATCATCATTGATTATTGTTAACATACCGTTGCTGGTTATATGAAAACCTAATGAACATTTGCAAAGTTTGACCTGGAAATGTTTAGCGTCCTTTTTCTCTTCTTTAAACTTAGGCTAGAGGACATTTCTCCATTTCAGGGACTAGTTTTTCACCCTACCTTTTTCCATCCACCGACCTGGCCGCAGCGATTAAACCTACAAGGTATAGCCTGCGTACAACGTAAAGCCTGCGTACACCATTACAGTCAGAAAGCTACGTCCTCGTTTGGTATAAAACTCCAAGGAAAGATTTTTTTTTTGCCAAAAAGGATAGACGATATATTGAGATCGGGTTGCGGGTGGGGGTTGACTCGATTGTGTGCATTACCAGAGAGAGTGTTAGTAAATCTGCCAGTAATATCAATAATAATGGTCGTACTTATCGGAGCAGAAATCTTACAATGGAGAATTATTTTGTAGGCTAAGGCTTGTCGTTCCTATCTTAAACCATATACATCTTCACTACAGACACTATCGTCATGACATTCCTCCAGTATTTTTCTTATTGACGCCATTTTGATGTAAAATTCCCAGCAACTATCAAAGTGCTGAGACATTAAATTTATTGACGAGCTGTTTTATCTAGACGAATTCATCTCGGAGGAAATCTGTTCACGCACGATAAATTGACTATTAAAGTTGTTCTAGATTTATGTTCTTTCCAACAAATGCAGTGAAACACGCACTACGCACAGTGTCCAAAATGCAGTGAAACATGCACTACGCACAGTGTCCAAAATGCAGTGAAACATGCACTACGCAAGTGTCCAAAATGCAGTGAAACATGCACTACGCACAGTGTCCAAAATAAAGTAGAATATAGAAATGTTAGTCCTAGCAAACTTGAGTTCAAATATATAATTTTATCAGACTAACTTAGTTCACATTAAGCGGGATATATTGCTTGCAATATACTTAGCTATTCGTAGATATTTTGCGAACATGATTTTTTATTTAGATGGATATCAATGATTGGACTTTTTAATCAATTTAAGGGCCATACAAATTTTGAGTAAGCAGAAATATCAAGGAAGTGATTTTTTACATAAAGTATGTTTTCAGTTTTAGTGTCATGTCTACTAACATATTTAAAACTTTAAAACTATTTTTGACCGGTTATTTTCCAAAAAATATAGGGTGAAGGTGTTATTGTTCCTATATCTAAAAAGGGAGATATTGATTATGTAAATAATTATATAGGTATTGTACTTTGCATATTTGCCGTCCAAACGTTCTACACGTATTTTAAGCAAAAGATTGAAAAATTGTTCAAAACATTTAATTAAATCTCGGATTCACATGTTGGCTTTTTAAAAAAGTGTTGGTACTACAGATGCTAGTATTGTGCTGCACAACACTGTTGATATGCACACAACACTGTTGATATGCACAAAACACTGTTGATATGCATAGTAATCAAGGTAAAAGATTTTATGTAACCTTGGTTGATTTCGATCATGCATTAAAAAGTGTGTGTGTATATATATATATATATATATATATATATATATATATATATATATATATATATAGATTTATAGATATAGATATATATATATAGATAGATATATATATATAGATATATATACATATATATATACACACACGCATATATATACATACATATACACATATATATATACATATATATGTGTGTGTGTTTGTTTTTGTGTGTATGTGTGTGTGTGTCTTTTGATGTACAATGTTTGTGTGTGTGTGTGTGTGTGTGTGTGTGTGTGTGTGTCGTTTTGGTGTACAATGTTCAAACTTGGTGAAGACGACAGAACTTGTAAAGTTTTAAGATCAATGACAGTTGTATTATGTTTAAAAATGTTAAAAATGTGTGTATTACATCTTGGTTCCATTTCGGAAGTTTGTTAACATATGACACTGGCATAAGACAATGATAATTCCTTTGACCCATACTTTTTTCTTTATTCTTTGAAAATTCTGAACTTTGTTTTCAAGAGAGTGGAGACGTCGGTAACAACTTTCGTTTTCTTTACAGAAACTGTTGAGGGACTACAGTGTTTACTTGATAAACACAATGGGTATTGTATTAAATGTGATTTAACGATGAAAACACAAAAGTTTAAGCAATGGTGTTTTGTACAGTTATTTTCGAAGACCTCGCGAATAAATATATAGTATTATCACAGTAACGCGATCTTGATTGCTAGATCACGTCGAGTTGTCAGCATTAGAAAATCCGGATCATGACGAGACGCGAAGCGTCGAGTCATGATCCGGATTTTTATGCTGACAACGAGACGTGATCTAGCAATCAAAATCACATTACTGTGATAATGATATTTTTGTTATATACCT
The DNA here is from genome assembly GCA_029931535.1 of Margaritifera margaritifera. Classification (NCBI taxonomy): domain Eukaryota; kingdom Metazoa; phylum Mollusca; class Bivalvia; order Unionida; family Margaritiferidae; genus Margaritifera; species Margaritifera margaritifera. The sequence goes on along the minus strand of JAQPZY010001003.1, from coordinate 790,967 downwards.
TTCAATTTTCATATAATTTAATAAAATCACTATCTGTAGTTGAAAAACACAAGAAATTGCTAAACATTTCAACGTCTATAATACGAACTACATCTTAAAGCATAAACCGAATTACTTTTTGAAAGGCTGACATGCGCATGAATATTAGTTTTATTAATGAAGTTTATGAAACAACGCTCGCTCAGTTTGACTACCATCACTGTCAATAACACGAATTCTTCGACGCTTGAGGGCAGACTACTCATATATGTGATTTACAGTTATTGTGCAGTTCTGAAATTTTGCATCACGGAAGTTTTCACCAGCTGAATGACTGAAGTTTCTTTCAGAGGCCAGACTGAATGCGGTTGAACTGTTTCGTGCGGCGACATTCTGAGAGGCTCCGATGGGAACTTGACACGGGAATGACAGGAATGACAACATTATTTTGACAGTTATTTACAACAGGATTGGAGAAATTGTTGGAACTTGATGGTACAGATTTGTTGCAGAGAATATTACTCATTTATAATTTAAAATTCATCCATTATGCGTGAAACTCACTAACGTTACCATTTATGAATTTCCGTAAATGGGTTGTACTGTACAACTGTAATATTTTGGTACGCGATTTCCGAATATGATCTTGTTTCAGACGAAAATGTTGGCAATGTTTTACTACTTCAAAATAAAGGGAAAATGCTTTTTTATTGTTGTTGTGACAAAAACATGGTTTAGACCTTTCAGATATTTTACATATAACGCAAGGTTTCTTAACTAACGTCGCTGTGAGAGCTTTGTTTACTGCTAGTGTTGGCATTCCATCGCTAGGGGCGCTGCTGTTGTCACCAGGAAACCTCGAGGCTAAAGTAGTCTCAGCCTCGTTTGAGAGTATGGTGATACGGGTTTGGAAAACGATAGTATCGTTTTCCTGCTTGTAGGAAATGACGGTAAAATTCTGGCTCTTTCTTGGATAGAAAATTGGTAGGTGTATAATAATGGTATATATCTTACTCGTAGCTAGATAATGTTGAACAACTGAACTGTTTAATTTTTAAAATTTCTTTTGCACAACAATGGTCTGGAGATAAAGGTGTGAAAGCTACGAAAGTTTGTGTTGTGCAATATTAGCAAATATATTTTTGTAACCTTAACGATGCGTTACAAATATTGGATACTTATATATTGCACATATTAGGTATTACTTCAAATGTCTGAGACTGTCATCCCGATGATACAATTGAACGAGTACACAAAATTGTTAAATTTAAAAAATTCAGCATGTAACCAGGATTTTACGGCAAATGAAATATATTTCCCCTAATGCATAAGGGAATTCTTAGCATAATCAAATATTGGTTTAAAGTAGGTGTAAATGTACATATGCTATTAGCAAAATTGTATGGGGTACTTTTGTCTCGGGTAGAGAAAATTGAATCTTTAAATTGGTTATATTTAGTTAAAACTCGTTTGGGTAGATATTTTGTTTCACTTAAGTGTGTTATACGCAGAGTCGGTGAATTTTAAATTAGTTTTACCGATCTTAGAGCAAAGATTGAAGAATATTTTTATTATGTCATGGTCCCTAGAATTAAGAAATTCTAGTCGATTGGTGTTTTATATTTTAGTCGAATATACACGTAATTTATTGCCAAAGGATATGCAATGAGACAGGACATGAATGCTCTCAACTTACATCGTCCTCTCCTATACAGATTAAAAACTGAGGAACATCACGGTGCGTACTAAGCCAGAAAATAATAACTCAAAAATACAAAATGTGAGAGAAAGCAAGTGTGTGTGTGTGTGTGTGTGTGTGTGTGTGTGTGTGTGTGTGTGTGTGTGAGATTACCTCATAAAAGATGCTGAATTGGGGTGAGTACTGAGGTCTGGTGTATGTGGTAAATAACTTGTACAATGAGAAAAGAAATGCTGGACAATTTTAATGCCACGACATGAGGAAACAGGAGATGGTGAAAGTCGCACTTGATACAGATCAACACAAAGGTTTCTGCCGCCGTGACAATGTCTTCTGTGTATTATGTCTAAGAAGAACGATTACCAGCATGGTAGCATAGTATAGTATAGTATGGTATGGTATGGTATGGTATGGTATGGTATGGTATGGTATGGTATGGTATGGTATGGTATGGTATGGTATGGTACGGTACCGTACGGTACCGTACCGTACAGTACAGTACAGTACAGTACAGTACAGCACAGCACAGCACAGCACAGCACAGCACAGTACAGTACAGTACAGTACAGTACAGTACAGTACAGTACAGTACAGTACAGTACAGTACAGTACAGTACAGTACAGTACAGTACAGTACAGTACAGTACAGTACAGTACAGTACAGTACAGTACAGTACAGTACAGTACAGTACAGTACAGTACAGTACAGTACAGTACAGTACAGTACAGTATAGTATAGTATAGTATAGTATAGTATAGTATAGTATAGTATAGTATAGTATAGTATAGTATAGTATAGTGGCCTTCGTTGTATTCGTTGTCATAGCTTTTTCAAAAGATGAAATAGGAGACGTATTTCGGAGACCTTTTATGTAGATTATTCCACTGTATTAAAGTCAAGGTATTGTGCAATGTGCAGTAAACGTATAATTTAAATCAAGTTCTTTTCTTCAGTAAATATTTTAATATCCTAAATTTCCTAATCATGCTGATACCTTTTTATCATATGATCTACATGAACTACCACATACAATTTAAAGAGAAATACAAGCTAAAATTATTATGTGACTCAAGGAAAATGAGGTCAGTATTGCCGTATCTGAGTTCAGGCATGATTTGAATGTGTTTATTTGTAAAGAGTATAACTTCAATTTTATCGGGATTAAGCTTCATAAGTCACTGCTTTGACCATCGTAACAAGGTATCCAGGTGAGAACTCATTATTAGTTCAACTTATTGTATATATGTAGATCAATAACGAAGGGAAGAATTGTCGGCAAAACAGTTTCGTAAATTGAACAAGTTCTTTCAGAAATATCATTAATATAGACATCAAATAGCAGTGGTCCTAAGGCAGATCACACGGGACACCCGCACTAATTGGATTTTCGTTCGATAAATAATTTTGTATCGTTACTCTTGGTTTTCTGCAAGATAAGTAATCTTAAAACCAAACTCTCAAATTACCATATATATATATATATATATATATATATATATATATATATATATATATATATATATATATATATATATATATATACCATATTGACGTAATTTAAAAATTATTTCTCGATACAAAACCTTTATCGAAAGCTTTAGAAAAGTAGCAGAAAATAATATATAAATCTTGTAAGTCTTGTAATGCCTAATAAATACTGAGATATATGTTTAACACCTGTCAATTTCTATAACATTACTATAGTATTTGTACAGCGTATTGCGTATAAAGCTAGGATTCAATAGACTATTTTATTCTTTAGTCAGTCTGTCGGTTTTGCAATGACATGTAAAAAAACAATATAGCTCTGCATTCTGCTAGGAATTAAATAAAAGAATAAGCAATGGAAAGAAGGACTACATTGAAATCTCTGGCTATAATTATGTGCTTTTGAACTCAGCAGCAGCATCAATTGAGCATTCGAACATTTCTCAGAAGTCGGGTGGAGACTCCTCAGTCAGATCTGTACCCAACTCAGAACCAAAATTAAACTTGTGTAGCTGAATTTCTATCCATATAAGCTATATACGAGATCATGTCATTTCTGGATCAAATCGTACTGTACTTTTTATTTTATTAGAAACATAAGCCATTAGATGTTCTTTTCTGTAATAATCATTAATATCAGTAAGGTGTAAGTCTAAGTCCGAAACAGAAGAATCGAGATAAGTCTCGCTAAAATATACTAGTCTGAAATCATCGTGCATGTCATTTTAATAATCCATCTTATTGCAATTCCTTCCGATATTAAGATGCAGAATAGGAACATTACAATTGTATGAAAGACATGGTTTAGTTCAATATGACCACATAGATATATTCAAATAATCTATATCAAAACAAACTGTAGATTTACGATATTCGACAAAAATATGAACGGAAACAAACTAATAGACGAAAGATTAAAAATTATTCAACTTGACCCACTTATTTTAGACATATTCATACGACGGCCATCAAATAAAGCTGCGAAAATCCTGTACAAGATAATATTATTATCAATTTTCAAAGTTATATATATATATATATATATATATATATATATATATATATATATATATATATATATATATATATCTGTGTGAGTGCGTGTGTGTTCTCCATACAATCTCTTTACAGATTAGATGATACCTGAAAATTAAACGATTTTTAGTGCAACGGAAAAAGAGTATGAGATAAGCAATGATGTAGATTAAGGAAGGAAAAAAGAGTTAATGGAAAAGAAACAATTTGAGAAAAGCTGGATACATTTGTCAGAAAATGTGTAATTAGAGAAAAGCAGGGTACTTTTGTCAGAAAATGTTTACAAGAGTGAAAGGAGGGACAAGCAAAAGTAAAGTCTGTATGCAAATACGTTTGTGTATTATAGAGCAAAATAAAGTCTGTATACAAATACGTGTGTGTATTATACAGAAAAATAAAGTCTGTGTGCAAATACGTTTGTGTATTATAGAGAAAAATAAAGTCTGTATGCAAATACGTTTGTGTATTATAGAGAAAAATAAACCTAGGCTTGTATTCAGGTACACAAATATATGGATAACACACATGGTAATAAAGATAATAGTTACTATATAAATACCGAGAATAATACAAAAACAAACAAAGAATCACAAACAAAATAAAACACTGAATTTTTAGAAAGATTTATGCATGACAATACTTAAATTGGCTTTACACCAGCCGAAAACTTGTAAAATTAATGGGATGCTTTGCTTCATTGAAAATATCTAATCGCAACTTAACTTAACAAATTGAAACAAATGGTTGCAAGTTAGCAATTAACTTTTGTGTTAAATGTATCCATCAAAACAAAAAAAAAATAATCGTATACAAAAATTTATTAAATAATAGAAATGTCATCTTGGGTAAGCAAAATATAATTTTAGAAAGGTTATGTTGAAAAGATGGCACAAGACGTTAGGATCGATTATCTATTCGGTGTTCAAAAAAAGTATATCTAATTACGCTACTATTAAGCAAGAAATAATATAAAAGCATTTTACACTAATACCCAATATGTACTTGTACTATATCAATAGAAAGACTATCTAACTAGCTGTACATAATAATATAACTTTAGTATGCAATTAATCTGCCATACTTTCGGCATCAGTTTATCATTTGAGCTTTAAGAATTAATATATATATATATATATATATATATATATATATATATATATATATATATATATATATACCTACGTTCTATCAATGTATAATTTTTACTCTGTAAGCACGTTATGCTTGCAAGAATAAAAAAAGAATCTTGGTTTTGATCTTGATCATATGATCTGCAAAGAGTAAGTCCGCGATAAAAATTTGATCTTGATCATATGATCTGCAAAGTGTAAGTCCGCGATATAAATTTGATCTTGATCATATGGGATGCAAAGAGTAAATCCGTGATATAAATTTGATCTTGATAATATGATAATATGATCTGCAAAGAGTAAGTCCGCGATATAAATTTGATCTTGATAATATGATATGCAAACAATTTAGGGCGTTTTCTCATTTGGTATTTGAACGGAGAATATGATATATAATGAAGTTATACTTATTTGTGTGTTTTATAAAAATGGCCTAGATTAGGCATTGTTGAGTCGATGAATATGGTATATGGCAAAAAAATGGTTTCTGAACAAATATTTGAAAAAGTTTAGGTACACAGTTATTAAAATTATGAAATATTAAATTGAAAGAGATTTTGCGTTGTGTTATTTATGCTTTATCACTATGGAAAACAAACAATCATCAACTGTTCAAGAATACTTGTCTCATTATATGTTGAATTTAGTTAATATAGATAATTCACTGGTCTACAATTTTTTAGAAGTCGTCTGCTTCAGAGATAAAATGTGCTATTTATTAGGGATTTTGATGTGCTGAATTCAGATATGACAATTAAAACAACTGATTGGCTACTGTTTCCAAGATATTTAAGTTTTTACATTTTACGTCTATGTATATTGTGTACATAGTAGAGTTTTAATCGTAAATTGTAAACCTAGGTCTTTTCATGTGTTTATGGTTGCTTTACATGATAATATTTCACCTGTCCTGTTTATGTAACACTTTAACAAACAGCAAAAGGGTTATATAAATAAAAAATATATTCAAACAAAGTCAAAAAACTATTATGTATATATAATTACATAGTTTAGTCCTTATTCAGTGTCTACTCGGCGCTTCCTTGATTGTCTCTTGTATTCATTAAATGGAGCATCACTTGTCACTGTCCAGCAATAGTCTGCAAGCATTGATGGGCTCCATTTGCTCTGATAGTGTTTTTCCATTGTTGCAATGTCGTGGTGAAATCGCTGGCCGTGCTCGTCGCTCACTGCTCCGCAGTTCGGTGGAAATAAATCTAGATGAGAGTGCACAAAATGTATCTTTAGTGACATGTTTCAACCAAGGCTTTTGTATGCCTTGAGGAGGTTTTCCACCAACTCCCTGTAGTTGTCTGCCTTGTTGTTTCTGACAAAATTTGTTGCCACTAACTAGAAGGCTTTCCATGCCGTCTTTTCCTTGCCACTCAGTGCACGGTGAAATGCATCATCTCGAAGAAGTTCACGAATCTGAGGACCAACAAAGACACCTTCCTTTATCTTAACTTCACTTAACCTTGGAAATTTTCCACGGAGGTACTTGAAAGCTGCTTGTGTTTTGTCCATGGCCTTGACAAAGTTCTTCATCAGACTCAGGTTAATGTGCAAGGGTGGTAACAAAATCTTCCTTGATTCAACAAGTGGTGGATGCCGAACACTTTTCATCCTAGGCTCCAATGACTGTCGGAGTGGCCAATCTCTCTTGATGTCGTGGGAATCTCTCGCACGACTATCCCATTCACAGAGAAAACAGCAGTACTTTGTGTATCCAGTCTGCAGACCAAGCAAGAGACCAAGAACCTTGAAATCGCCACAAAGCTGCCACTGATGTTGGTCATAGTTTATGCACCTCAAAAGTTGTTTCATGTTTTCATAGGTTTCCTTCATATGGACTGCATGACCAACTGGAATTGATGGCAAACACTGCCATTATGCAGCAAAACAGCTTTAAGACTCGTCATCGATGAATCAATGAACAGTCTCCACTCATCTGGATCATGAACGATGTTGGGGGCTGCAATCACACCATCGATGTTGTTGCAGGCTACAAGATCACCTTCCATGAAGAAGAATGGGACAAGATCCTTTTGACGGTCACGGAACATGGAAACCCTAACATCACCTGCCAGGAGATTCCACTGATGTAGTCTGGAGCCCAACAGCTCTGCCTTGCTCATGGGTAGTTCCAAATCCCTGACAAGGTCATTCAGTTCACCTTGTGTTATGAGGTGTAGTTCAGAGGAGGAGGATGGGAGAAAATATGGGTTATGTGACATTGATGGTTCAGGACTAGAAGTTTCATTTTCTTCCTCTTCCTCGTCTGACTCAAGTGAGAATGATTCTGGTGCATCAGGAACCGGCAGTCCTTCTCCGTGGGGTACTGGGCGTATAGTTGACGGAATGTTTAGATAATGCACAGTCCACTTTTTCTTCTTTGACACACCTTTCCCAACTGGAGGCACCATGCAGAAGTAACAATTGCTGATATGATCTGTTGTCTCTCTCCAAGTGATTGGCACTGCAAAAGGCATAGATTTCCTTTTCCTGTTCAACCACTGGCGAAGATTTGTTGCACAAGTTTTGCAGCATACTTGTGGGGCCAACCTCTTGTCCTGATCTCCAAGTTTGCAGCCATAATAAAGGTGATCGACTTTCTTAACCATAGTGGTTATACTGCGCTTTTCTGATGCAAAAGTCACTTCACCACAAACACGGCAGAAGTTATCTGCATTGTTCACACAAGTACGAGGCATCTCTGCTCATTTTGGCTAAACAGAAATGTGTCCCTTTGTAAATTAAAACACTGACAAATAAGAGAGCACGACACTGTATGATTTGTAGAGCTGATATAGGGCAATTTCTTCAGCACAGTGATGTAAGCTAAGTTATGATTGCATCATCCATTACTTATAGGAATAACATCATGCAATTCATATCATGTATGACGCAATACCAGCGTCAGGTTGCATAATTCATTGTTTTGCCTAAAAATCAAGTACTGACCAAACCCAGTCATAGATTTATTCATAGATCCAGTCAAAGATGTATTTTAGTCATTACTGGTTTAAATTGAGATCCCTTCCCTTTATAACTCACTTATCGTCCGCCATTCCCAAGTCATGGGTCGTATATACTGACCCAGTATAATATCTTTAAAACAAGAGCCAATCAACAATTTTAAGCATCATTTTCGTTCTCAGTGACCCAGAATTAGTAAAGTTTGACAACATTTATTGCAGAAGAATTTTGGCTGTAGACCAGTGTAATCATGCACAAGATGGAGAAAAAATGGTACTGTACTTATCTGTACTTATTCAACATCATGTTGTTGCACAAGGATCTTGATTAAATTTCGATGAAATAAAAAAAATAATTAAAAAAAAACAAACTAAAACTAAACATTTTGCTCAGTAATTTGCTGTTATCTTAAAGATGTCATTGAAATGGAAAAAAATAAAACCATAAACTTTCTGTTTGTGTAAATTGATTTCATTTTGTCTTTGACAAAACGTCGCTGATTTGGGTAACGGAAAGTATTAAATTTATTTATAACCGCGTGATAATAGCTAAGGTACAAAAGCCGAATGGTAAACATGAAATTTTGTTTAGACAGAGTGTGCAGTTGGTGAAGAGGATTGGACCAATTTCTTTTGTAGTTGCTTGTCTTAGTACAAAATATACCAAACTTAATCGTTGATTTATTCATAGAAATATTGTCAGAAACCAATTTTTACAAAAATTCAGTTGAGTGATAATGATAAATGCACCTTTTGTAAGGAGGGAATAGAAGATATAAGGCATTTCTGAATGAATTCTAGGACATGACTTCAATTTCTCAAAAAAAAATCAAATGCAGGAAGCCCTACCATTATGTCTTGATTAAATTCCTCCTATATTGTGATTCCCTCTTTTTTCAAATGGAGGAGGGAATTTCATCCCTAACTTTTTCTTCTAGAATTGACAGTGCATATGACTGTCCAGTTCCTCAATATTTTTAAAAATTATTTATGGAACGGATTCAAACGTATTACCCACATTTTAGAATTTTACGGAAAGATGTTTTTATAGGAAATAACAATAAGCTTTTTCATGTATTAATTTTGCTTGCAAAATATTTTTTTACATGATGTCGATGCAACTTTCTTTTTCATCTATCACAAGAATTTATTTTTATCCTATAAAAGACTGGAACTGTAGCCAATGTGATTTATAGATCTAATGATTTTGAGAAAACGTTGACCTTACTGTCAACTTTTCATAAGTGATTTATCTTTTTAATCCTAAAGCTGTTTTTCACTTTCATGTGTTATTTTGCAGAAAAGGAACAAAAATCAAATTTCACGAAAACATGCAATTTAGCAACGCCCTGGAGTTTGTGTGCGCATGTCTTTGTGCATAATTTGTCTTTTTGTGCGTGCGTGTGTGTGTGTGTGTTTAATTAAGCAAATATATGTTCAGATCAGTACATAAAAACAATTTAATGTAAACCCCCCTACACCAGGTCAGGTGGTGGTGATAAGGAATGTGAAACATCTGGACAATGTATGTCCAATTTTTTTAAAAATTTATATACAGCTGAATATTGATGGTACCTTGGCTGAGTTTGATTGACAGCCTTCTTTGTATTTATTTCATGGAGTTATAGCCACTTATTAACAAACCCACCCATATTTTCCACACAATAACTTCCTTTCAACTCCATGACTTATTGCTTTCTTTTAACTCAGTAGTGTATGCAATTTGATATTGCTTTCTTTTAACTCAATAGTGTATGCAATTTGATGTTGCTTTCTTTTAACTCAGTAGTGTATGCAATTTGATATTGCTTTCTTTTAACTCAGTAGTGTATGCTATTTGATATTGCTGAGACCTTAACTGAGTTTGATTGACAATTTTCCATATCACCAAAGTATTCTTGGATTTTAACCAAATTGGTTATGCAACGTGTTATTGATGGGATTTCACCTGCGATACATTTTCTGCGTATTGACATTACTCAACAGGGTTATGCTCTGATTGTCAAACCCATCCACTCTTGTATGCTAATAAAATACCTATTCATTAATATATTCTTAGTATAATTTTCCCCTTTCTCCACTCAGCAGATGGAACAAATATAGCTCTACTGGCGCATTTTTCCAGTAGTAAACCACTCCTTACAACAAGATACTGACCATAATCATCATACCCGCGTGGCTAACTTGAGGTCAACAAACAACCGGAATATTCATCAACATTTTATTTTCATATTTGACAATTGGCTAATTCCATAATCATGCTAACTTGAATTACCTTGTGGGATAAGTTGATCTTTAGTGGGACAACTAAATGGTTCATCAACCTGTCTTTAAATTCATTTATGTTTTGAACTAATCACACATAGGCAGCAGGTTTTCATTGGGATTAGTAATTCAACTACCTATTTTGCTCCATTCTGCTACTCGTAATTTTCTTGTATGTTTTGTTAAGATTTGGTAGATAGGAATGGAATATTGTTTATGTTTGAATCCCTGTAGCACGTATGTTGTATATGGTTGATATTTTCTGTGGGTTTCACGTGTATTGTCTATAGGCTATATGGGTTGAAACGCATGGAATTGTTATAAAATTCACTGTTAATATCATTTGTCATCCATCCACTGTGGTTACACACAAAATGAGAAACACTTCAATTCTTTAGTTCTCATATGAAGTTTTGTTTTAAATATAAATATTTATACATGGAATTCGCAGCAAAGGAAAGCAAACAATTGGAAGAATGCAACGTATGTGGTCTGGAGACGAAACGCCTGAAAAAGGCATATGTTAGGGTTCACATGCCTTGATGTGTGAATCCAGTTTCTGCCTGTTTAGGCTGTCAGAGACCAAAAAGCTGTGAAACACAGCTTAAGAAATTCCACAGTCAACATCAGACAATCGAGGGAGACAAATATGTGTATGTTCGGTGCTGTTTGTTGAATGGAGTGTTTTATTTTTTTTTTCCAAAGAGAATCTCGGAGTACAATCTATTAATCAACTTCTTTCATATGTGGTGGAACATAAATTGTATCCATCATATATCTCATTTTCTGATGCAGAATGTAGCTTCCCGGGGATTATTACACGAGAACAGGACTGGAGCCACTAGTAAGTGAGGATTATCACAAGATCCCACCAGAAAGAATTTCCTTTATTCGTCATTATATAATTTTGGCCAACCTAATAATATCTTTTCAACACTCCGCTCAAACTATGTTCAGATCTCTTCCATACCATCTGTTTTTGTATGGCTCTAACATGCCATCTGGTCATCATCTACTGAAATTGACAGTCATTGACACCCATTTCCATTTAGATGACTGGTGAAGCAATCAGGCCAATCAATACAGCGACCAGCGCCCACCACTAAGTCTCACGTTTATCTGCGACACTCCATAGCAAACAATGTTTATCCAGAAAGATGGGGTCTGATTGAAGGTCAGGCGCGGGAAGAACCTTATCTTAAAATAACCATTGGTGTCCATCCGTGTCTGGTTTGCAAGTGGACCGCCATTCATTTTTTCCCCCCAAATTAAAAGAAGTTATTGGCATATTTCCACAAGCTGTAGGAATGGGTGATGTGGGTCTTGAATTCAACACCTCTTGCCGTTGTTGATCAGGCCACAGTCCTGTTCATTGATGGGGGGAGAGGATCGGGGTGCAACGCTGGTTCCTGCGGTAAGTGATGTTACTGGTCCGGGATATAAAAGAAAAACCCAATGGTGTTACATGTCCGGGGGAGAGGTGATAGTAGTGCTGCAAGGGAAGTTTTGACACTCCTCAAGGAGCTGGAGATGACCGGAGTACCAATTCATCGTCACTGTTTCGCAGGCAGTGATGATGAATGTAAACAATGGAGTGCTGTTCTCACAAATCGTTATTTTGGCCTCACTAGGGCTTTACTCAGCAGCGACAGCACAGTCTCTGCAATATTGTTCAAAGAGAAATCGGAGCGCCTACTTATGGAGACAGATACGCCGTATTTGCCCATAGGTCGAAGTTTATTCCCTGACCATCCATGGAATATCTGTATGATTGCAGTGAAAGTGGCACACATTTTCAATACTTCTGTGCCGGAACTTGTGATTGCATTTAATAGAAATGCTCCTCGCTTCTACAAATTACCTTATTAGGGCAATACATTTTCTACAAATTACCTTATTAGGGGAATACATTTTCTACATGTCATGTTATATGGCATATATATTTCGTGAGTAAATTCATTACTCCTGGACATGGCATGTGGGAACTCTGTTTTCAATTTTTTTTTTCTCTAAATGGAATTAGTTTTGTTTTCAATAGAGCATTCCCTCTGTATTGATCAGCTTTTATGTTTTGTCGTTTCAAAAGCAGCCATAACACTTTCATATTGTGTGTATTTCAAGCTGTCACATTTCAGAGCAGCCATAGCACTTTCATATTGTATGTATATCAAGCTGTCACATGTCAGAGCAGCTATAGCAGTATCATATTGTATGTATATCAAGCTTTCACATTTCAGAGCAGCCATAGCACTTTCATATTGTATGTATTTCAAGCTGTCATATTTCAGAGCAGCCAACGAATTGTAATACCTTAATAACTAATTGAATAGTTTTCTCTGGAGTGCTGCTGTGACCAGAGATATTAGCAAATCCTTCATCATGGAACCACGAAATATCCATATTGTTAAGTTTGGAACCATGACATATCCATAATTTTAAGTTTTGAAACTGCTAGGTCTTTGTTTAGTATCTACAGATACAGGAACAAAGGTATGCAAGTTATATACTGGATTATGTTATGATTAACTTTTCAGGGAGTATGTGCAATTGTACAGAAATAGAAAAGGAGAATTTATAGTTATGGCATCTTCTAGTAAATTATTGGATATGTAATTGAACTAGTTAGTATAAATTTTTATTTTGTTTCTTCATTTCATTGTTTAATTTTGCATGTTTTAAGTTATGCATCTTCATTTGCAAGTTATTAATTTAGTTTACGCTTATTTTTCTATTTGTGTTATTTACTTAACGTTGTATTTAGTTCATTGTGTAATATACCATTTTATTTGCAAGTTAGTAATTAATTTGCGTTTGCCTTTTGCTTGTGTTAATTTTTTTACAGTTCTATTTTGGCTAGACAGTAATTATTTTGCATTTGTCTTTCATCTGTATTAATTGTTTACACTTAAATTTTGGCCAGAGTTATACGATGACTTGTTTTTTTCCTTGTATTGATAATACATGTAAGACACACGGTGCTCTATTGATAATACATGTAAGAAACACTGTGCTCTATTGATAATACATGTAAGACACTCGGTGATCTATTGATAATACATGTAAGACACACGGCGTTCTATTGATAATACATGTAAGACACACGGTGCTCTATTGATAATACATGTAAGACACACGGTGTTCTATTACTATGAAGAATATGAATGATTAATGGAATCGATAGATGAGATGTTATTACGGCTATTAGCTTGTGTTAGCTACTTAAGTAACGAGCAACCTTACTATTTGAGGAAAAGGAATTAATTCTGTAGAGATATCCTCTCTCTTTTGTATAGTTTGAATAGAACAGCCCTATGATTTGCAGAAAAAAGAACTATATATATATATATATATATATATATATATATATATATATATATATATATATATATATATATATATATATATATATATATATGAATTAATTGTGAAGAAGGTATGTGCATATTCTACCAAAAGTGAGGCATGCAAAGTTTTTTGTTACGGTGGTACCGTACCTGTTCTCACTCAAAAGAAGCAATGAGTCATGAATTCATGGATTTTATGTTATGTATACGGCATACTCTATAAACTGTGCAGAAGAATTCCTTTTTACTAAGACGGGGTGGAGTGTTGTGCGTGTGCCGGATGTTATCTAGAGGAAAGAAGTTGCCACGACACCGTCTTTCAATAAGTCTCATAATAATAATAATAAGACATCGGTAATACACAAATAAATTCGAAAGTGGATCTGCGGAACTAAAAGCAACCCGATATATATACTTATTATATACTCATTTTTTTTTCTCCATTAACTTTGCATTGTCAGAATCGTGCAGTATTTCTCCATATTGCACGGCTTCATACTGCATGACACTTGTGTCTAAAAATAGTATCGCGGGTTAGGAACTACTTTTTATTGTAAACAAAAAATGTCCGGTCATGTAGCAGACACCGGAGCTTTTGCTTCATTAGATTTGTATGTGGATTAACTAAGCAAGCTGTTTGAGCCATTTTAAAGTTGAGATGATAAAGCTGACGATGTGGATGAGTTCACTGAGTCACACAAGAAACTTTCAACCAAGCAAGCGACTGAACGTGATATTCGCAATGTTCAGCGGTGGCTTTATGACAACAAACGCGAAACATGCAGTATTGAAAATATCATTCTGATCATTTAAAAATTTATCAAGCTTATGGTTCAGACTATGAACCATGCTCTCTAGAGTCTATAAAAAATAGCATAGAAAGGTATCTTAAGGCCAAAGGATATTCCGTCTCTCTCAGAGACCGACCATTTTACAACTTAGTCGAAGCACTAAATTCGAAAAAAATACAACTAAAGAAGGCGTGTTTTGGTATAAAAGCAAGTACCTCGGAGCCAATAAGCCAAGATAACGAAGAGGCCTTATTTTCCGAAATGGACTCTCACACCCCAGCCGCTTTGTAATTTCTGCTGTTTTAATTTTTTGAGCAACTTTTTGGATTTATAGTACAGCTCATAAAGGTCATGTAGCTGGGGTCCCTACAACAAAGATCATGCAAGTGACAGTACATTAAAATATGTCGTCTAAAGCTGGTAAAAAGAATGGCAATAAATATAATTACGTTTCTGCATCTTAAATTTCTTTAAAATGTACTTTCTGATCCACGGCGCGAAATTGCACTGCAATCCAGACTACATTTCCAAGATAAATCACAAACCAAAGGAGAATTTACTGCACTCCAAAACGAAATGAATTTGATATTCCCTAACAAGAAAATATTTAATCCTGTATCTTCTTGAGAATTTGACTTAAAAGAATTTCATATTTTGTCCACCTTATGATTCCAAACTATCAATGGCAGAACAGATGTGTAGCTAGCTGCCGAGGCGAGACCCCCCCAGCTACATGTACATCGTACGTAATCGAATCAGCTAATAACTCCAGTCCACCACAACTAAAACAGCAGAATTTAGTTGGATTGACAGAAAACAAAATTCCTCCATTTAAGACCAACTGGGAAAGTTGTTTCAAGGCGCAGTCACTTACAATATGACTCTAAATTTCAATTTTAGACCTAAGTAGACCAAATGAGATTTCTTCTTGAAACGAATGACTGAGCGCACGGTACGCTACCAAGTTCAAATGTCGATGGGCGGTGCCATGTGCGCATGAATACTGTTACTGTGTAGTTGTTTAACTACGGTTGTGTATTTACCTTGGAATCTAGCAGAAATTCAATTACTTTGTTTCTTGTAGTGTGTTCTTTTTGTTATTCAGCCTTAGGTAGAAAAGCAAAATGAGTATATAATAAAAAGGTTACTGCATTTGTATTGGAAAATATGAACTCGTTTTTTTTCTGAGCTATACTGTACTCCTAAAGTCGTGCAGTACAACTCAGAAAAACTCTTATTTTTCCCATATAAATGCAGTAACCTATAATTACAGGTGGATTTTATGGGCTGCCAACTGGACACCAGCGACAGTGCCTTCTTTAGTTTTCTCCACTGCGATAGCATTCGAATATGGCGCCGTCACGTAAAACCTCGCTTGCCGCGAGTTAAAGAAGATATGATTTAAGTGGTTAACTGGAAGCTGCTTAACCTCGTAAACTGCTCCCCAGGTGGCGCTCTAGCTTTTCTTTTGTTTACCTACCTGCAATGGTTTGGCACCAGAGACTGGGAAAAAAAAACGAGACTCCTCAAGTTGTTGCGCACCAGAGGGCGCTGTAAATGTTTGTAATTTAAATTATTAAAGAAGGCAAATCATGCCAATTCAAATCTTTAATGAAAAGAAAATGAAGGTTTATATCAGCCAGGAAAAAAGTTTTGTAAGAGCAACTTATTTGTATACAAGCCTAACGTCTTTTTGATGTCATATCATTATGACGTCATAATCTTGACAATGTCCACACTTTCAAAAGGGATGAGATTAAAAGATCTTAATGCAAACAAACCGAAAGGGAGGTAATTAATGCCGTTTCTTTGCCAGACCAATATTGCCGATATCGCCAAATTCTCTATGCAGATACATACATACATACATACATACATACATACATACATACATACATACATACATACATACATACATACATACATACATACATACATACATACATACATACATACATACATACATACATACATACATACATACAACCTCTGATATTTCTGCGACACACAAATATGCCTCCGATGTATGTCAGCATAGCATCTGAAGAAAAATCAAAAATTGTGTTCGCTGGAAATTTCGCCGCAGAAGAAGAAACTGTAATATATTCAGATCACCTCTGCTATTTCTACGATTGGATTTACTGTAGGATTGACCGAGAAGCTGCGAATTAAAAAATTGTTCGATACATTCTAACTTCTCGGTCAATCCTTTCTTTTCGTAAATAACGGAGGCAGTTCGAATGGCAGCTATTGTTATACATCCAAGGTATGATCCATAGGATTGACAGAGAAGTTTCGAATAGTGTTAATGCTTAGATAGCATTAGAGGATATCCGAATTTTTCTTTGGGTCATGAGGTCGGTTTGAGTTTCTATTGTTACGGAATTATGTATATGGAATCTATAATGTGCTTAAACTTTTGGCCAATGACTCTACTTTAAAGTTGTGTCAAATAGTGAGTCATATTAAAGTTGGGTTTAATTGTACTATAAATCAAATAACAACATGTTTACTGACCTTTTGTTCAAGGTCAGAGGTGTTTACTGTATCTGGAGTAATATTCCATGAAATAGACGCATTTAGTATTGCATTCTGGGTCATAATATGAAACGTTTCCTGTTGTGAAATGTGCCATTTGCAAGTTGTATAAAAGACGTGAATATACGAGTTATATTCATTCCATTTTAGATCTTGAGTTGAAAAGAACTGTTTTTTATGATCAGCTTTTGGAATCATCAGATCGTTTGAAATAATAGCCGTGCAAGAATGCTGCTGTAATGCCATGCTGTATAGATAATTCGAAAGAAATTATTTATTGGACCATTCATCAGAGCTACCTGGAGTTATATTTATGACTTTCTCGGATGCCTCTGAATATTTTTAAAGATGATCTGACATTATCGTTGATACATCCGAACATCACAGACTCATTCATTCGGAACCATCATCTATTGGAACATTACAGACTTATTCATTCGGAACCATCATTCTTTTGGAACATTCGTTCATTACGAAGATTCATTTGGAACATTCATTAAAGTGGAACATTCATTCATTCGGAACATTTTATAGGTTCTATATAGACAGGATTTGTGATTAGAACACTAATAATTGTTGGAATATTTGGATTATAATACAAGATACTGTAAGTGTATTTTGATTTTTACATTAATTAGTTAGAATAAATTGTTTGTTGATTTTTACAAACATTGTTGGTTTCACTTTCTTTTTGTTACATTTGTTCGAGCCATAGAGTCTTAACAGAAAATGGGGGCTCGTCCGGGATTGGACCTTATTTGAATAGGTCTGGTATTACGGGATATGATGGATATGATTTTATTTTAATAGTTCCGGGTTAGTTGGTCAAGGGGTGTGATTCTCGCTTAGGTTGCGAGAGGTTCCGGATTCAAATCCCGGACGAGTCCCCAAATTCTTCTGTTACGACTAGGGGTAATGTAACAAAAGAAAAGACTCAAACAGGCTTTCAAGATTTAAATACAAATATTTAATTTCCTTAAATATTAAAATATTTCAACAAGCAATCAAAATGAAAGAATTAAAAATAACTTACAGAATAGAATATCCTTAAAAGTCCTAAATTGTTCTAAAGTTCACTGATCCGGAAGTTAATCCAAATATTCCGAATGAAGTAGGTTCCGAATGAAACCTTCACTGTACTGATGTACTAACAAGAATCAGTTATATCCAAGTGTTATTAATTCCAAATAGTCCTTGTGAATTTGGAATATAACACAAGTTCTAGAAATGTTTCCGATAAGTTCACGGAGCTGTATAATTCTTAAAGTTTAAGTAACAGTACTGAATGCAAAATGTACTGTATAATAATAATAATATCACTGAAGCAGAATATCCACACACTAAATGAACCAATCTCGTATATGACCTCTCAGGCTGACAAACTATGCTAGAATCCAAAACACAGCAATACATCTTATTATATTGCTTCTGACTGCTCAGAAAAGAATAAGGAAAACCAATTTAAACTGTATTGCGACTTAAAAACAATTTAATCCTTCTAGAAAACAACCTTCTCCGACCCAATAAGAAACTCGGTTATGCGTGACACCGCTAAAGTACCTGTGCACTGACGTTATTACCAGTCAACAAAGTATTGACTCTTAATTGAACATAGAATCTAGATCAGAAGTTCAACCCTCACGCGCTAAATCACGTGATATGACTAATGCTACAACAGACAATAATTCCCAAGACCAATGTACTGAGTCACATTGAAATACCGTATATGTACTTTTTGCAAGACGACACTTGTTTGACTATTATGCAGAGATCATAAAACTATACCATTATTTAAAAACAAAATGATACATAATTCCATAACACCTTCCCCCTTTTATGAAAAGAAACGTTTTATACAATAAAACTTTCTTTTAGCATATACTTCTAACATATAAGCAACTGATTGCATAAAAATGTATGAATGATACAGTCACGTATACAAAACAATGCAAACTGTAAAGTTATGCACGTGAAAGTGTATCAGCGATTAAATTTTCCTTTCCCTTGATTTGCCTGGTTTCAATGTTATATGGTTGTAACATCAGACTCCATCGTAGCAATCTTTGATTTTTATTCTTCATCTTATTAATGAAAGTGATGGATTGTGATCACTAAGACAACAACTGGAGAAGGAGCTGCACTTACATACACCTCGAAGTTTCGCAAGGCCATTATCAAAGTCAAACACTCCTTCTCTATCGTGGAATAATTTTTCTGGTGCTTATTCAATTTCCTTGAAAATTAGCACACAGGATGATCCACAATATTGTTGTCTTCCTGTAACACTATATATACTAGAGCCAAGAATATTGTTGAAGTGAAATATTTTAATTAAATGAAAAGCTTTTGACCGCACTAAACCTCGAGTCAGGTATGGTTTCAGTTGCGCCTTTTTTTAGGTTTAATTTTTTTCCAAAGGAGGACATAATTTTGTGACTATTTTCGACCGAAATGAAAGTAACAAGACGCTAGAACTATCACTTGAATACATACAAATCACGCTTTTTTTGAGCCCAAAATTTAAATTATCGGTTTCTTTTTTAGCTTCAGCATCATGAATGTCTGTTTAGTAAGTAAACAGTTTATTATATTCGGCAAAGAATTACTGTAATCATTAGTTTCAAGTGCGTAGTACATGTTGCCATTATAAATACAAACCGACTTGTGACGTCACGGGTAGTCTCTAATGGCGGGTGGCAATGACAATGTTAATGCGGTATTCTCAAGCGATATTTTCCTAGGAACACAGACTATTTTCCACTCTGGTGTGTAGATCGTACAAACCGTGTCTCCAACATAATATACGCAATAAATAAACTGCAATGTTCGCTTTCCCTTTAATATATACATGGCTGTGTACACCGTTCCATATTAAATAAGTTCAGTTTTATCTCATGCAGAAAGGTAAATGTCACTAACAGACCACAACTGAAGGGTTGGCTAAATATAGTGGTTTAGAAGAGATCTGAATTAAGGGTTTGACAGCTTCAACAGCTCATATTCCCAGTGCATAAAGCTCAATGCGTTGTTACTTTATATAAGTTGCCATAGCGACGATTCTATTCGAGGGCTCTCTGCACTTGAATCAATCTTATTTTCGACTGTAAGATGAGCAGCTAAAATGCTGGGAAACACGCGGCTGAATCTGATGACCATTGATCCAATTAGTGACCTTCAGCGAAACAATTAGTTAACTCAATTAGTTTGATACAATCAGACTTCTGCCGATGGCAGTTAGCGTCTATTAATCATGTCCAACGTTGATCTCTCTACAACACAATAAAGTAGACTCTAGGAGAGGTGGAAATGAATATTTCTCCAGTGATTGGAATCTCCGGAAGCCTAGAGATTTAAGATCTCAACCAGAAAAATTAAAGACTTCGGATGACAATATATAAAAGTTATTGCTATCGTGGGTAGTACATTTTTCAAGAGATATTACTTTAAAAAATTTTCATTTGAACGTGCTTTACCAAAGGGGTATATATAGGCTAGAAAATAAGGAAACTAAACGTTTTAAACTGTTGATCTGTTTCTTTCTGTCTGTCTATGCATATGTGTCTAGTTTTGCCGATTTTTCCCCATTTTTAAACAGTTTAATGTTTGGTCAAGTAATTGCCAAAATTAGCCCAAATGTCCACTATACTCACAAAAGTATACTTACTATATACTTTCAGAAATGGTTAAAAATGTTTAAAATATTAATTGTTGATTACAAATGGTCCTGATTGTCCTAAAATATTAGTCAAATGGTGTGATTCAAACTTTAAAGAGTTTGATAAAGCAATGAAGGTGAATTTACAATATAAATGAATGTATTTTATATTAAACAAGTGTGGGGAACTGTGGAATGTTCGACACGGATAAACGACAATGTTCGAGCTGCATGGGGCATCAAATTGGGAACAAAATCGTCGCTGGGTTTCAAAATTGCTATTTGCTGTCACTAGTTACATTGTTTGGTGTTAGTGACATTTTCTGGCTCCTCCCCGTACATTTTAAAGGCTTAAAGTGCGGTAATGCGAGTAAATGTCACAATGTCTAAAAATGACGTTTACCTGAGTTCATCATATTTACCAGCGGTAAAGCCACCACCGGCGACTTTGTATGGGGTATCACCTGTTGGCTTGTAAAATTTTATCCCTGATGAGAAATACACACGATATTCAGGAGGAGAAAACTGCCAAGAGCAGTGTGATGCGATACCCCTAATGATAAATTTAGGACAACACTTAATGATACAATGTACCCTAATGATAAAATGTATAATTAGTGGTTGAAACTGCAACCCCTAATGATGAACTTCTTGCATAAGAGGTCGCAATTGCAACGCTTATTAATGTAAGTGTTGCATTAAGAGTTGGCAATATCAATAAACTATGACAATGATAGTGCTCTCTGATACATCTATATCAGTGGTTGTATGTCGCAACACCTAATGAAACAGTTATCACAGAAATAGAAAACCCCACAGACTCTAACTAAATCGTTAAAAAAACAAAAATAAGAACAAGAACAAGAAAACCAGCAAAAAACAATAATAACAGTCTGGTGAACAAATCATATTTAACTTGGCCTTCAATCGTACGTAACGTTGCAGGAGCCATAATGTCCAAACACTACATTACGTCAATTTGCCTTAAATTTTGACCTGCTGACCCCAAAAGCATATTCAAAGGTCACACCACCTCCTCAAACCTTTACAAACCAATTAAAAAAACACAATGGCACGGAAAGGAAAGTCACTCAAATTCCAATACGGATATATATATATATATATATATATATATATATATATATATATATATATATATATATATATATGACTTAAATAATATAGCAAGGTGGTGTCATAATTTAACTGCATCTTACCTAGTAGCAAACAAAGTAAGCAATTCAGGACTCTCCAAATCTTTTCACTGATAAGCATAATTTAAATACAGTGAAATCACAGAAAGTTGTAGGTTTATACGTGGATGAATCATTTACTTGGACTAAACAAATCTGTATATATATATATATATATATATATATATATATATATATATATATATATATATATATATATATATAACAACCAAATATTGTTATTAGGAAAAACTGACGCATTGCATCAATGAGAATTGAAGATACAATTATGAAGAATGAGCCAGATAAATTCCGTTTAAGGTGATCGTTGTGATTGTCCTTATTTGATGTTGCTGCCATGGTGGCGTGTCTATTGAAAGTGCAGTGTGCGTCATAATTATTGTCGAGGTATTTCTGGTCCATCGGTCTTCGATAATAGACCGGTGTTTTGTAATCTCACAGTACTAAGGAACTGAACTATTAAAAGCGACTCACCTTACTATAATTTTGTTGTTGTTTTATTCTTTAACATCTTTATCCAATTTGACACAAATATATTGTTAGCGCCATAAAAGATCTGTGTTCATTGTCGGCTCAGCAAAACGCCGAGTGATAGCCATCATTTTTAAAGGGAT
Source organism: Margaritifera margaritifera (assembly GCA_029931535.1). Taxonomy (NCBI): domain Eukaryota; kingdom Metazoa; phylum Mollusca; class Bivalvia; order Unionida; family Margaritiferidae; genus Margaritifera; species Margaritifera margaritifera. The sequence continues at coordinate 768,239 of JAQPZY010001003.1, read as the reverse complement.
GGTACCATAACGTCGCGGTAAATGACCAGTTGTATCTACGGTGGTTTAAAAAATAATAACACTAAAAAAGTCAATCTTTCCGCACAACTTGTAAAATGGTGAATGTTACCACTAATTAAATGAACACAAGAACATATTTACAGGAAAAGACGATTATAATTCTGTGAATTATTCCTCCAGGTGGCAGTGTGGACACCGAAATGCATGAACTCGCACTTCTGAGCAATAAATCAGCTGAGTCCAATGAGTACAAAAATCATATTTCCCCTACTTAACAAAATTAGTTGATGGCAACCACTAAGTTTCTCATGGTGGTATTTTTTGCATACACAGCACTTGTCATCCTTTGCTACATAGCTGGCGTCGCTATCAGTTGTGTCCTTGGTTGTGCAAAGATTTATTGGTCCCCTTTTCTGTTTGTCCCTGATGTGGTAGGTCTTATATCTTTATCGGGACATACAGACGTTGCCTCTATATTATTTCGTCTCTTCTTCTTAAATCCTGTTACTTTTTCTTTAATTGTTGTTTTGAACTTTTGTCTCCTTGCTTGTGTAGCCAAGGTGCCAGTGTTTGCCCGCTTTAACAGATTTCCTGTGATAGAGAATGGTGGAATAAATCATTTTCTTGGTCTATGAACTTCCTGTACAGACTTTTCTGGTTTAAAAAAAAAATCAATGAATGGAAATAAAACCAGGTCGCAGTCCGCATCCGGACCGCGGGCAGTAGGTTGCATATGTCAGATCTAGCTTTTTCTTTATGTTTAGACTGGGAGTAAGCGCGATCTTGTACATCGGCTGCGGGATCAGCCGGCACCTGCACCTGAGTATCAGCGATCTCATCAGTGACAAAGATGGGATCATCAGAAGATATTTCGTCTTTCTCAACACTGTAGATTGTAGATGGTCCTATCTGTGATGCAGAAACGGAGTGGCTGTTGAACGGGTAGACACCTGATTTACGGAATGTAGAACAAATTATTTGTATGGCTTAGTGCTTTAACAAAAGGGTTTTACTGTCAGGTGTTGAACATCCTATCTAGTTATATCTACGCCTGGATTTTTTTGCAGATACGATTGGTATTCGTTGTAGTAGTGGCACTTGAAGGGACCAAAGATGACAACAACTAAGGGCTGGGTTAGATGCTTTGAGCGTGGAGGAAGCACGAAAAGAATTACATTTCTCTTTCGCGCCCACTCGGTTAGTGTCAGGGACAGATTAGATTTATGTCCATCATATATTATCTAAGTTGTAGGCCTGTCTTTTCCTTCAGTGATGTAGGCATGTTTCGAAAGATGATCCATAACGTACATCTCAAAGATAAAAGTTTCACCACCCTGTTTGTGACATCTTGCCAACAGATCAAGCAGGAACATTCAACAATAGCTCGTCATTCCATCTCTTGCCGGAAAAAAAAAAAAAGGAGGTATATGATTTCCTGTGGCATTAGCTCCAGCAATAATGATCGAGCAGATTTGACTGCCTGTGGGTTGGTGTCCTTTGTACAGACAATCTGAGGTGGTACATGTTCCGTACTGATTTCGTCGATGTTCTATATCCTCTCGGGTGTGTCTGTCATCCCATTTTCTCCCAGGATTCTACCTAGTTTTTGGAAGTATTTGATAATTATATCCTTTAATGCACTTTTCGCTCTACACACACGCATCTTCTGTGTTTTTCCCATTTTTAGATCCGGCCATCGCTTCAAAAATCCATAAAACCAATTATTACTAAGGGATTTTTCAGCTTTAAGGTGCTTTGCAAGGGACTTAAATAAGTCTGTGGTCATACACCGGATATTGCTCTTGGTATAGCCATGACCAATGTCAGCCATATACTTAATATGGTCGACCAATTATTTCTCTTATTCCAAGGAGTGAAATCTGTCCGGTATGCCTTTGCAATCCTACAGTAAAGAAATAATATTGTCTAGAAAACAATTCCAAAATAAGTCGATGTAACATTGTTAACTTGTCTATTTTTTGTTTCTTTTTATTTATTTCTTTTTTTTTTTTGCGGGGGGGGGGGCATTTCAGCTTAACTTCGTTTGCTTATTCTTTTTCTTTTCTAAGACAATTCTCGTCATTTAGCGACAAAAATTGACCCTTTTGAGTTTTAAACATAAGGAATAGACAAATGTCACAATTATTCATTATTTTTCACAAGGCCAGAAATGAAAACATATGTACTATGCCATATTAATTAAATATTAGGTTTTATTTTAAAAATCATAGCAACACAATATGAAAATGACATAGTTTAAGTATTTTAAACAAAATTGCTGGATTCACTTTGAACAAACTTGCTGGTTTAAATCGAATTATATTCCTTGTTTTCAACCGTACTTTTTCCGCCTACCCGAGCAATGCAGTATGCTGTCACGTGACTCGGATGCATCATCAAACATTCATTGACAAATAGAATACATATTTCGGTGTACTAGGAAAATTGTTTTAATGTGTTTGTGTTTGGTAGGGGTGCACTGGTGAAGGCGGGTACACGGGTGGATTTCATATTCATTTTTTTTTTTCTTTCCTTTTATTTTTTTCTTCCAAAGTTACCAGAAAACAAAACACTTCTTTGATATTTGGTGTTAAAACTCTTCGATAACTTCCTGTTTGTGCTGTTGCTGGGATAAACAACCAATAGATGCCGCACCGTTCTATTTATTCTGGAAATACGATTTAGCGCGAGATTATGGAACCAGCGAGAATATGATAAACGAGTATACCTGAAAATAAGGATATTTGTTTTATGTTAGTCCGTGAATTAGTGGATTTTCCAACAAACAAATATTTTTATTATTCACTGGAGTGAAATATCAAATCTATGTTCTCACTGTGGTCAATACACATCGATAACATTATAACCAATAGATTTGATCCACCATTTGCTTGGTCTAGTGGTAAGCATGGCCACCTGTCACGCAAGAGTATCGGGTTCAAATCCCTCAATGTGCGTATTTTCTTTTCTTCGATTTTTATGTTTATGTTCTTTTTTTTTACTTTGAATTAGAAAAGCGAATTATGTTACTACTGATATTTTCAGTGCGAGTATACACAAAACAGAAGAACAGCTGACATTATCGCGTGGGATACCGTAAGAAATCTGCTACTTCAATCTGTTATACATATTGCTAGCCAATAAGTTTGAGCATAAAATAAAATGACAATGTGCTTGTTCCGAGTGAATAATGGATATATTTATCGAGTGGGTGAAAAACTCAAGTATATCCGTTATTCACTCAATACAAGCAAATATCTTCTATATATTCGTATAGGAATTTCTTCTGCTTCATTATTCGGTGTACAGGATAAAATAATGCTATTCAGAGTGGATAAAGTGCATTGATAACGTGAAAGAGAAGTTGTTGATTGATACACTGAATCAAAGGTCAGTCTCTCTCTCTCTCTCTCTCTCTCTCTCTCTCTCTCTCTCTCTCTCTCTCTCGTACTAATAGCAGCAATTAGCGATCACATGCGGTCCATTTTCAATATTTTTGTAAATCATATTTAGTGTTATTTCCTTTTTGCAATTTAAGTCTTTGTATGTATTCAGAGTTTCTTTATTTAATTTGTATGATATATATTTTACTTGAATGAGAGTTAGAGCTATTGTATATAAAACGCAATATCAAACATCAATCTCAGACAGTCAATCTAAACGGCAAAGGTGACAGGTAGAAAGGACTACAGTCATTGTTGGCTTCTGGTTGGCGTCCGATTTATGACGTAATGAGCGTTCAACATTACCGTCGCCGTTTTTATTTGGAAGCGGTTAATATTTTAACTTACCTACGGTCAATACCGCTGGATATTGAGCGATAACAACTACGTTACATTAATGGGGATGTTTATAAAGTATATAATAAATTTAAATATTACACTGGTTTCCTAGTATACACAGCATTATATGATTAATCAAATAATGCAACATATATCTCTAAGTTGTCAATAAAGTTTAAAATCATGTTCCAAGAAAAAACTACTTGTGCTTAAGCCAAATTCAGAACTATTTCAAAGTCATTCAGTTGTTATGGTATCCGAGTATCAAATGTTATTCCACAAGAAATGTACAAATCCCAACTGGTAAGCCTTAAGTCGGATTTTAATAAAAACAAATCTCATGGAAACTTATTTACATACCAGTCGGTAATTCTGAACTGTAGCCATCAATAAATAAGATTATTATTATTATTATTATTATTATTATTATTATTATTATTATTATTATTATTTTATTATTATTACTAGTAGTAGTAGTAGTAGTATTCAAATAAGTGTGCAATAGGTTGCACAAGCGTCTATGTAACTCTGTTCACTGATCATTGCAATGATAACATTCGCGCTGTTTAGGGGGCGCTCTACAGATAATACATGCTTCTGAGAGAGTGACAGGTGTAAGATGAAGTATTTTGCATTTGCAACATGCACAATGGAGAGAATGTTGGCATACCTCTATGTTACTTTCATGTACTGTGGTTGAAATGTCTTTACATATTGTACTTGTGGACACTGGACATGATCTAAGCACACGGCAGACAAAATGGCCGCTCTAAAGTACTCGAAAAATCAGCCTGAATTAGTCAAAAGTGCACTATTTTCAGGAGTTATTAAAATAGGGAAATGAATTTTGCCAGAGCAGACAATACCAGCCTCTGAAAGTACTATGAATAAATTACAAAATATCTAAAAAGTAAAAAAAGTTATCGGCTCTTTTTTTTTTATTTACCTTTGAAGTCCAGGAAGTGAAAATGACTAAGCGGAGCTAGCAGTTTTTTGAGAGGTGCACATCTTAAGTAAGACCAAGCTGTATACTCTATAACCCAAATTTCACCCATCAATCATACACCAAAATAAAGGGAATTCAAAGTTCTTTTAACAATGCCTAAGATATACAAGGTCTTTTTTAAATAGCCAGAACAGCCAGTGAGGAAACCGTGGGTAATTATTTTTCTTTAAATTTCTAACCCTATGCAAAGTACGAAACTGGAGAGCGCCACCTTAAATTTGTCACTGCGAATGGAAGTTCAAAGCAGCCCGAATGAGAGCCTTGGAATTACAAAGAAAACTACATGCTCACTTCTGAAAAGGAACCAATGCAGAAAATGAATGAGGCTGACTTTATCCTTATCTCAATCGGCATATCTATATATAAATAAAACGCAGCCTATGTTTTAAGAGCTAGTTGATTGAATAAATTTCAGAGGCACATTTTATCAATTCAGGAAGAGATGTAATACTTTAATAATCTACTGAAACTTTACATATTTTGAGCGAGCCTAAATATGGGACCATGTTGCATACATAATTTTCCTTAGACTCCAATATATTTAGAAAGCATATACAAGACTTTTCCAACATAGCTGCCCATGGGAGTTATAATTGCATAAAATTTCCCGGAATCAAACATGCAGAAAATGATTACATGTAGGTCCTCATTGTGATTTCATTATAGCAACTCAGGGAACAATATATGCTATTTAAAGGAAAACTACAAACTGTTACATAAATTAACTAAAAGAGTGTTCATTTGTATGTTATGATGATTTATGGATAAATTAAGAATCTCATCCTGTATCTTGATTCTCTAAACGACACTAACAAATCGCGAAGAACAATTCTAATCGCTCCGGTTACTGTTTGCGGTTGCTAATGGCCTCTTTGACCATGAGTTAAATGTACTCCAAGAATGTCTCCAGGGGTAACCTAGCAACACGGTTTCCTCTTTGTCCTTTCAATTTAGACTTGTTCGGAAAATTAGCCTTAATGACGTCAACCGTTTACATAGGCAACGGCTAATCTATGTTAGGCTTTGAATTGGATCAGCGGTCTAATGACTCTTGCGTAATTTTAATACACTCAGATATTTATAAAATAATTCACAAAAAGGAACAAATGTGACTGTGTCGAATAGTACCTATTTTTTCTATAGAAGGCCCTGTTCTCACAGAAAGTCATGAAGCCATCACTTCTAACCTGTTAACATGTTGCACTGCAAGCTTCTTGTAGACTGATGTATCCACTGTTAAGGCTTGAATTATAATATTGATCGATTGGATGCTGCTCAGGAAAAGTAGACCGCAACAGTAACAAGACAGATGGTGCTTGTTAAAGTTAAGTCACGACAACAATTATGAAAATCAACGGCACAGAAACAATCCTAATGATGTATACAAATGAGAATTGAAGACCAACTACTGACGTTTGATGTAAACCTTAAGGTAAGATTGCTTTTTCGGTTGATTTCTTGTTAAGACAATACTCCTTACAAGCTGGTATTCTAAGCTTTTCTTATTTACGAAAGTCAACCAGAAAATAATTTTCAGCTAAAGCACATAAATATGAAACTTTGTTTCAGCCAAACAGGATAAATTATTTTTTGTTGTTGTTATTTTAATAGGTAAATTCGAATTGTAATAAGTCTCTGTGTTTATAAGCTGCGGCACTATCGATCGTTAATCGATGTCTGCGCCATACTCACTGAGGCGACAAAGTTACGTGGGTGGGCGCACTGGAAGATGCTATCTTAATTGACAACTATACATTGACAGCGTACACTGTCGCTCGATATAAAACTATCTTGTATACATTTTATGGCGTACCTTTATTGTATCTATTGCAATAAATTCATCTGTAAAGTCTAATACTTCACAGTTAAGCACAAAAGGTTGAATGTGAACAGTGTTATATTACTCAATGAGCAACATATAAAATGAATATAGATTTTAAACAAATATTCCAATATATATATATATATATATATATATATATATATATATATATATATATATATATATATATATAATGTAAATAAACGAAGCAGCGCTGCTCGTATCAGCTGTTGCTTTTTAAGGTTTTTAAGACATATTTCAGATTATATTTTTTTTTATCACCCAACATACGTGGTCGAAATAAATGTCTGTACCTACGCCAATTTGCATATGTATATACATGTGTACCTACATAAGTAGGTATGCAAGCAAGTAGATAATAACAAATCAGATGGGTAAATGGGTATACAATTACAACATAGGGCGATCTCTGTTACTGCTCTAGTTATCAATCTTGTAAAATCGCGCGTCCGTTGTTTGTTTTCATAGGTGTAAATTAATGAGAGAAACAGGGACAACTGGTAATTGTTGCTGAATACATCCCCCAATTATACCAAGAAATACCTTGTTTTCTAATATCTACAGTTCAATGGAAGTCATGCGAAATATAAAGTATAATTATCACATACAATATATATCTTATAAATCGGAAATAAAAACATCTAAAAGCATCAATTAGGATCGCAATGGAAACTTAGAATTAGTACATCGGCTGTTGTAGAGGATTTCGTTTGTATCTCCTCTTTGGAAACGGTTAGTGATTTCGTACACGCATCCTACAAAGGTGTTGAGCTGATCTTAGGAATAGGTTTCTGTATTGTGTCATATTGAGAGGTTTAGATGGAAATGAATTTACTAGATAATTTCTTGCCAATTATTTCAGCAATATAACGAATGTAATTTTAGCTCCACCATCTAATAAATCTAATGACGTTTCCGTTTAGTCCGTCCCATCTCTGTTATCTAGAATAAAAGAATTTCGTTGAGCAATCCGTGCATTGCAAACGTGTCTAATATTCGCTAAGATTTTTGAACTTTATATTTTTCTTTTACTATTACTATCCAAACCAAAGAAAGTGATCCTGTCAGACTTGTTAAGTATTTAATAGTGAGTATTGTCTGTTAAAAACAATTATCGTTGATAAATATTTCAGGTATTAAATAATACACATCTTTCACCGATAGATCTTCAAGTTCGTACAACAATTGTACTCAGGCAGTAAAATTTAGGAATGAAAGAAAAAGTAAAAGTTGCTAAATGTTGCACGATTTAAGCACTATATTTAAAATAGAAAACAATTCCTCCAAAGCAAAAGTATGGGAGGAAAATTTTACAACCCTTTGTGACAAGTTATATATATACATATATATATATATATATATATATATATATATATATATATATATATATATATATATATATATATATATAATTCGGTCCCTCGATCTATTACAGACACTGACAAAGTTGCAATGTTGTACTAAATAAATACGGCGATGGTTTAAGTTACACATTTTACTCATTAGTGTATCTCCAAATAACACAATTTCCTACAATATAATTATAAACGATATTCAGATCAGTAATCTGATTACAGGTTTATGTCATGATAAATTACCACAACCGTATATACTACCTTTTAAGTCGAGTCAGGTTCTGTTTTGTTTGTTCTATTGATGACTCCTAACAAACTGCATTCGCCCAGATCTGCTGGCGCATTATGCGACGGCAGATCTGGTGCGGTGCAGTTTGCAGTTGGACTCCACTTATAAGTGAATAAAGACGATAGTTTCACCTTACCCTCCCGTCACCTAGCCAAAAATTAGGGAGACATTCTTTTCACAGTTGAATACGGTATCTGCAAAGAAGAGTAGTGTATTCCCCAAACAAATTTAATCCATGTTGGTGACTACAGTGAAATAATATAAATTCCCTGATTGCATCCACATTATGTATTATTCTCAGCATGATGTACTCATAAATCAAGATCGACTCCACTGTCGTTACAAAAACAACTTATTTGTTTCCTTCTGATACAAATTTCTTTGTATTTTAAATTCTCATGGCCATGATGTAGTAAGCGAAGTTTCTTTGTTTCATTTTCTTTGATATTTTCATCTCTTGCAGTATGCTAAATCGTGTCATTAGTAGAATTCATTGTAATAGATGAAATATTTAATGAGTTACATTGGCTGTGTAAATCTATTCAGTTATTTTACATGTGTCGTGCACGAGGCGACAAAAAGACCTCACCCAGAATCCATTATGAGAGTGATTACCATTTTAGATAAATCAACGTAAGATGAGAAAGATTTATAATAACACAAACTCAACTAAAAGATTGATCATAATTATTTCTGGACTAATTGTCAATTCATCAAATCGGCAAGAATAGGCGATATGGATTGTAGATAGAAGGTAAATTGGAATCGTGTATATGGGCATGATACTTGTATTGCAAGTAAAGTTGTATGACATGTTGACCTTGTCTTAGAAATAGACTTATTCGTTTTTCATTTACATTTGTCGACTTTTCTACATGGTTGTAACTGAGGACTATCTCCTTGGAAGTCTGACAAAAATAAAATATATAAAAAAATTCGCAATAAGGGTCGTTTTGTCCTTCACCTTATTTAAGAAATCTAGAGATATCACTACAATGGACGCTTTCCATTTTCTACACACATATTTTGGGTTATTACAATGACAAGGGTACTCATCCCATGTGGTATGTTGCACTGCAACTGTTCCATCGCCAAAGAAGGCTAATATAGATCAGAACAAACTATATCGATTGAATGCTTATCAAAATATGTGATATCGCGCGAAGGTTTTGCAAAAGTTTAGTACGTCCAATGAATTTCCTATTTCACCCGCATACTCACATGTCATGTTTGTCATGAAACCACAGGGCGTTAAAGTTTGATCAATGTAGCTCACGTTAGATTATTCGTGCACACCGATTGGTGTTTCCTTGTCACACTATTAAAGGCTATTGCGACATGTTATCACTGATTGTCCAAACACAATTACTTTTTTTCGACGAAAAACTTTACCGTAAAATTCATTTTGTATTTTCTGTTGCGTAGCAGCAACTATAAAACCGTAAGGGTGTGAATTTGTTTGTTTCTTTCTGTTAACAAAAATGGATTTTGTTTTAGTTTCGAATATACCTTTAGAAACTTGGACAAAACCCACCGAAACTAAACCAGACACCGCTAACTGTGGATATCTGTCTCTGAATGACCCAATCCCGGAAAACCTACGTGTATCATTTAGAAAAAAAAAATTGTTTCTGAAAGGAAATAATATTGAATGTATCTCGGCAAAAACACAATACCTTCCAAGTCCGTTTTCCTCACCTTGTGATTTCGGTGATATTTATATCCAACATATAATCAATGCTTAAAATTCATATCGGTTAAGCAGCTGAATAATACACACACACACACACACACACACACACACACACACACACACATATATATATATATATATATATATATATATATATATATATATATATATATATATTATCTGTGCCGTTCAATATTTTTGCGAAACCGTTGATTTCAACCAATGAATGAATCACCAAAAGAACCGAAATGTACGCGAACCTCGTCGACCACTACAACTCAGCATGACATTCAGAACAGTCCCTCTGGATGATACTGATTGAGCCTAATCTGGGGTGGACTGACACAGAACGCACATGTAAGGAACGATACTGGATAATGCAACCTAGAACTCACGTGGAATCTAGCCTGAAAGAAAAATCTAACCTTCCCAATGCGATCTTATTAAAATTTCAGTCCTGCATCAGTTTATTACCCGGACCCAAATTTAGCAACAATATTTTAGTAGATATTCCTTAGCTCTTTAAATTAATTAATTTATTATTATTATTATTGGTAGTAGTAGTAGTAGTGTTTTTTTATCGCGCTTCGACATTCTCATGACAGATTTCCTTTAATAACTCCTACACGCATAATTTTATGGACATATATCTTTACTACATATTGTAGTATCTGACATAAGATGGCGTTGATTTTCTCTGTGATTACGTAACTAAATAGATCACCTCATCTTTGATTAGTTTTATCAAATTTTGCTATTCTGAAAACAAAACAAAAAAGACACGTGGTTTACTCATTTTAAGACCGTTTTTCAACTGTTTCTTTTTTCGTTGTTCCATTATTTAACTTTTTTCTTTTGTGTAGATAACCCCATCCAATTCATTCAAACATGTAATAGCCCAGATTTTCTCCCGGCATGTGTGTTTAATGTGTAGTTTGCTGATGTAAGTTGTTTCTTCTCCTGATGAAAATCTTGACTAGCTCGAAACGTTGAGAAACTGTTTTGTAATTGCGCTGCTGAAATTTGTTTGTGTCAATCTGTAGGTTAAGATCACAGAGCCGCATTATGAAAACCCTTTGATAGCATAAGTCTTTAACTTGCAGTCATAAACTTTTATATGGATTATTAAAATTGCTTTGATTAATCTCAGTTAAACATTTATTTAAGCACCGCTCTGCACCTGAAGATAAAATATAGATCCCAACTGTAGATATGTCCCAGTTCCTTGTTTTGCATCTGGGGCGGAAATTAGAATGTTTTTGTTGCATCATGGTGTTGTCAATAAATTGCTACACAAGTTTCTTTTCACAATTGGTCAATCTTGTTACAGTCCTTAATTGAATGTTCTGATTGCACGGGTGATTTAATGACATTTGATTGAGAACACAGTACTTAATTAATTGCCAGCGATAGACCAAAGCACTTGAAGAAGGGTGTTAGATTAATAAAAAAACGCTATATGGATCTTTGATCCAGTACAAGTTTTAAATCGTAAAATATAGTTGCATGAGTTTGTGTGGGAAATTTGTTAAATCCAACTCTCGCTGATGGCAAGCTCATCATTGTAAATTCTCTTGTATTTCTTTAATCCCTCTTCTACACACACACACACACACACACACACACACACACACACACACACACACAGTTCTACACATGAACACACACACACACACACAGTTCTATACATACACACATGCCCCCCCCCCCACTTCTGCGTACCCTATGTCCATAATTGCTAGTGGTAAATAATGCACATTTTTTAAAATGCTGTCGAAGACAGAGATTGTTCACTAACATTGTGCAAAGGATGAAGCCAGAATGTTTACTTGCAATGCATATATATATATTCATCATCGTAGTTGTCGTTATTACCATAATCATCATCATCAACGTTATCTCATCATGATGATGATGATGACAATTATTATTATTATTATTATTATTATTATTATTATTATTATTATTATTATTATTATTATTATTATTATTATTATTTCCTTGCCTCACAGCCCCTTAGTTTTTTTTATGGTCTTTCTTGAGACGCATCCTGTGGACTAAGATATCAATAATTTTACTGGATGTTTAAATCTTGTGAAACAATGGTTTAAACTCTGTAGTTAAATGCTCTACTTTGTTATATTTATCAGTCTAGTTTTTATTGTTATATACTCCTGTCCTTTGATGGTATATAGTTTTTATTGTTATATACTCCTGTCCTTTGATGGTATATAGTTTCTATTGTTATATACTCCTGTCCTTTCATGGTATATAGTTTTTATTGTTATATACTCCTGTCCTTTCATGGTATATAGTTTCTATTGTTATATACTCATGTCCTTTCATGGTATATAGTTTTTATTGTTATATACTCCTGTCCTTTCATGGTATATAATTTCTATTGGTATATGCTCCTGTCCTTTCATGGTATATAGTTTCTATTGTTATATACTCCTGTCCTTTCATGGTATATAGTTTCTTTTGTTATATATTCCTGTCCTTTCATAGTATATAGTGTCTATTGTTATATACTCCTGTCCTTTCATGGTATATGGTTTTTATTGTTATATACTCCTGTCCTTTCATGGTATATAGTTTGTATTGTGATATACTCCTGTCCTTTGATGGTATATAGTTTCTATTGTTATATACTCCTGTCTTTTCATGGTATATATATACTCCTGTCCTTTCATGGTATATAGTTTATATTGTTATATACTCCTGTCCTTTCATGGTATATAGTTTCTTTTGTTATATATTCTTGTCCTTTCATAGTATATAGTTTATATTGTTATATACTCCTGTCCTTTCATGGTACATAGTTTCTATTGTTATATACTCCTGTCCTTTCATGGTATATAGTTTCTATTGTTATATGCTCCTGTCCTTTCATGGTATATAGTTTCTATTGTTATATACTCCTGTCCTTTCATGGTATATAGTTTCTATTGTTATATACTCCTGTCCTTTCATGGTATATAGTTTCTATTGTTATATACTCTTGTCCTTTCATGGTATATAGTTTCTATTGTTATATACTCCTGTCCTTTCATGGTATATAGTTTCTATTGTTATATACTCCTGTCCTTTCATGGTATATAGTTTCTATTGTTATATACTTCTGTCCTTTCATGGTATATAGTTTCTATTGTTATATATTCCTATCCTTTCGTGGTATATATACTCCTGTCCTTTCATGGTATATAGTTTCTTTTGGTATATACTCCTGTCCTTTCATGGTATATAGTTTTCAACGTATATCTTTTAAAATAGCCTCTTGTTTTTGTTCTATGATCAGTTTGGTCGCTATGACAACATTGCTTCAAAAACGGACATCAGTTAGGTTAATTGAACGTATCATCTGGATAGTTATGTTCAAAGGTAGATCATTATACATTGAAAATGGCAGTTTTAAGACATTCCTGGTACTGTAGCTAGTGTTCAACCTTTGCATGACACCAAGATACATGCGTGTAAAGGTGTAAATCTATCACTTTTAACAAGGTAAATCGGAATCTTTTAGGATCATAAACGTTCTGACACATACTCTTGAATAATCCAAAATATGACCAATTATTCTAATAAAACTATATATATATATGTGTGTGTGTGTGTGTGTGTGTGTGTGTGTGTGTGTGTGTGTGTGTGTGTGTGTGTGTTCAATACATAAATTGGAAATTCTGATCTACTCGTATATGTTCAGTAAAACTGAGTCAGAATAAATTTTGAACCAAGATAGCTGTATCAGGAAAATGGTTGAGAAAAAGATATAAAGATATTTTTCTTAGTTTTATTCTGGTTTGGAGCAACCTCCTTTTTATGTCACTAGGTCTTTTTGTACAAATACGTGGATATAACCGTACAGTTTGGGTGCTCTTTTGAGAGATCCAAGATAGAGAATTAGAAGAGAATTGTGATTGGCAATGATACAGTTTCTTTCGAACCTTCCAAACAAGAATGTGAAAAGCACATACGAAACCACGTATGTTTTCAAGAAAATAGCGCATACAACTCATTTTTAAAGCATTCGTAGCCAACACAAGTAAGCAAACCAAAGTGTGTTTTTTTTTTCAAGCATAAACATTCTTGTCTGAAACTTTGAACTTACATGTACCCAATCATGTTTTTCGTATTGACTGACACTATTATCAGAAAAGGTTTCTATATCTCTGTAACGCGAAGTGCACTGTCACGACTATGGCAAGCTGTCACGACTATGGCAAGCTAAGCTGTCACGACTATGGCAAGCTGATGGATGAAACTATTTTCAACATCAAGTCAAAAAGAACATTGCGATGATTAAGCAAAGGGACGCAATTTCAGAATATATTAATGCAGTTTTTAATGCCAGGATGAAGTAAATAATGGAAGAAACCTAAAGTTTTGGAGAGAAAGAAACTCATTGGTACTATAGTCAGATTGTTACGCCTACGCTTGTGGCATTGGGAAACACTGAATTAGCTGATGAGAATGTATCTTTTAACAACTAAGCAATATTCTTTGGCTGTTTCCAAACAAATATTTTGTATCTATAAATGTTCATGGTTGATGCATTCCTGTTATCGGATTAAATGTAAATTACAGTACTGGAATGAAATAAACTCATAGATATGGACCCTAGTTATTTTTATTTAATTACATTACGATGTCCCGCAATCTGATTGGCCAGGCCCTTTTGAATTTTTTTTTGTTTATACCTGCATGAGCAGAAAAAGACAGAACAATTAGCCCCGCCTACTGTCATTACATTTTTGCGACATTTGCAGAGAATGATCTGTAAAATAATTGCAAGCTACTTTGACGTAATATTGATTTTGACATGAACAACGTGGGCAATGTGATAAATCATGTTTACATGTTTAGGGTGTGTAACAAATAATGCGGTGAATTCCAGATTAAGAATACAAAAACGACACGAAATTTGACTTTTAAATTATAAAACCGAAAGTTGGATCGATCAAACGTGAACCTTTTAACATGTACCTTGTAACATTTTAACAAAAATAAGGTAAAGACGAGTCGATTATTAGGACGGGAATGAGTACTTCACCTCACGATTAGACAAGAATCGGATCTTGGCATATTTAGTTGTATTTTCATGTTTTTAACAAAATTGTGGCCTAAACGAAAAACTGAAAGAAATTAACAGTCTCTTCAGTTGTAATTTCAATTTAAATAAATAACTTGTTGTAGATTTTAATAGGTAGGACTTTATATTACTTACCCATGAAAACAGTGGTAGCTGTCCTTGACGATCGTCGGAAAGTTGGGGATAAAGTCGAAAAGTTGGGGATAAAATAAGCTGGAACCAAAACTGTTAGTTGGATAAATAGATACGTTAAGCGCACTTTTCGAATAAATTCAATGTGGATAGACCCTGACACAATAGAGAAGTAAAACGTAAACTTGTTGGAGTTCTAGATCAGACGTTTCAAAAAGTAAGTCACGCCATGCTAATTTCGAGTTTGCGGGGTTGCAATGTCAGAATCTCTCTCTCTCTCTCTCTCTCTCTCTCTCTCTCTCTCTCTCTCTCACACACACACACACACACACACACACACATATATATATATATATATATATATATATATATATATATATATATATATATATATATATATATATATATATACACAAATAAGCTTCATACACACATACGCACATTTCCATAGATGCTGTCTATCAAAAATACATCGGTCTCAGTCTAAATTTTATACGGCAGCTCAACTTGGCATTTTGTTCAGGAGACTCTTGCGAGATATCTTTTTTTTAAACAAAATCAACAACTGCTTCGTTTATTGTTTAAGAAAAGATTCTTCATCGATAGTAATCACAAGCAGCCCCCTGCTTTACCTTTGAAAAAACAATTTGCTGGACTATCAGCTTTTGACAATCCAGATTGATTTAATTTGGAGTGTTTTATCACTTCATGCATTATTGAGGTCAATACTTAATGGCAACTGTCTCTCCCTCCCTCCCTCATTAATGTTGGCGGTGAGGGCTGGGATTCTTTTAAAAACAATTTTAGGCCCGCATATAGCTTGAAAATAATATTGCTCTGATTTATAGAAAAAAACATATTATATCCACTATATTAGTTGACAAAATAAATTATCTTGAGGTAAAAGAGAATAAAAATATTCCCACTCGAAAGAGAATCCTCGCCCCTGCCCCCCCCCCCCTCCTCCGAAGATTGAGTGGTCGGTCCCTAAGTAGACATATTTGTTAGTTTCAGTAAACTACAGACTATAGGTCTATTGCACCAGCTGAGGAGTATGAGTTTTAGCTAAGTCAAGTAGGCGCTACTCCCAAATTTCGACAACGGGAAATAAGGGTGAAAGTAATTAAACAAATCAAAATTAATGTTGCAGTTTAATGATATGAGTATTTTTCCCGAATGGATTTCAGTTTAGGTAATTTGACTCTATAATCAAATGAAGGCTGCTTATATGGCCTCAGAACACAATTATGTTTCTTCTTTTTTATGTATAAGCATTCAACACTATGCCACTTTTACCATAACTGATAGACTTCTATCGCTTTTTGCTACACATTAACCCACCTTAGTTCAATAAATCCTGCAAGCTTTTGTTATAGGTTGACCGGCTCCTCTTTGTGCATTACTAATGTAAACAAACTAACGTAGAGGAAGTAACAAAAAAGCGTCTGCATGACCCAGAAAGCAGGGACATTTTACATCCTTCTGTTTTCATTAAACAACAAACAAATGCAACTTTCAATACAATTTCATAAAGTTTCAAGTCTACCCTTTCATAATTATTACAATAAGTAACTTTATCACATAAGTCACTGGCAAAGAGACCATGCAAACAAGGTACTATTTCTTGGGAATATCTTCCTGATTTTGGTCAACCCCAGTTGTAATTGTGGTCTGAGGCCTGTCAAATGATTTAATGACCAAGGGTCAGTTTCTGGCATGTTGTCGGGCAACTGTTTGCCGTCTCCTGATTGACTGTATGCAAATTACGGATAGTGATCGCTATTTTGCATGTATTCATAAACGGTTAGACAAGGTTAGAATGGTCTGTTTAATACACTTTATAAAAAAAAAAACATCTTTTTTTTTTCTTTTTCTTTGTGTCATTATTAGATGCAACATTTAATTATAAGGATTGCCCAGTTTATGTTTTTACGTTCATTGAAGTGTGAACCGCGTTTTCATACTTCAATGAACGTAAAAAATAAACGGTAAATCCTTAAGTCAATTAGCACATCGCCTTTTTAAGGGATCTTGATCGAAAGGGGATCACATGGATAGATTAACTGTGACTGTATTAGGGTTGGGGTGGGGCGATAGATCATCCATATTCTACTTTGCTTAAGTCAAAAATATCAGCTTGTAGACAATACGTGCATATCAATCTGAAAGACAAAACTTTGGTTATTAAATAATAAAAACTATACTTACACACCTAATTCAATAATTGTTTTCTCCACTTGCTGTTGTAATGTACACGTATGTGATATATGAGGTTCGTAATAAAGACATAAGTTCTAGACTTATGAAAACAAAATAGACTATTGAATAATGAAAATATAATAAAAGTTAAATACAATAAAATAAAAACGAAATACATGTTTTAAGAGTAACTAATATATCAAGTTATACGTGACTATAATCGTTAGATTTCCTTGTGACATTCGTGATTCATGAGAGAAATATTCTTCGAGACTTTAGTTTAAATGTCTAATTATTTCAACCGTAATTCTAGTAGAATAAAATACAATCAGACTTTTTGGATTCTTTCTTCTTTCTTCGTTTATTAACACAATGATATGCATTTTCACGCATGAAACATATCGTTGTAAAACTATTAAGAAGTTTGTCTTACTTGCGTACATCAAAGTGAAACTCAACATAACCATGCATTTTCCTTGTTTTATTTTGCATATTTTTATGTTCTTCATTATTTTATTTTTTGTGAATAAGACTAACGATTATTTTGAATCGCAAATGTATCGGTTGCAAAGGTACATCAACAACAAGAACACACTAAATCTAACATGACTGCTACTACTACTGGTAATATTAATATTTGTCGTCGTGATTACCATCATCATCATTATTGTTATAATAATCATCTCAGTATCACACATTATATCTTCTGTTCTTTCCTCTTATTCTTTCTTTCTTTTGCCAAGGAAATAATTACTGCTGTTCATGCGGTAATTTCTCAAATTTGGTTCACAGGAAATTTGGCCACAACGGGAGGGATTGGTAGTGAAGTGGAGGGTAGAGGCTCTATGTGTTAGTGTTATAATTTTAGGGAAATGACAAGGAGGTGTGGTGACAGGGGAGGATACGGAGAGGAGGGGGGAAAGAGTGCGCTCTCTCCCTGCCCCCACTAAAAATAAGCGTGAAACAATATGAAAGATTCCTAGAGTAAGTTTTCTTTACAGTTAAATGGTTAAAATTATGGAAACGTGTAAACTGCAGGAGCTTCCGGAGGCTTCGCCCCCTGGGTCACAACCAGGGGTTCCATCCCATAGACCCCTTGCCTATTTGTTTACACCCGCCCCCCCCCCTCCTCCACACCAAGGGATATTCCTGAATCCCCCCCTTTGGTGGGGTCCGAGGGATGGGAGAGATTTGCCGGAACGGTGTTCTGTACCCAGGTCGTGTTCAAGCGTCTATAACAAAAAGTATGAAAGGTAGGCAGGGCGTGACTTTTATCGACCAATCCGTGAAACATTTATCAATCACTGCCGGTATAACTTCAGATGTTGTCTACTAAGTTTATTTCTTGCTTATTAACAACGAATGTTGACCTGCGATATGAAAGTTCTGAAGAGCCCGAAACCTAAGCTCCGCCCACATCTAATCTGACTGGTCTAACCGAACAATTTGAGTATTTTGTCACTTTATATTTTAATAAAAAACGAAATAAGGAAGACGGAGAATTCGAACAAATTTGCTAGGATATGGAATTTTACGTCTTTCCGCAGCGATTTAAGTAGAGAAAATGGCAAAATGCGTTTGACCTTAGAACTGACCAAAAAGCTTAGTTGTGCGAGGAGTTTAGGCACGGGCTCGATGAAACTTTCATATCGCAGGTTAAAATTTGTCGTTAACAAGCAAGTTGCTTGTGCGTCTCCTTGCAAGACATCTCCATGGCGTCACGCGCAGTGTCAACCAGTATCACCACGAGAAGTCAGTCATCAGCGCTCTTTCTATGTATTGTACAAAACGTGAGCCAGTCGAATCACGTGCAACCTGATTCATAATGGCGCTTTCGGGCGATGGATCACGCAAGCCCAAAATATGAAATATACCGTTCTCTTTCTCCACACATTATGTAATTATATAAAACTTAACAAACACTCGATACTTATTTGTTAATCAAAAACTGATAGAACAACTGAAAAAGAAGGACGATGTTGAAATGGTGTTGAAAATGTTATCAAAGATAACAGGCAAACAGTTTAAGAAGGCAGATAGTTCAACAACAACAAAAACAACATAATGTTGCTAAATGCACATTATATGCCAGACGACAATGTGAAAATAACCCAGTATCGATTTTTTAATTACAGACCTTAAACCTGGTATCAATTTTAAGCCATTAAGAATAGATCTTTAAGTTGGTCAACATATATCCATCTTCAATAGACCGATCGTTCAGCTGTCATACTTCTTAGCTCTGATTTCTTGATAAAATCACGCGTCGTTATAAAATGAGCACTCATTGTGTGTATGTATGTAGCCCGACCCCTCATGTTTTTTGTAGCCCGACCCCTCATGTTTTTTTTTAGCACGACCCCTCGTATTTTTTTTTTTAAACAGCATGGAATACACATCAACTGTAGCATCAAACTATGTTACCATGGTAACAACGGTCACTGATATCTCAAATTCTGACGTGTTGAGTTTTCTTTTCATGTGTTACTCGGGAATGTTGTATTTGTTAATATCCTATAGGAATGTGCCTCTAATTAGACTGAAATAGTAGAGACTGTGTTTTGTGTGTCCGACGTAATTGCAGTATATAAGCTTTTTCTTTGTAACTGCTGTCTCAATTGCTTGTTTTACCGTTTCATTCTTACAAATGTCATGAAGTTTGAAAAGCTAACGATAAAGGTAGTTAATACATGTACACAAAGACCACCTGAAGTATATATCCACAAATACTAATTAAGTATAAGATTGTATGTTCATACTTTGATAGATATGTATCTCTTGTCTGTATTGTTCTTCATGGGTTGGAGATTTTACTGAAGAAAAGGAGGTAGCTTTGTGACAATGATATCATTATAAGATTGTGTTTGCCATACAATGGATCATGAAAGAGTAGCTATATTTATTGTATGTTCTGCCTATGGCCTTTGAAATTATTATTCGCTATAGGATAGAAAGAAAAAGATGACAAATACGACCTCATATTCACACCCAACCAAGCAGTACGAGGTAATATGCTGTCAAAAGGTCTGATCAGCGACAAAGCTGCACTGAATGCCTTGTTTAAGTGTGTGTGTGTGTGTGTGTGTGTGTTTATTTTCTGTCTTCAGATTCACTTGCTTAATAAGATACAGCATATAAATTATTTAAATATGCACAGTATATGGATGAAAAGTATTAAAGTAGTATTGTACCTTATGGGCACAAGTTTCCAGGAATAGTACTTGGTTGTTTCTAAAATGTACTCTGAAAGTTTCGCTGCCGCCTATCAAATATTTAATGAGCGCAAGTACTCGCTCTATTCGCACAACGAAAAACAAATTTGTATCTAATTTACTGATGGGTTTTAACTTGTTTAATCCAATTTGCTGGGCTATTGCATGCATAAAATCGTTATAAATATCTTGTATGCATGAAAACACAACATACACAAAGGGAATACATCAATTATGCATAACATATATGCGAAAATATATGCAACAGTAATATATATATATATATATATATATATATATATATATATATATATATATATATATATATATATATATATATATATATATATACACACACACACACAGAGAGAGAGATTTTCCAGGGCTGCCACATTGCATTTATGGGGTATATTTAGCAAAGGCAACTGCAGAACTTATTGTTTTGAGTTGAAGCCCTTGATAAATGGCGCACCCTCCTGTCGCCAAGCAAGACTGTAAAGGGTGCATATGTATATGTTCTGAGAGTAAGAGTCAGTGAACATACATTTTTGATAAGGTTACACTGGGACGTTTTATTCAGTTTCAATCAAGAATTATATACCATAAAGCCTTGATCGTACGCCAGAACAAAAAAGCGTCTTAAAAAGCCTTGCCCACCAATTTCCTGTTCTGGTTTCCGTTATTGATCGGAATTCTTTTTATATTCTAAAGTCTCCGCACATTGACGCTATCAGTGTCATACCTGCAGCGATCGAAAACAGGTTTCGTCCGCTTTATTAACAAGTAAGCTTTTACTGACACGTTCACCCAAACGAAGTTACTTAGCTTTGCCTTACTTTATCCGACCATTTCCTGACTGGGGGAATGTATAATTCTTTAACGATTTATACATGAATTCCGCCGCTTATAACAACAGGGTACAGAATCAATAACGATTCAATGTTGGGGTTGGGAGGTTGCATGATCACGGCGGTTTTTGGTGATACTGACGCATGCGATTAGAATTACAGGTGCTTTATCGTGCTTATAAAACTCATTTTTGAAGGTCTTTGGTACATAATTTATGTACTCGGTAATTGACCATGTTAGAATAGGAAACATACACGGTTTGCTATGCGCAAACGTTTACCAGAGCACTCGGGATATGCTTGAACCCTCGGGCTGAATCTCTTTACTCTTATTCAGGTAAACGTTTATCAACATCGAACGGCACATGATACCTATAACATTCTTGAGGGGTTTGGTGCTTCGTTGCTGCCAAGCCCATGAGGCATATTATCTGACATGTTGACATTATATTACCCTTAGATAGAACGTTTTTTCTTTTTCCGGTCACATTATTTTTTTTAGCTTAAGTGAATAAAAATTGTGGATAGTTTTGCATGCCAAATCTTGACACCATATCAACATCGCTATCAGTGCCCATGTTTAAAAAAATGAGTGAGTTTATTTCAGACTCAATGTGGAGATTAGGTCGTTTGTGAAAAAACAAAAAGGAAATCTGAATTAATTACATTTACATATATTTATATCGTGTTACGACTCTATGGTCTAAGAAAAATGTAACAGAAAGAAAGTGAAACCAACAAATCAAGTAAAAATCAACAAGTAATTTATTTCTAGGCAATTAAAGTGAAAATTCAAAAGACACTTACAGTAATGTGATTTAAAATCCAAATATTGCAACAATTCTAAGTGTCCTGATCACAAGTCCTAAATATAGAATGTTTCGAATGAATGGCTGTATCCTTGAATGTGTTGATGTGTCAGTGGTCTTTAGTGTCCTGATGTGTCAGTAGTCTTTAATGCCCCGATATGCCAAAAATGAAGTACTCCAAACTATCTTTGAATAAGTTCACATAAATCCCAAATTCATCAATTTAAAATCCAAAACCCAAAAGTCTATGAGCACTTTTTTAATCCAATGAATATTTTAAATAATTCCTCTCTCAGAATTTGGAATGATTTTCCACAACTGTAATGGCTTTTTAAAAGACTGATGGTAAGGTCGAAACTGAAAAACTGTCCACTAAACATGTTATATATAAAGATAGGTCACATGACAGAATGTTCTAGAATACTGAAATTGAATCAACAACTTGTTTATCAAAACTATCCTTGAACCCAAATACAGTAAACAACGTAATTCAAGAACAATAGTTAAACATGTCAAACATTATACTTAATATTAAGGCTTAAGCAAATATTAAAGTCAAGAAACATTTATAATTTCCTAAAATATTTATAATATATAAACATCATACATAACAATCGGCAGAGTTAGCAAAAGACACCTGATCTATAGACAAATCGTCTGAACTGAGATAAATCACGCATACTCATTAGTAGAACCTTTCCTTAAAATCCAATTTGTTTCTTTTGAAAATATTTCCACTTTATATAAATAACAAAATTATCACAAATTGAACTTATACATAAATTGACTAGGTACCTAACCAGTAGGACACGCGGCTTCTTATCCAAAGAAGCTAACAAACAAAATGCATTTTTTATTCGTTATGGTTAACACTTCATCATGGACAAGATTGTCCTGCTGCCCTTTGGGATTTCGCATAAGCAACAACTGGTGGTAGATAAGTGTATTTGGGACATTTGTCAACTCATATAAGTGGTAAGGACTATGAGAGAGTAAGTCAGTCAAGTTCTTGTGCATTACCATCATGTATTGGGGGTGGGGGTGGGTACGTAAACAATATAAATCAACTGGTGATAGATCGGTAGATTTGGGAGATTTGTTAACTAGTACAAATAGTAAGGAATATGAAAGAAATGGGCCAGGCATACTGTTGTGTATCCCCATCTCGTATTGTGACACTTGAACATTAAAAATTAAAATTAAAAACTTGCTAGGCCAGTAAGATTGAAATGCAAGTAACAAAATGTCGACTGTTTAGATTTTACATGTAAATAAATGTTGCGTAGTGTATATGGAATAATCTCTTAACTTAAGGTGGAATCTCTCCGCTTATAATTGTTTCGTGGTATTCGTTAGTTTATATATAAAATGTTTCAATGATTTTACATATGCTACCTTTATCTTTTGTGTTATTTGCATTTTACATAATTTAAACATTTTTCCAAAAATGGATTATTGTTCAACTGTATGGGGAAAATGTGCCAAATCTCAGCTTGACAGGATTTATAAACTTAAGAAAAGGGCAACACGCATTATTTTAGATGCATCTATTGATTATTTATCAAAAGCATTGTTTACAGAAGTAAAATGTTTTACAATATATGAAATAATTGATTTTCACAAGGAAATGATTACGTGGAGCTTCACCAGGGTTTCTTCAGGGTTTATTCAGGTACCAATTGAATTCAACATCACATGAAAATTTTGATCCACCAAAAACCAAGAACAGAGCAATTTGAGAAAAGCTCCCAATACTCTGGTACAGTTCTATGGAGCAAGCTTCTATTGCATGTAAAAGCTGCAGAAAATATTACATTATTTAAAGAGGGACATCAGGAGTATGTATGTGCTACTAATAGATTATAATAGAATTTAGCATCTATAATACTAATAGATTATAATAGAATTTAGCATCTATAATACTAATAGATTATACTAGAATTTAGCATCTATAATACTAATAGATTATAATAGAATTTAGCATCTATAATACTAATAGATTATAATAGAATTTAGCATCTGTAATACTAATAAATTATAATAGAATTTAGCATCTATAATACTAAAGACATCTTAAAATAAATAGTAATTACTATTATCTTTTGTATGATGCATATTGTTACACTTTCTTCTTTAGAGAGCCTCAAGAGAGAATAGTCCTCGACTAAATGAGTCACCCTCTATAAATTATTATTATTATTATTATTATTATTATTATTATTACGTTTGATATTTTATCCTGTTGTTCTTCGTGTTTACATTTATTTGGAAGGGTTTATCTTCGTAAATTTGTGTGTAATTCATTTTATATTTTTCAAACCATACCTTTAGTTTGCACCATATAGCCACTATTGTGCTGAGATGCCGTAAAACATTACATACATACATACATACATACATACATACATACATACATACATACATACATACATACATACATGCATACATGCATACATACATACATACATACATACATACATACTGAAAATATGTATTCCAATTCAGTATGTTATATACTCGTTCCAACGCCTTCCTTTATGTCCTGCTATAAGTCGAAATCTTGTCGTTAAGTAGTAGCAACATCCACACAATGACCTACATCACAATATTTCTGATGAACTCAAAAACAATGTATTTTGCGATACAAACGATAAGAATGACAGAAAGAGTGCCTTAATCTCTGGTGGTTTTTATAACCTTGAAATGTATAAGAATAGAATAAAAGAGAGAATGACTGTAAATGGTGACAACGAAGAAAATGTTTATCTTGAACCTTTGAACGACACCTCAAAAGTGAATTTAAAGCAGAGTAACAATTACACAGTATAGATCACCAACTACAATGATAAATGGTTACTATTCAGTTGCCGAAGAACTATGCAGTTATCTGCTGAATCTTGTACAGTTTGGGGGTGTACTAAACCTAAAACATTATACATTTATCTTGAACAAATCAGTAATACAAAAGACTATATGAATGCTAATTAGTCTACTATGCTAGTGACTTATCCCGTTAAAAATGTTTTTCATGGTGACCTTATTTCATACACTGTTAATGGTTATTATAAATTTAATTGCAGAGGGATACAATTAACAACTTGAATATCAGTATAAACGAAGAAGATGAAAATGTAATAGACTTTCACCACATGCATGAAACGTGTGTTTTTCAGGTTTAGTAAATATTGTAAGATGGCGTTGTCCCGATGGGACACAAATGCGTGTGCGTAGTACAGTCTTTATCGCTATATGCTTGGCAGAGATATGTGTGAGAGGTCCAAGTCACATGGGTTTTCTTTTAAACACTGAGACAAAACATAAAAGAAAGATGTCACACTATGTCAAACAATGAATACTGATGTCACACTACGTCAAACAATGACTACTGACGTCACAGAGGAGAATGATGTCACACTATGCCAAACAATTAATACTGACGTAACAGAGGAGAATGATGTCACACTATGTCAAAAAGTTGATACTTATATAAAGGTCAACAAGAACCGTATTAAAAATGTACGCGAGCCTTATAATTAACTAATGCAGCTACTAATCGGTTTGTAGCAAATCTTGTTGATACCCAAAGACTCTGGAAGACAACAATTTGAAATATATCACAACATGGAAGGAACAAGTTGACCATACATTAACAACTATTGAACCGAATCATAATGATATTTCTAACAGTCTCATATATACGGTACTAGATTGACGACAACAGAAACAACATTTTAGATGCTTATGACTTACTTAAGCAAGGAGATAGCATATTGTCTAATACTACTCAAACAGTACAAACAGTAAAAGCAAAGGTAGGTGAGATACCTAGTATCCAGGAATATTTACAACCAATTGAGCAGAGGATAAACAGTGATAAAGATTCTTTAGAAAGCGATATGGAGAATATCAAAATCACTAAGGAAAGTATATTGTAAATTACAATCCAAACAATAATAGATAAGGATGGAATTCTTTGGTCAGCTGAAACCATTTCTGCGTGAGATTTAGTGATTTAGAACATAAGTTTATAACATAAACATATATATTTTAAATCGGAATTATCTGTCCTTTTCTGTACACTTTCGATGATAGTAAATGTTTTGTAAAAGCAAACCTGTTATTATTTATCGCTAGATAAATCACAAAATTGCAGCAGCATGAGTAATGATTGGAGGAGCTTTGCCCTTAGCAGGAAGCAATCGGCTGTTCGATCTATTTGATCCGGATAAAGCTGAACAACAACAACAAAATTAGCCATGTTAAAGTTATTCAAGAACAATATAATGGAACTGCAATGACATCAAAGCCAAGACACTTGAATACTTAAATGAAAGTTTGTGAGAATAAGGTTTAGTGACTTAGTATTTAAACAACATGGATGATCCTTTTTCTTTGTACCCATATACTCACCCAGAAAAAAATGTACTACTTGAAAAACAGACCTATGGTCCTGAACTTGTTCAACCACGACAACCTAATTTAAAGATTTCTTCCAAACTTCTAATAAACATGTAAAATAAGAATACATATTCACGGTACTTGTGATGGTGAAATTTGACTTTTTTTGCCTTCTTTACTTTTTTATTCTGCAATTTTGCATTCAATGCCGAAGTACTCATACGGAGCAAATCATAAGAGAGGCTGCAAATAAAAAACCGGAAACGAAGGTTTTTAACTGAACAGCTATGCAGACGATACGCGTTCAGCTCCGCTCTTGGTGAGATCAATAAAAACATGTATTGCTAAAGTATATATTCACAGACTCCGGGAAGAACCATTTGAATACACTCATTGTACTCACATGTAATACTAAAGTTGCTTTCAAATGGCATCGCAAGTGGTATCAGGTGCTGTATCTAAAATTGTATTAGTGGACATGGCTTTACTAACGAACAAAAACGGTTCCTTTTACACTGGCTTTAATATTCTCATACCGTTCTTTTTCCCGTTCTCGCGACTAGTATGCATTCAACTCACTCTCAAGGGGTAAACGATCTCGTAACATAAGAACTGCTGCCATGTTTTCAAATGATTTTTCCTTGCAGAGGTGCGCATGCTTTATTCTCTCAGTTGATTTCCGGTCAATGACTATTTCAGTAATTTGTCTTGGACATTTTGTTTAGTTTTATGAAATGATTACCAATCTCATATAGGATATTTTATTTATTATTGAAGAAAAAATATGAGTAGAAATCAAGACACAGACAACAGTAGCGCATACTTATCCAAGAACCGTCACCCTGCAGGGGTATTCCAAATTCTGGCAATTTTGTCTGGTGCAGAAAATTATGATTTCTAAAGAGTTTGAATTTTCAAGGGTGAATAGAATGCACGGTGTCCGCGTTCAGAGGGAAAGGAATGGTAAAATATTATTGAAACCCACTTAAAATATCTCTTATTGTCTATTATCAGAACGTTTGCATAAATACACTTTTAGATGCAGCACCAGTTACCAGTGGCGAAGCCATTTAAAATTATGACCCCTAATATTTCCCTTTTTAAATTTATGGAATTCTCTCAGTTTTCATCGTGAGTAGTTTGCACCAATTTGACGCGACACATGTTTTGGCTTTTTAAATAATATCTACTCTATATAGTGGTACAGCTGAAGACAGTATCTGTCTGCGTTACCATGGAAATGGAAACAAATTTTTGTTTATAAACTGGTCTTCCGTGACAGAGATTGGAAAATCATAAGAATAGGCTGATTAAGTAGTCATTAACGTCAATTTTCCTCAGCATATTGCAGCCACTAGATCGAAGTAGATCTTCCAAATACTTCGAAATACAGTAAAATTAACAACGCCTTGTTAACACTTAGCATGGAACAGCTACAAACCTTGCAAAATTGTATATTGTCTTCTTGCATTTCAGAAATTTCTACACATTTTAGATAAATATAAACGACGCAATTAGAGGGTGTCTAAAGATTTCATTATGTATTATGAGACCAATAATTAGATTGGTATCGACACATACCAGAGTATGTAATATGATTGTTGTCGACCCAATAAGCGTATGTAATATGATTGATACCGACCAAATAAGCGTATGTAATATGATTGTTATCAACACATACCAGCGTATGTAATATATTGGTATCGACACATATGTATGTAATATGATTGTTATCGACCCAATAAGCGTATGTAATATGATTGTTATCGACCCAATAAGCGTATGTAATATGATTGTTATCGATCCAATAAGCGTATGTAATATGATTGTTATCGACCCAATAAGCGTATGTAATATGATTGTTATCGACCCAATAAGCGTATGTAATATGATTGTTATCGACCCAATAAGCGTATGCAATATGATTGTTATCAACACATACCAGCGTATGTAATATGATTGTTATCAACACATACCAGAGTATGTAATATATTGGTATCGACACATATGTATGTAATATGATTGTTATCGACCCAAAAAGCGTATGTAATATGATTGTTATCGACCCAATAAGCCTATGCAATATGATTGTTATCGACCCAATAAGCGTATGTAATATGATTGTTATCAACACATACCAGAATATGTAATATATTGGTACCGACACATACCAGCGTATGTTTTAGTTCATGTTGATGAATGGTATATATGTTAATGATTTTATCCTATTTTTGCTATAGTAGTCTCCTTCTGTCAATAAATACCGTAAACGGTGAACAATGATCTGTATCTATACGACCACCTATAATCTGTACCCAACCCATTACTGCTGACTGTTTTCTAGGCATATGCAACACGTAATAAGGGCATCTGTTTCTATGGCAACTATAAGCTGGGAGCACATTAGCATGTCATTTTGACTACTATAGGATTAAGTACGGGTTAACGTTGGATTTAGTAATAATTTGATAGACATAACGCGGAAATAAAATAACTACCCGTCTATCTTAAAGCTAATCCGTATTTAGTAATCTGTATTTAGTACTTTCTAACTTTTCCTTCGCTGACAACCACTCCTATCACTTGTCAGTTTGATCAGACATATTGCATGATCTATTTGTGCAACTTTATGATTTAGACAGCTTGTTTAAAAAATCGTTCATTTATGAATTATCTGAATTTTTTCTTAGAGAGAGGTTAAAGTTCTATGTAATCACATATGCTTTTCGATCTTCTACCTTAAGTGACCGGCGTCTGCCACATTGCAATTACGCCATTTCTTTGGAGCCGGAGGAGCTTAATATACATGTTGATGTGCGGTTACCTGATGTGAACTTATTGTTTGATTTAGTTATTTATTTTTGTTTGTTTGTTTGTTTACATTTGTCAAAGTACTGAAATCCTAAATACAACACAAACCTGAATAAAACAATATCAGAATTGAATTCAGTTTTGTCAAGACCGTAGAAATATGCAAATTTTGGCACTAAATTAATTTCATGGACTCTCCTTACAGTACATGTTTCTATCTTCAGAGTGGTTTTACCTTTTTCAGTATATTTAATTGTAGGTATGGAGTAATCAAATTCTTATAAGCCAATTTCCAATTATTGTTTGATAATTATTTTCTTTGTTTGACTAAGAATTTGACTACGAATTGGAAACATTCAGACTGTAGCATAAATCATGCATATTTATAGTTTCTTTCTCCAGACGTTAATTTCCACATGTGCCAAGTATGTATACTTACCAGATTAGTCTTGTTCAGTAATTGCACTTTCTACTTACCAGTTGATATACAGCCTTAAACCATACAGTTTCTACAGAATGTTCTCAGAATTAAAACTACTAGAAGTAAAATATGCAGACCAAAGGCGAAGACAGTATTGATATTGACAAGGCTATATTTGAGACGACACAACTTCCTATAAAAAAGTCAAAAGGCTTATTCATGAGATCATACTATCACAGGATTTTATTGGAGTTGTTTTGCGTGCTTTTTTTTCTTCTAAATCTTGACGCCAATGCTCAATTTACAGATTTTTTTTTAAAAAGACCAATATAAGTAAGTTGCGTGCACCCACTCCTATGTCGTTGTATTGTTGTTGTTTTTACATTTTTTAAATGTTAAAACTTTCAACATTTACAAATGTGTCTCATTCGCAAAGCAAATATCGTCTTATACTCTATTCCAGATTAATTGAAGGGGAAGGCACCTAAAGAAGAGGATTGTTAAAAATCTAAAGAATCATCTGTACGTACTCAAGCAATACACACGTAGCTTCAAAACTGGAACAAGTTAAACCACTTCCTGTTTTGGGTAAGTAGCACAATAAGATTTTGAGTTTGTGGGATTCCTTAGGTACTGTCATTTGTTTACCTTGATTGATACCACTAGTGATTCTCGGATGTTGGCATAGTAATTCTACTTGATACAAAAGGTTTTGAATATCAGAAGTTCAAACTGTTTTCCTAACTGTCGAACTTATTCTATGTGCATTCGAATATATATATATATATATATATATATATATATATATATATATATATATATATATATATATATATATATATATATATATATATATATATACATACATACATACATACATACATACATACATACATACATGGAACCTATAGTTTGCAATTACCAAGTTACAGGAAATATGTACTAAAAATCTTCGTAAAATGGAAAATTGCAAGTCACGTTATAGTTGATGATCAACATTGATATTTACTGCTTTATAAAGGTACAATTACATGTATATTTCACTTAGAAGCTATGATTGTTGTAATAGTATGTTCAGTGCACTGAGGTTTGATAACACGTTTTCAAATGGATTAAAAACAAGATAAGTAAATGTGTGACAAAGAAGTCGTAAAAGATTAGAAACAAACATATTATTTCGTCTTGGAATACAATTCAGTCCCCGGTAAACCCCCCACCCCACCCCCCGAAAAAGGAAATTAAAAATGAAATAAATAAAGATAACAAGAGAAAAATACTTGAACTATATTTGTTTGGTAATTTTTGTTTAGCCCTCATGTGTTCTATTAAGATGCTTTTTAACAAAATCAATTTATCTAAGCTTAGAGGCATATACGACAAAGAAACACAATCCTATTAAATTATAGTAGACAGTTCTGATTATCTAATAACTGCATTGGAAGACGTGGGAGGAATAATATGACATCATCGATCTAGTAGTACGTAACTACAATTAGCTTTATTCTTTATGTTCTATTTCTCAATTCACGCTTAAGAGTAACGATATATATATATATATATATATATATATATATATATATATATATATATATATATATATATTGCGAAAGAGTCATACAGAATCTACAGAGCAAAAATACACAGAAATTATACACAACAATTATCCAAGCAGTAGATAAAAAGAAATTCTATAAATCCGCTGTTAAAGGCGATTTTGAGTGATAATTTCGAGCGAACCTACTTCATTTTGCATGCATCTATTCTTCAAATCCCCTGCTTCTTGCGTGAGGCAGTCTAAACTTATGTGCAAGTGAACTCACATTCACCCAAAACACACACACACACACACACACACACATATATATATATATATATATATATATATATATATATATATATATATATATATATATATATATATATATATTTGGGGTATAAAAGATAACTATTGATATCTTGCATGAATTTGCATGTAAAAAATAAATTCGCATGCCTGTAATAAACATGAAACGGACAGATCAGGTAAGAGGTCGACGTCGTAATACAAAAATCATTTCCAGAGCTGCTAAATATCACTGGAAAGGTACCTCAATCGACATCACGGAAGCGGTTTGGCTCAAACCGCAGCGATGCAGTCAAGCATCCGAGTCACCGAGCGCCATCTCTAGTTTACTTTCCTATGACACGTTTCTATTTTGGAGATTTTTCTTCAGAACTGCAGTTACGAAAACATACATTTATTTCCGGTGCATTTTTGTAATGGTTACCATAATCTGTCTTTCCCTTGTTCTTTTTTTTTCTTTTTTCTTTTATTTTCTTCAGGCACCTACAGGGGACCATGTTTCCCCTGGTAGCAGTATGCGTGCTATGTGGAATTTCAGTCGTGGCCATTATCGTTGCAGTCATTCTCCTGTGCCGTCTTTATCGGAAACGTTCCCACCGGACATGCATCCCACCCTTTGGAGGATATGATGCAATAGGGGACTGCAAACCGCCATCACTTCTTTCAGTTACATCTACTTCGCAGGTAGGTCATCTACTGCAAATTTTGTAGTACTATGCGAATAAAATAGAAGCTTTGATAACCTAGGGGTACCATTCCTCTTTAGAGCCTCTTTTCTATAATTCTGTGCTGTCCTTTCAAGGAGTTACTGTTTGTCCATCACTTGTTTGTTTTCCTCTAAAGCACATGTTTCTTCGAAGCAAAGGAAATATTTTAAGCATCAACAAAAAACGTAGAGAGGACATTTGGAACACATCAAATAAAAAGTCATGCAAGCCACACACATTTTGCTAGCATTTGAATTAAGTGTAGTTGTAAATTAATGAAGACACTGAATAGTAAAATGGAGTGTGAAACTGGAACGAGTATTAACAGAAGGCTCAGGTCAATATGGTGGACACAAATTCTAAATGTTATTGAGACACAAAATTTATCGGTGCTTTAATGAAGAGTATTTGTCCATACGTGAAGACGTTTAATAATAAAATGAAGTGTGAAACTGAAATGAGTATCCACAGAAAGCGTGAGCAATATGGTGAGCATAAACACTTCGGTACTGTCTGAGTGGTTTTGAGGGGAAGCTCGGTTTTTGTAGGATTGTGTTTCCTTATAATCTCTTTACCAAAACAACGAAAAGTCATGAATATTTTACATCTTGAAATATTGGTTGGTTGTGAAAAGAGCGAAGGACAGTGCATATTTCTTTGCTAGGTGTCAATAAAGAGTAGGTGTGATTCAGCACCATATAGATTATCTGCCCATACTAGTTTAACAGTGACAAATCTAATCATAGCATAGAGATTCTGTGCCCACACTAGTTTAACACTGACAAATTTAATCATATCATACAGAATCGACGATGTGTATTTTAGCAGGGATAATCTACTTTAGTCGAGTCAATTATGGTGATAGGAGGGTGTACACAATGCATAAAAGTATTAGTTAAGAAAAGATCTAGGCGAATAGTTGTGAAATTTTATTTATTTTGTAAATTTGTTTTACAAAATACAGACGAAGAAAGACACCACATACACGGAAAAGTGCACATGTTCTAGAAAAAAGTGCAGTCTAAGACAAAAGCTTGAAGTTACAAGTATGTAATTGTTATTGCTGCTGTTGTTGTTGTTATATTTACTATTTAGAAGTTTAGGGTAGTGGTGGTAACTTAAACTGAAAATGATAATAAGGTTCGTATACGGTCAAATCTCAAAATAGTACGCCGTAGTATACGGTAAGAAGTATTTCGGAGAAGAAGTTTAGTATGCAACAAACATTTACTCTGTAAACAGCCTCTCTACAAGCATTACAAGTCAAATATCTGTTGAAGGCGTGTATACCTCATACATATTTTTTTTCTTCTGATAAATATTCATTTTCAAAGTTTCTCATCAAAACGACAATTGTGATGTGAATTAACCCATGAATTTTAATGGAACCATAGGGTCAACATAGGGTAGAGGTAGTGAGGGTCACGAAATGTACTCCGCTCGATAATGATATAGTAGTATGATAAAAAGTACCCAAACATAAATACTGAAGAATAATGATATAGAAAATGTTGATACTTAAAGGACATAAATATAATGTCTTGTAAAGAAAAAGTTGATAACTTTTTGTGCAGTGTAAAAATGCGAGGTCAGTGACGTAGCTACCTGTACACAAACACGTAGCTGCGCACACATAGATCTTAAAACAACAACAACAGCAACAAGAGAACAGAAAGAAATCTGAAAAATTATAGACCTTGTACCAGCTCATGTCCATTCAGAATTCACTGTAATGAACCATTAATCTCTCAGACCTCCAGCAGCAGGATGAGAAATCCCCTCCCGCACCTGCATCTGCACCCACTCCCCGCTCGACTTTTCGCACCACGAAGTCTGAGTATATTTCAAAATTCTCTAGCTACGCACATGGAGGGAATGTCATTGTGGGTCCAGTTTTGCATATTCTATCGGGATTAAAATAAATCTAGAGTTTTAACAGAAGTAGTTAATGATGGCACTATGGTCACAAGAATGACACTATGTTGTCAATGAATAATTCCACTCTCCGGCCATCTGGAAAAATGGCACTATGTGGTCTAACGGGAATTTAATGTTAAAAGTGTCCATACGATTAACATTGGACACAAGGGGAATTTAACATTTTAGGCCACTCTGGATACAAGCACTCAATACCAACTGACCAAAACACATTCTTACTGACCAGCACCTACACCGACTGATCAACACATAATGACCAACACATACCCTTACTAACCAACACACATCCTTACTGACTAAAGATAGAGGCCATGGCCAAATACTAAAAGTCTGACTAAAATTCCGAAACTGACATGGAATTTGGCGGAGACTAAGAAAAACCCAGAATATACGATTAAAAAGGTGCCGATTAAAAGTAATACTAAAATTCCGAAACTGACACGTAATTTGGCGAAGCGTAAAAAAGACCCGGAAATTCTATGAAAAAATATGACCGAGACTACAGGTCGTACTAAATTTATGAAACTGACACTCAATTTAGCAGAGACAAACAAACAAAACTAAAGAAAAATATGCCCTTGAGAAAAAGTCATGCTAAAATTCCAAAACGGCACTGAATTAATCGGTGACTAAAAATACCGGAATATTTTATGAAAATGGCTGACTCAAAGTTAAAACTAACATTCCGAAACTGACACGAAATTTGGCGAAAACTAAAGAAAACCTGGAAGATTTTTAGGAAAATGCCAGTGACTAAAAGTAATACTAAAATTCCAAAGCCGACACTGAATCATACACTATAATAACCACAAAGTATTACATTACAAAATATAGCCTAGACCAAAAGTGGAACTAAACTTACGAAATTGACATGGAATATAGCAGAGACTACTAAAAATCCGGAATATAATATAATAATCCCAGGCTAAAAGTAGTACGAAAATAACTAAATTGACAAGGACATTTGTGGAAACTAAAAAAGTAAAAAAAATAAAATAAAAAAATAAAAATTGAAACAAATTTCTTAAATAAATGTTAAAAATTAAACAAACAAGTGTTCACAAGTTTAAAGAAAAATTCAAATATTACAGTACAAGAAGAAAATCGTTCTAACAAAAGTAACAAATCATAAAGTTTCGACAAATTTAAACAGAAAGTAAAAAATAAAATGTCAAGTAATTTAAAAATACACAAAATTACAACAAAAAAGATTTTAGTTAAAAATATACAAAAAGCAAATAAAAAATACAACAAATAAAAATGTGCCTCCCCCCCCCCCCCAAAAAAAAAAAGACAAACTAAAAAATGTTTAAAGAAACTTTTTTAAAAAAACAGAGAAAATATAACAACAAATCCTTACTAGTGCTGAGTTTCCATATAATATTTGTTGGACACGGTGTATCTTCAATCATTTTCTGTAAATCTCTCTCCATTAAAGTCAACAAAACAAAACATGTTCATCAAATATTCCCGGTTTTTGGTTTCTTAGTACTGATACAAGTCGTGTCGGTTTCGGAATTTGAGTACCTCTTTTTGTCTAGGCCATGTTTGTCAATATTTCCGGTCATTTTTTTTTTTTTTTTTTTTTTTACTCAGTTTCGGAATTTTAGTATAACAATGAGTCTCTGCCAAAGGCCGTTGTCCTTAGTCAGTAAGGATGTATGTTGGTTAAAATGATTGGGTGTTAGTGAGTAGGTGTGGATGCTGGTCAGTAAAACTGTGTTGGTCAGTAGGGGTAGGTGATGGTCAGTAGGTTTTGGGTGCCTGTATCCAGAGTTTAATTCCCATTAGACCCCATAGTGCTATTTGTGCGATCATAACTACTAACGGGTTCTGCAATTTTTGAAATAGTATAAGACTGAAATTGTACACACGAGAAGAGTTATTGCATTCAAAAGATTACTACAGATAGAGACTGGGTAAAATAATCCTATTTTTAGTTTGTTTCTCAGGTTGATCTATAAAACTTAAACTGTCTAATATCAAGACGTATGAATGGAAAACTATTTGTACTGGTATTCTTATCTTAAGAAAAAATATACCAAAAACTGCATAGTGATGATTTTAAATAAGTTGTGTTTACAATATACGGCTCGCCATTATATTCTCTTCTCTTCATTTGTAATGATATTTTATATTTGATTTACAAAATTATCTTATTGACAACTACAAATGTATACATTATATTGAAAACAACATATCCATGGTCTGAAATCAGGTTTGGGGGATGATAAATATTAGCACTTTTGTATACATATGTTGAAATTCATTTCTCACATATTGATCTACATTAAATTTGTTTTTTGTGGCTGGTTTTGTTTTCTTCTTTTTTTCATTCTTTCTTACTTCTTTTCCTATCTTGTTATTAATTTTTTTTTATTGTTTCTGTCTAAAAATGACAAGAAAAATAAAAAAGTAACAAATTATGAATGCCCGCCGTCGTTGTTAAAGAATCAACGGCTTTGTTCCTTTAACATAGCTACATACGAATATTATAAAATATTGGCTGCATAACACAACTGTATTATCTTTCAGGAGCTCTTAGACACTTAATCATTTCTCTGTCTTAAAGAATTACAAAGTTTTCTCCTCTGGCCAACTAAACAAAAAAATTCTTATTTTGGCATAAATCCAGCAAAATCCAAGGTAGCGCTCGCAGAGTAAAGCACACTAATATTGATCCGGGAAGTGTGATTGGTCTTGGTCTTGTCCCTGGCATAAAATTAATAAGACAGAATTTGGAAACCGTGTTCTTTGAAATTACTTGTGGCCAAAATCGAAAGAACTTGTTTAATTTACTTATGACACAAACTTTGCAACAAATGGGAGGCCTTCACTCATTTCCTCACCAGAAATTTCATTAATATTGCGGGTAGTCACAATGCTGCCTATCTATTCCAATGTTTTCAAGCTTAAGCATAATGGTAGTACATCTGCTTGACGTTCTGTAGCTATAATTGTTGGTTTTATTTTTCTTGTTTGTTTTTTGCCATTACATTTGTTTTCGTAGCAATTTAGCAGGAACGTGTTCAATGCAGGCAAACGTACTTAAGGTTCTGTTCTACGGTGTTTATTACCACATCTTGCTTTCAGGCCGGATAAATTAAAACCCACCCAACCTTTGCAAAGAAATAACATTGAATAATTCCGAGTTCAAACGTCATTCAGAGGTGTTAACTAATATGAAACCGCACCTGCCTCTCCCTGAAACTGCGAAATAAAATAAGAACTGCAAATGTCAGCATTTTTATTTTAAATAATGATTAATGAAGCTGTTTGACTTCAGTCACGGCAAAATAATTGATATCCCGATATCAGTTGATAATTTAAATTTTTATATCCCCCAAATATGATGCACAATAATCTGCGATCCATGCTGCAAGTTCAGAAAAGGTTAAACGAGATTCCATTCATCAATGAAATAAAGTTTACAGTTATATGCGCTCACTGGTTTAAAACATTTTATGAACTGCGTAGAATCAAAACTTACTGACAAGAATATACAGCGGCAAGAGAATCTATGAATGCAGTGACATTTACTTGAACAATAGTACGCCTTAGCTATACTTGGTGTAAGGTATTTATCCCATATAAAGTACATTTTAATCGAATAACTGAAGCTACTTCCTAATCCATGGTTCGCCACTAATTACCTTCCCCCAGGTAAACGTTTCGTGCCGTGTTTAAAGAAATCGTCTTTACTTCTACGTAAGATGTGAACATTCTTGAAAAGAAAAAGTGCCGAGGAAAAATCGAAAATGGTATAGTCGAATGTGAAGACGAAAGATGGTGAAGAATCACCCAATGTGAGTTATACATGATGTCTGAGACGTATTTTAGGTACGAATGATTAACAGTATACGCTTAGAGCCAGGAGATGCAGAGAACAAACGACACCAATAGCCTTAAAAGCTTTGAAGCAATATGACAGTAATTAGATGTTTGCGCAGGAATAATCCTGATAAGTGTATTCAATACACCAGAAAGGTCTCTTTTACAAAGAACCGAAAGAGAAAGAAAACAAGGACACCTTGGTGGTATAAGATACCAATGAAAGTAAAATTAAGACCGAGAAAAACGTTTCATCGGTGTGGCTTATATGGCGGTTGTAATTTCTTCTTAAATACATTGTACATACTGAGGCCTGACAATGTTCTTATTTACAGACTCTTACTAATGTTCTTATTTACAGACTCTTACTAATGTTCTTATTTACAGATTCATACTAATTGACAAGGATATTAACCATCTCAGGATCCTGGACGATAGAAATCAAGAAATCAAAAAAGTGAATCAAATAAAGACAGGAAAAGCCATCTCATATTAGTTAAGAAAATATGCTAAAATAAAATACCACATACGTGTAAAGTCGAGGCGTATTTGAATAATGGTGAGGGAGAGTTAAAAGAACCCTTCGTATACCCCTCCTCCCTCGCCACACACACACACACACACACACACACACACATACACACACACACAGCCGCACTTGGAATTTCATTCAATAGACTGGTACCAATAAGAAGCATCGACTGGAAGAAGATCCATCACAATTTAAGGATAATTAATAAGCAAAAAGATGAGGTAAAAACTAACTTAAGTTGCATAAAAATCCCTACTATTATAATGTTTTCTGTTATTATGAAGTAATTAAAATATATACAAAAACTGATACGAGAACTCACTAACTACGTCGAATTATAAATAAACAAGAATCAGTTTTGACCGGTTTAGAAATGCTTGAATCTATATCAACCACCGTAGGCAAGACAATGTCAAATTTATTACTCTCGCTTCTGTGAACAACATCCTAGCCACATTTATAATGACCTTTTGACCCGCTTTTAGAGGACATGTATTATAAATGTAGCCAACTGACATTTATCTTAGTGAGGCATACACTCGGTATAATGAAATTTATAATTTATTGGAGATCGGAATTACAAGATATGTAGTGACTCCTGAAAAGGCCATAGGCTCGAATTAAATGGAACGTTCCGTACAATCAGCTTGAAAAATGTATATGTATTGTGGTGCTGGATTAAAACTAGACTTTGACTTTTTACACTAATTAATCGGTCGTTTTTAATGGTAACCAAACCAATTTACAAACAGATGTTGATATTGTTGATTTTTTTTTTCTTTTTTTTTTTTTTTTTTTTTTTTTTTTTTTTTGTTAATGGCGTGTCAAGGAATTTTTTTTTTAAGGAGCCAGTTCGAACAGCATTAAATATATAGAGGTGTGTAGAATTCGTGGTTTCTGCACTTAATTACCTTATTTTGTCAATATAAACTGTCATGCTCCATGCCACAGAAATACATAAATCTTCAGAATTACAGTACTGGCCGGGACACAAAATACCAGTAAATAAAGATAAGACTTTTGCTTCGTTACCCAAACAAAAAAACATAAAACACGGAAGAAAACAGCGAAAATAACACATATAAGACACATACAAGAAAAAATCATTTATTTTTACAGAATTTGATTGGGTTTCAACCAACGCCAGTAAACACCCTTCCCTAGCACATGACGAAACAAAGTAAGATCAAATATAATATATTGATCTACTACTACTACTACTAGCTGTTATTTGGATATCATAAGACAGAAAGGCTTCTTTTTTAAAGTTTAGCTAAGTATATTTCAAAAGATTTCAACAGCTACAAGTATAAACACAAACATGCATGTAATGCATATCTACATTTCAAGGGAACTGTAGTTCCTTATCGCTATAAACACAAACATGCATGTAATGCATATCTACATTTCAAGGGAACTGTTAGCTATCCTTATAAGGTACAGCAAGCAATTTGGAACTTTTAACATAAAATTAGCACGCAGTCTAGTATTCGATAGAGGCATTTTCACGACGAGAGTTAGAGATTATGGTTTACAATATCCAATCATATATATATATATATATATATATATATATATATATATATATATATATATATATATAGAGAGAGAGAGAGAGAGAGAGAGAGAGAGAGAGAGAGAGAGAGAGAAAAAAAAAATACACCAAGCAGAGCGGAGAGTGTTATCCCTGGATCCTTCAGGAGAATGCTTGATAACATTACCATAATTTTTAAATACGAATAAATAATATTGTTGTACAGGTTAAAGAATGTTTAATTCGTACTCTACGGAGATTCAAACCCGGGTCCGTCCGCGGATTACGGCACCCATCGCCTTGCCTGTAAGCAATAATCCCTATACCATCTCGACTGAGTTCGAATCTTCTAAGAGTACGAATAAAAAATTATCTATCCTGTATGATAATATTATTTATTCGTATTATATATATATATATATATATATATATATATATATATATATATATATATATATATATATATATATATATATATATATATATATAACCTTTTGGAAGCAGGGCACAGTTTTACAAAGTCTCATTTTTTAGAGTCATTTTCGCATAACTAATGATTATGATTTCGGCTAATTGAAATTCTGTAATGTTTGTAGATAGCATATCTAATAGACAGGAAACTAATTTAAGTTTGTAATGGTAATAACAAGCAAACAAAAACTTTATCAAACGGAAATGATATCTGTTACCAGGATTATGAAGCATCATGTGTAAGTCGTTTAATACAGGACACAGTTGTCTCCTGGGATATGTCTCCACTTATGTTTGCCTTTTCCATTTACCATATATCAGTCTGAATCTACAAACCAGGTTATTGATAATTTATATGAACTATGAATGTATGACAAAATTGAAAACAACATTGCATTCTGCATATTTTGCATGAACTGATTTATAGAATAAAGGGATAGCATGTAATCCGAGCCTTCTACGTAAACTTCATGAATGAACAGCTAGCATTATTTAGATTGCAATTTAGTGTAAAGAAGGTGTACACTGATATATATGCGGCAAAAAATACTTATCTATTTATCTATCCATCCGTCCATCCAGTGATCTCTCTCTCTCTCTCTCTCTCTCTCTCTCTCTCTCTCTCTCTCTCTCTCTCTCTCTCTCTCTATATATATATATATATATATATATATATATATATATATATATATGTATATATGAATATATATATATATATATATATATATATATATATATATATATATATATATATATATATTAGTCTGAAATTCGTGGAGGCTATTAATAACTGACTATCATTTTACTTTCCTATGTATAATCATGAAAAGCTTCCATTTTCTCTATGTTCTTCCAATCCCTTCAAAATCTCCACCCTCTCACATACATTCTATAGACGCCATTGGTCTTCATATACAATTTTGAATATTTAATTTTTTGTACGTTCTCTCTAGAGAATACATCATCAAAACCAAGTCGCCCATGATGTATTATATACATTTAAAATATTCCTGTTCTGTCAATTATATGTTAATTTTACGGAAAATATAAAAAATATAACTCAAAATGTTCGCCATGAGTAAAAAAAGGAAGAAACAAAATAAATAAAGAGCACTTATTCGTAACTTAATTAAAATTATTATTGATGTTCACACACACATACACGTATGGTAACATACTCTACTATGAAAGCTTTAATAGTGTTTTTATAATATAGAAACATCTGTCGCGCAACGTTTGTAGTATAAAGTGATACAGTTCATACATTCTTATATATATATATATATATATATATATATATATATATATTGACTTATATAATACTCGTGATACACACTGTAAGCAGGATGGGGATGTGCCTCAATAAGTTTTTATTTCGGGGAATAGATACTGGTGCCGCTTTCAGGAGATTTAGCGGGACATCCGCCTCCTCGTATGCGTCGGTGAGTTAAGCAAGAATGATAAATCCTAGTGAAGGGTGGTCACTTTTTCCCGCGGAAATGTTTCGTTTGGGATCAAAATAGTATGAATTCAGAACTAGATGTATTCTGTAATCGGTGAAATTACGTTC
This sequence comes from Margaritifera margaritifera, assembly GCA_029931535.1. NCBI lineage: Eukaryota > Metazoa > Mollusca > Bivalvia > Unionida > Margaritiferidae > Margaritifera > Margaritifera margaritifera. The sequence continues at coordinate 725,926 of JAQPZY010001003.1, read as the reverse complement.
TTTGAAACTGCAATTGATTCACATACAGACTACCTACCTACCATACCTTTCTACACCTTGACCAACCTAATCACACCATTGATAGAATACGCATTTTTTTCAAGCTACTACAAAATCTCTCTACCATTATCTACCTATCCTTTCCTTTTACATTTTTACCAACATACTTCCACTTTTCTTCCCGTCAGTATGTATGTTAATTATTCTCGCGCTTTTCTCAGAAAAAGCCAGGTTATGTTCCTACCCGTCAGTGCATTTGTGCATGCGTGCATTTGTAATGTTGCACAACTCTTACTACACGCTTTAGTATAGAGACTTCAATCTACGGGATGTGATTATGGGTGGTCAGTAGAAATGCACAACGATTCTAGAATTTTGATGCAGTCCCTGGGGTGGGCCTATATGGGTGGAGTGGTTTTGAATACATTGAACTCTAAACAAATGATATTGACATGTTTGAGAATTGGCTTGTGTGATCATCGACAAATGTGTTAACAAATGCCAAATGGGGAGTTTGAATGATGCCAATTGGTCATTTGGGGGGCTGGGGGATATAGTTTAGGTTCCTAGGTCACAACTAAGAAACCATTGAGATCCCCACCATATAAGTATATACACACTTACTGAGAGTGAAAAAAAAATCAGATATCCTGACTTTGGCCCCAGGGTCTATTCTTATTCCAAGGGTCTTAGCCCAGGGTTTATAATTTGGAGACCATCGAGACCCCCCGCTCTCTAGCCATATGTACTCTTAGTGAGCATGAAAAGACAAATTTATACTTTTAACTGTCTTTGACCTTGGGGTCGATCCCTATATCTCCCCTCACCCTGACCCTCACTCGGCATGAAAAGACGAACTCAGATATGCAGATACAATTGACCCAATGAAGTGTTTTTACCCCTCTGACTTGCAAATATTTGTGTAGGGGTGGATGCGACAAATCAGGGGAGAAGATGGATTATGTGTTTTAAAAACACCCTAGTTCATTCAATCACTGAGTTCTTCATTCGTACGTACGTACATACATAATACATAGACACCCACCCACCCACCCACACCCACCCACCCACCCCCACACACACACACACACACATATATATATATATATATATATATATATATATATATATATATATATATATACACACATACATAATTTAGGCACGTAAAATGATTACATGAAATGATTTTTTGTTGAGAGATTAATATAACTAACATATGTTAATAATCTGATGGGTCTACATGTTGGTATCGGTGGATGTTCAATGTCAGGTAGTCCAAGACGCAGAATAGCGGGACAAAAAATCATTACCAATCCTAAAAACTCCCGCACAAACAATGCATCAGGTGTTTGGCTACATGCAAATATCTATTAATAGTTTGTTAGAAATGCATCATCGATATAAACACATGTTGCTTAATAAAAATTCCTATCATTTATATATGACTTGTAGGTTAGGACAAGCAGTTCGATTACACATATGATGAAAATAAAATCCCACATTGCTTAGAAAGGAAAATTTTAATTGTAGATGTCGATTTTACAACAACTTTAGGTAAGTAAATTGGCTCTTGTCATAAAAATTAACGGTACAATTTACTTACAGCAAACGAAGGCGATCACATATATTGTGAACAAGATGCCGTAATTTTTATCTATCTTCATCGTATACTTCAGATTATATACCGTGGATACAAAATTTGTATTGGTTTTTATTATTTTTATTATTATTATTATTATTATTATTATTATTATTATTATTATTAATCTTCTTCTAACATTATATGCTGAGCTCGAAGCCTTACCGTTGTGGCGTTGCGCATCCTTTATCATGCCTTGATGTATACAAGCAATTGAAATGTGAATATTAAACTTCCCTTTGTTTTCCTAAATGTTGCATACTTGAGTTACGAAATTTATCTTTCATGTATTACAAATGTATTCCTATTATCTATTTTCATCTATTTTGAATATGAAGTGCGTACAAACATACAAAATATATAGTTTCGGAAAGAGTGAATTCGCTTATGCTTAAAAAAAATGATTTTCACGTATACAGCTGTAGTTTCTTACGGTCAGTTTAAGTACATTGCATTTCAAATACTCCAAGTACAACTTAAGTATGACGTTTGAGACAGTATACACAAAATGTAGTGCGCATTTTTCACGCATCCCCGTGTAGTAGCCACTGAGCTACATCTCACAACTCACAATCAGCAGTGGCTGTGCAGATGAAGTTATCGTGAACAGAGGCTTACAAGTCGCTTTGAACAAAGCTATACAGACAATTGCTTCAGCAATGCTATACGGGTAAGATGGCTGGGTGGGTGGGTAGGGGACCAGCGGTAAATAGCCTCCGACCACAATTATTTTCCTTATTTGTTATGTATAGCCATTCCTTATTGTAAATTTGTTAATATAACTGATATGCCTTTGTAACTTTCTGCACATACTAACTTATCTTAGTACATGAAAATTCTGAACCTCTCATCATGGGTTGACCGGCTTGATTTTGTGTATTAAGACGGTAAACAGATTGACTCAAGGGAAGTAACGAAAAAGTGTTTCGCTGACTTGCAGTTAGGTGATATTTTGCATGTCACAGTCTTCATTGCAGAGCTGGCAATTTTAACAATCTATACAGTTTTTTTAAACTTTGAAGTCTACCGTTTTATTATCAGCATAGCTTGTAACATTTCAAAACAAATCAGTTTTGAAATGCACAATTGAACTATTTTTTCGGAATGTCTTCCTGAGTTTGGCCAACCACTAATTGTGGTCTGAGGCCAGATGGACAGAAAATTGTAAAGAGCTGCAACAAGTTATTGACATAGACGATAAAATAAACTTAGAGGTATTTAAGAAAGACCATGAGTCAAAGTTATAAATGCTAATCATCCGCTTCCTGACGATGTTCATGAAGATTTGGTTCTTCTTGAAAAGGCAAACAGCAAACGATCACATGTTCAAAAAAAAAAAAAAAATGTTTACGTCAAAGAATCCTTCCATAAGCTGTAACAAATAGGTGATGGAAAGGCCGGTGAACAATTGCAATTTATAAATTAAGAGTCATGTCTTTTGTGCGTTCTAAATGATAGAAAGGAAGCCCTTCATGATGAACGTCATGTAATACTGAAACAGAAGAGGGCATATTCAGCAAATCGTAATGGTAATCTTAATTGTTTTGGCATTTCCTTTCAAATTTATTGTGCGAAGAAAGATATAAAGTCCAGGTTAAGTTAAATTGGTGGATGTTTGTCAATGATTTATTGAATGTACAAGGAGTGAGAAAAGTCCTTGGGGATAATATGTTGAAGACTACCCCAGATTGGGCCTCAAATTGGGTCTCAGATTGGGAGCTGCATTAATTTATGCATGTACAGATGCAAAATTATTGAATGCTTTTGGGTAATTTCTATTTTCGCGAACAGTTTCTTCCTTAATTGTCAATTACTTAAGCTACAAATTGCGCAAGAGAACCAATATGGGAGATAAAATGACCAAGCTCTTATAAAAAATACTATAAGTGTTAAAGGCTTCGCATCAATATTTTTTTCGCATCATGTTTTTACATGAAATAATTGCGTAAAACTGTATAATTATTGGCAGAGAATGGCCGCATATTTGGACATCAAAGGAAATAGTTGAGATATTATTAAAACTTGCGCATTGAGAAATGTAGTTCATAATTAGCTCTCATTTATTGTATGCTGCTCTATGAATTAGTGGACTTTCCAAGAGAAATACATGTGATAATTTACTGCAGTGAATTATCAATTTAATTGCTTTCACTTCAGCTGTAGGAACTACTTCACCGCCGAGGAAATGGAGACGATTTCTCTCCAGTGACACCGATAGTGACTAAAATACATGTAAAGTACATGTAAAGTCTTTACTTGATGTTGTATACATGTCCTAAAGTTTCTTACCAGTTTACATAATCTTTCTTGTTACGGGGGGGGGGGGGAGAGGTTGCGTGAGTGTGTGTGGGGGGTGTGTGTGAGAGTTAGATTGAGTTTACTTCAATCATCTTGGCACCACATATCCACTTTCGTGTTAAGGTACTGTAAAACATCATTACATACATACTTTATCACAGATTGGAATGTTAAAAATAGCGTCTCGTCAATTTAACCTTGGCAGAACTTATTTGATATCTAATAAAGAATGAATTACAAAATCCATAAACCGTTTGTGGTTGTTTTCTTAATAATAATTATTGCTATCCATGAAACTAGTACATTGTTGTTACGAAAATATCAATTAATTTATATCCGGCTGAAGTGGAACTATTTTTGTGCGCAGGTACAAAACACAACAGAACATAAACAGTCAATAGCTGACATTATCGGAAGACATCTGCTACTTAAATCTCTTATATTCTTTAGATAGCCAACACGTTAGAGCATAATATAGAAAGTAAATTTGCTTGTTCCGAGTGAATCACGGATATATTTCATCTCGTGTGTGAAAAACTCGACTCTCGTGAAAAAGACTGAGTTTTAGCCGTGCTCATAATAACAAATCTTATTTATACATTTACTTCAATGTTTTCAGGTTGATGTGTTTGAACAACTGTGTACCAACACCAATAAGCTACCAATCCGATTTTTAGGTAATTCGATTAACGAACTCAAAGTATGTACCAACACCAATAAGCTACCAATCCGATTTTTAGGTAATTCGATTAACGAACTCAAAGTGTGTACCAACACCAATAAGCTACCAATCCGATTTTTAGGTAATTCGATTAACGATCTCATTTATACTTAGACTCTAATCGCCAGTATAAGTAATGGATACCATACATATATTGCAATGACTGTCAACAGATTACGGTCCTAATCCATTTGTATAATTGAGAACTAGTTATATGGGATTGGACTCAGAACCATTTCCGTTTTAATGGCTGACTGGGTAAGTTTCTTTTTCAGGAGATTCAGATATCGAAAGAACAGCGGACGGTCCAGCCGAGGTCAACTTCCGTTTCCTCACGCGGCAGCATCTCTACGATGTCTCGGGGAAGTATCAAGAGTGACCCGCTCACAGAGGATACCAGTAGCATCAGTGCACGGAGTGATACAAGCGTAGATAGCTACGTGTTTGATCCTTCATTTGGTGAGTAAATAACAGAACAATTGATATATATATATATATATATATATATATATATATATATATATATATATATATATATATATATAGATAGATAGATAGATAGATAGATAGATAATATCATATTGTGTAGAGAAGGGTCATTGTCGATATGTTTAGTTGACACCACATTGTCCGATCCGTAAAGCTGATATCACTTCTTATGGCCAACACACAGAAGAAATTACCATCACCCTAATCATTTGCCGATCGAACAATCGACTTTTTCTGCCGCCCACCATAAACGCAGTGCCACCTCATTTTATCTCAGCAGTCGATTGCCTATTGGGCATATGCAGGAAAATATCAACGTGTGATTTTTAGAATCAATATCTGTTCTTGATACGCAACGATGTAAAAAGAAGCGGAACATCGAAGAGGGGGAAAACCTGTAGTTGGAACTTCATTATTCACTATTTATTGATTCGTTTGTAACGATTTACTATAAAACTTTCTGGACAAATTTTATCTCAGTTTTGCTTTATAAAATAATGTAAGAGAAGTATAGTCCGTTCTATGGAAAAACTGACTCAAAGCAGATTATTGATTGGTCTACCTTTACCTGATTTTCCTTATAGTCGAGGCTTTGCAAGGCCAATAATATATCATGTATTGCTCCACGCTATGACAATAACATTGAGAAAGGAACTTTGAGTTAATGTAAAAAAGAGGATCATGAATGCAGATCAAACAGTCCAAAGGAAACAAATTTTTTCTTGGGATGAAATTAAATAAAAAGATCTAAGGTTGTGATTCGACCCATGCATTATTACTCTTTTGTTATTTCAACAAAAAATAAAAAAAAAACTTAATCTGTAGATTTAGCACCACTCATTCTCATCTAGAAAAGCCAAATCTAATTGAATATGCGTAAAAAATGTCAAATATGTAAAAATAATGCCTCCATTTCCATAACTGTACTAATGGAGAAATAGAAGTACCTAATCTTCATGCAGGATAAACAGTTTTAAAGAGAACAAATTAGGAGTTGTAAACGGGTCGAGTAACATTCCAATGTTTTTTGTTTGTTTGTTGCGTTAACTTGATGCATAAAAACGGAGATGACAATCGTTGTTAGATAACTCGAGGTTTTATCTGCATTTGAAATCCCTCCCGTACATTACCTGAAAGTGACAGTTTTAATCGACATATCATCACACAATGCATCATGGGATAGATTGTGGCCGTGTTCATGTCTTTCTTTTTTATATGCGTTTTCCCCTGGAATCGTGAGATCCATGTCGTGATCAGAGAATTTGTTTTGTACTGGTGATTTATATTATTCCGCCATAGACTATTCATTCTCTTTATATGATGATGCCCACACAAATATTTTTCTTACGAATATTCTTGCGTAAGTCATTTTGCATGATTAAATTTAAACTATTTTCTGGATTTACTATATAAATAACCCGCCGGTTCTTGGTTTATTAGAAGAAAATGTCAATGAGAAAAAAAGAAACTATAAAGTTATTATTACCTTTTTGAAGTTACTTGAGGACGTGCATTATTTATTCCTAAAAAAATGTCTATAACATACTTTTTTTTGTCATTTAATATGTTGAAGTTAATTTAAAAAAGAAAAAACACTGTAGGAAGGCATAAAGGGGTTCCATAGAAACAGGCGAAGCAAGCCATATTACTTTCAGTTTTTTATAGCAGAAATTACGGTTTCATTTACTACGTTTAAGTTTCGTTTCAAAAAAAAGAGAGACACTGTATGTAGGCACAGCAGGGTTGTATATCAACCAGTGAAAAGCCACAAATATTGCTTTGGGGCTATTTTTCAGTTCTTAATTTTAATTTCAAAGAATTAAATCAAAAATATCTTGGATATGCAGCATAATTTAGTTTATTTTCACTCATCTCATCCTTTCAGTTATCAGTGTGTGTTTGTGTGTGTATATGTGTGGAATTTAGAAAACGATAAACGCAAAGGTTTTATAACACACTGCTTAATGTGAAAGACATCCATGCATATCGAGTTATTTCTTATAATTGCAACAAATGAAATGTGGGTGGATGAAGTGGTAACAAGGAGGGCTGCGAACTTTCACCGTTTACTTGCAATAGGGATGACACATTAGGGTTCATCGCTCTTCTCTCAGAGTAATGAGTTTATTTTAAGGACACGACAGGGCAAATAATGGGAACTATAACAAATGAACAAGAGTAATTGCCCCTTTATTATATATTTTCTTCATATCATGTTCTTTTTTGCACTTTGTGAGGTGTGAATTGTATTTGTGCCCATAGACATTATTTTACTTGTTTGTTGGTGTTCTTAAATACGGTGAAGCGATTTTAAGATAAATAAAGTTGACATTTGCAGATTTTTGATGTATTGTTTGCTTGTTTGTTTGGTGTTTGACGGCACATCAACACTTTGCAGAAGGTTATATGGTACTGAAGCAATTGGTGTAAAGTGTCTTTCCTAGGGATACATGACGGCAGCCGAACCGGTCTGATCCAATGGCAGGATTTGATTTCTGGTCACGAGAAGGGCACACTAACTACTTAGTCACCGCGGCTTCTTATTTAAGATGAAAATACTTATATGTTCATTAAATGATTTCTGTCTTTAATAAATCATTATTTTCGCTGGTACTAAATTGGCCAACGAATATTATATGACGGTAACTAGTAAACTCGGTCTCCCGATTGGTTAGTCAGTGACGTCATTCGCATAACATTCACAAAACGGCTAGGTTCTGAAATACCCCCCGCATCCGAACTGTAGTGACTGGTTGATAACTTCATATCGGCGCTATGCATAATGGGTAAAAAGTGCGAAACTGTTGTCTTTTGTTCAAAGATGGCGATTCGTTGGTCCTCGGCTTAAATTATGAAGCCAGTACCACATTCGGATCACCTCGGCTACTTCTGCAAGACAAAAATATGTCCCGGATGTATGTCGGCATAATCATTTACAGAAAAATCATATATTTTGTTCCTCGGAAATATGTGCGCATAACAAGAAAGCACAATCTATTCGGACCACTTCGGCTATTTCTATGATTGGATTGAATGTAGGATTGACAGAGAAGTTACGGCTGAACAAAAAGTTTGATGCATTCGCAAACCTGCTCGGTCAATCCATGTTTCGTAAATAGCCGAGGTGGTCCGGATGGCAGTTATCGGCATACATTTGAGATATAATCCGTAGGATTGACCTCGAAGTTGCGAATGGCAAATACCTGGTAAAATCTGTCTCTCCATTCGTTAGTTAGTGACGTTACTCGCACAATGGCTAAAGTGTACTTCAACGCGACCATGTAGGCACAATTACTGATCCTAAATAAATGTTATGTTTGTTGTATGTTATAAAATTTAATACTGCTATAGTTTATCTTAAGTCTATTCATTTCTCGCCGTTGAATGTACTGCACCTTAGCTGTCATCACAAAACTTCCAGATTAAAATTATCGATTCCTAGGGACTTGTACAATGGCGGCCAGTTATTAAACTGGGTCAAAGAAAAGAAAAGAGGACTTATGGTTAAATCATTATAAATGTAGGGTAATACGAATTGTTGCGAACACCAGATGCTGCAATTGTTACATCATAGCGCGATATTCAATTTGGTGTGTCCTAGATCACGCCTCTTGGTTGAAGTCGTCCAAAAATGTCCACGTATTTTAACATTGATTTTATCGTATGTGAATCTCGGGGCGTATTGTTCTACTAGGAGCTAAATAAACTGCATAATTGCCATTTAAAGGTACGTGTAATCAAATTCTAAACAAATTACACCCATTGCTGAAATAGTCTGATCCGAACGCCTACATGACCTGTATGACTTGTACTTTTGTTTGAAAACTCCAGTGTGAACTGCAGTGACTGGTTGGTAGCGTCACATCAGTGCAATCCATAATGAATCAAAATGTATAACATTGTTTTACTTTCTTCAACGTTGGCGGCTGATATGTATTTGCGGTCTCACGACCACCCACGCTCCTCACAGCTCGTACTTTTTTAGGATATATCGCAGCTTAAGGTTGTTTTGACTCCTGGGTCATCTTAACCTAAGTCCAATTGTCTCCACGCATTAGTACACGAGCATGTTGACTGGATACTACCTTACTTCTCTCGTCACATATTGAAATTCGATCGAAAACGAGGGAAAACGAACCAGACTTGGTATGACGGCTCAGTTGCGCGTTATTGCGATGTCAGCTGTATATCGTGACATCTGCTGCTTGCAGCCTTGTAACACCATCAGACCAGACTTCATAATTTCCAGTGGTTTTCCGAACCGATCAGTGCATTTAGGCATTATGGGATTGCGAACTATATGCAGTATTTACTTACCTTCGAAATTGATGAGCTTGACAAAGTGGAAAAACCACGCACCTCCGAAACTGAAGATTTCTCAACGGAAGTGCTCCAACGAGCATGGGCAATTTTCATTTTTGCAAAACGTGTTAACACACTTTTATGAAGAACTGTACCTATTTCAAATTACAATCGAAACATATATTAGATTGACATTAGCAAGTCACCACAACAAAACAAAGTGAAGTTGCCAAGTTTTTGGAACTATTTTGTTTGACTCTTAACATACATACGTGTCGGTTTAGGGGTTATATCTAAAATTGTGTGGTAAACAGCCAGATGGCAGAGGCGCTTACTTAGCAGCGATGGTTCCGAGTAATCGTCTGCCTTGTCTTTAATTTTTGCAAGTAGATTTCTTCCTATTTTCTTCCAACGTATTAAGCAGAATCTTCACGTTCTGCACTAAAGCTGCTGTAGAGAAAAGTTTGCAACAAATGCGATCTAAATTGCTTGTGATGAAATTATCAAAGAGCACGGTTTTCTCCATGTGGCATTGTACCACCAAATTTACATCGCTACGGCAGTGGTATTATCCTACCAAAGGGGGATAACTCACAGTGAGGAGTATGACGACTACAGGAAGGATGACACAGTCGTCAGCGAAAAATGCCAGTTATATACTGTCTCTCGACCAATGGAACTTTGACGCAGTAGTCAGCGAAATAATAATTAGTTCTACCAAAAAAGACAAAAGAAATATCCATTTTGTCATTGGTTGCATACAAAATTAAAGCGCAATGTACTGTGCGACTGGGTCTAAAGCACAATGTACTGTGAGACTGGGTCTATAATCTATATTTTTGTATAGCAAATGAGTGTCTGCTAATTGTGCGTTTTTATTACATTTTCCTTACGACAAGACAGTTCCACTTTCCTCACGACAATACCATTCCATTTCAATTTGAGGTTCTATATTTGTTGTTGACTGATTTAGAACTTTCATAACGTAAGAATATTTAACTCAGATTCCCGTCTTTACTACATTGAGCCTAACAAAACGGAATATCGGTGAATTAGACTCCAGTTTCACAAAACTTCTCATTAAAGATATAACATGCCTTTGCAAGTTTTGGTACGTCAGCTATGGTAAAGGAATAGAATAGAAATATATGAACCAATAAATTCATGTTAAAATATGTCCCTCAATTTCAAACTGAATTTCTCAAAATGGAAGATATTCTTAAGTGTTAGCCAGGGGTTAAATTTTCCTTCAGTTTTTAGAGGTTCCATTTAACTAATACTGTATTTTAATATTTGTACGGCAAAGTTGATCAGATTTGAAAGGTTCCGGTTTAAAAATGAGGTTCAGTTCAGAATGTTTAAGTGTGACTGTTTTTGTAAAAATGTGAAGGTAACATTGTGTGGTACACAAGTAGATATCCTTCACAAATCAGCTTAACAATACAGCAATACGATTTAGTCAGAATTAAAATGTGATTGCTAAAAAAATTAATTGATTTCTAATTTTTTTTTATATATTGCCCGAGACAGATAGTGATGCCAAGGTCGGGTAAATTTACCCCAAGAATTGAAATAGGATTGATAAATAATTAACTGATTTCCCAAGGATTTTAATGTCATTATTATTCACAGAAGTTATTTTACTACGTTGGCACAGAATACTTGAACACTCTTATACATGACAGTTTCTTCTTTTTCAGGCGATATAACCCAATAAGTTACCTGTATACGTTAAGTTTTTAAAAATCCGGATGTGAAAATCGACTTCAAAATCTCCTTTTTGAATTAAAATTCATGAAGCCTTGCCATTTCTACCATTACAAAATCTAATAACCTGAGTACAATATAGTCGATAATGAGAAAGTAGAGGATTTTTACAACTCAGTGAAAGGATGATCTTTAATTCACGGTGTATTCTAGTGTAGGGTCATTCAGTACTTTATCATTATTCTATTTTATTTATCAGGTCGTCGCCAATATTAAGAAATCATTACACAATAAAGTTGAGAGTAACACTTTAATCAATAGAAATAAACCGGTAGGTTAGTCGATCACAATGTAGGCGCTATCCGATTGGAAATTCTGAGATTTAAATGATTGGTTTCAGTTCCGGTGAATATTTACGTGACGGAAAGCAGAATACGTTTCTTTAGGAATTAATCAAGCCCCAATGGACTTAAAAAAAAGAATCTTGAATGAATTAATATGAAGAAGCCACTGGATACTTCCAGCCTAATTTCATTGCATTTAGTATTGAACACGGGTGATGAAAATATTTATAATAAACCAAACTCAGAAACTTCTTCATCTTATACTTCTCTAAATGCATGCATGCATACATACGTACATAATACATACATACATACATACATACATACATACATACATACATACATAATACATACATAATACATACATACATACATACATACATACATACCAACCTACCTACCTACCTACATACATACATACATACATACATACATACATACATACGTACATACATACATACATACATACATACATACATACATACATACATACATACATACATACATACGTACATACATACATACATACATACATACATACATAATACATACATACATACATACGTACATACATACATACATACATACATACATACATACATACATACATACATACATACATACATACATACATACATACATACGTACATAATACATACATACATACATACATACATACATACATACATACATACATACATACATACCTACCTACCTACCTACCAACCTACCTACCTACCTACGTACATACATACATACATATATTGTTACGACTCTATGGTCTAAGAAAAATGTAACAGAAAGAAAGTGAAACCAACAAATCAAGTAAAAAATCAACAAGCAATTTATTACTAGATAATTAAAATGAAAAATCAAAAAGTCACTTACAGTAATGTGTTTTGAAATCCTAATAATCCAATAAGAATGATTGTTCTAATCACAAGTCCTAAATATAGAATGTTCCGAATTCACGGCTGTGTCCTTGAATGTTATGATGTGCTAATGTCTCCAAAGTCCTGATGTACTAGAAATCTTGATGTGCTGATGTCAAAATAAAGTATTCCAAAATATCTGAATAAGTTCACTTAAATTCCAAAATCATCAATTAAAAATCCAAAATCCAAAAGTTTATTAGCACTGTTATAATCCAATGAATATTTAAAATAATTCCTCTCTTAGAATTTGGAATGAATTTTCACAACTGTAATAGCTCTTTACAAGACTGATGGTAATGTCAAAACTGAAAAAATGTCCACCAAACATGGTATATATAAAGATTGGTCACATGACAGAATGTTCTAGAATATGAGTCATCTTAATGGAATTCTAACTGTAAACAAAATTCAACCTTGACCTTCAAATTGAGAAAACATATTGATCAAAACAACCTAATTCAAGGACACTAGTTTAACATGTTTTTCCTGATAAACATTAAGATTTAAGCAAATATTAAAGTGAAGAAACATTTATAATTTCCTAAAATATTTATAATATTATATAAACATCATACATAACAACATACATACATACATACATGAAAAGACATGTTTCATGCCGACACTTATATACCCAGATAAGATACATATTAAGTATTAACAGCAAAGAATGTGATTACCAAACTTCAGCCATTTTGTGGGAACCAGTAAAGGAGAGAGAGAGAGAGAGAGAGAGAGAGAGAAAGAGAGAGAGAGAAAGAGAGAGGGGGGGTTGGTGGGGGAGGGGGTGGAATTTACCTGATATTGAATGTTATCTTTTGCATGCGTCTTTCCAAACTTCTGGCGTACTTCTTTAAAGCATCTGAAGGACGGTTTTGCAAATAGCTTTCCCAAGAAGAAATAACTTCACATAGTGTGTGAGCCATTTCACTCTTAGTACTTGTGGGGGGTTTTTTTGTTTGTTTTTTGTTGTTGTTGTTTGTTAGTTTTTTTTTGTTGTTGTTGTTGTTGTTTTTGTTAAAATAACTTGCTCACAGCTATGAGGCAAAATTTGTGTTTAAGATTTAGTATTTAATTTGCAGAAAAGCAAACAAATAAACCACGGTCGAGGTAAACAAAAAATGGCGAAGGGTATGGGGATTTAATGGAAATGAGTAGTAAATTAAATATGTCTGATCAAGCCCTAAACTATACTTGCATTAGTATCCATAAGGGGCTACTATGCTGGTTATGGGAATTTAACATGGAGGATGGGTCACTATATCGGTTATGGGAATTTAACATATATGGAGCACTATGACAGTTACAGCAGTTTAAAATGGATGGACCACTTCTGTGGTTATGGGAATTTAACATGTATGGAGCACTATGACAGTTACAGCAGTTTAAAATGGATGGGCCACTTCTGTGGTTATGGGAATTCAACATGTATGGACCACTATGACAGTTACAGCAGTTTAAAATGGATGGACCACTTCTGTGGTTATGGGAATTTAACATGTATGGAGCACTATGACAGCTACAGCAGTTTAAAATGGATGGACCACTTCTGTGGTTATGGGAATTTAACATGTATGGAGCACTATGACAGTTACGGCAGTTTAAAATGGATGGGCCACTTCTGTGGTTATGGGAATTCAACATGTATGGACCACTATGCCAGTTACAGAAGTTTAAAATGAATGGACCACTTCTGTGGTTATGGGAATTTAACATGTATGGAGCACTATGACAGTTACAGCAGTTTAAAATGGATGGACCACTTCTGTGGTTATGGGAATTTAACATGTATGGAGCACTATGACAGTTACAGCAGTTTAAAATGGATGGTCCACTTCTGTGGTTATGGGAATTCAACATGGATGTGCCACTATGGTTGTCATAGGAATGTAACATGGGGATATGAGGGTATTGCGGTTATGGAAATTAATATTACGGATAAGAAACTATGGAAAATTTTTGAAATTACCTTACGGATGTTATTATTGGACCCTATTGAAGTTTAACATTATTGGTTCGTAATGGATCACATGGATTTAGCATGGGAATGGAACACATGGATAGACAGACAAATACCCACATAATTACAAACACACTCCAACACTATTTTTAAACACCCTTATCTCTCGATGTAAATCAGTCTGACAGATGCGACAGTCTTCGTTCTGTGTTTAATGGTCCCTTTCGCCTTCACGTGGACATGGTAGTCTGCATCGAAGATCATAACGGAGATGGTAGTTGAGAAGTCTACACTAAACCACATGTTGCTTCTTTGATAATGGGTGGTAAGACTGGTGAAAATCCGAACATTTTATAGTGAAGAAAGGGAAACTAGTTTTGGTTTCGTTGCAAACCGTAGCGCGTCTTTATCTGTCCCAGCCAATCAGAGCGCGTCTTGACTAACGAATCAGAGAGTGTTTTGTATCGCAGAACGCTGGATGGTGGCGTGACGCGGTCGATATGGAAAATAATATTTCTAAGAAAAACAACGACAGAGTGCACTATAGTCCAGGACAGTACAGTACCATACCATGTCTGAGGTAAAGTCTAACATCATTTGTTGGGGTGGGTCTGTGGTAGTTCCTTATGTCATAAATGACAGTACCGCCGCTACTACCAATCAACCAATGACTGATGAAATGCAAAGTTTTTCCACTCACGGACTTTTACCAACCTCTGTAACAGGAAACTAATGTTTCCATTGTGTCGCACGTATGCTGAAACCTGCATCTGCCGTCACTACTAAAACAAAAAAGCTCCCTTTGACAGGAACGTGGGGGAGTGTAGAATTGATCCAGCGTGTCCAAACTGGAACACTCTGGGCTCAATGAGAGAACACGGGCTTTTGCCAAAGTCGTTTTAAATTCTTTTCTGAGAAAAACTAGCTCGACGTCCAATTATGCCCAAGACAGAATACTTTATGGATCAAAGTCAGCACTTTAATTTATTACACGATAAAGGACAACCCAATAAACACATCGAAGTCGTACGAAAATTTTTGACATGGTCAATTACAAAGAGACGATAGAATTTGTCCTTACGTGACACCCAACACCCGTTTGAAGTTGTACTCAGTTCGGGAACCTCTAGGTGACCGCGTACTTTACTTTGATACAAACCTATATCGACCTGAATGATATCACCTACACATCAATCACCTATACATCAAAGATGAATGTTTAGGAACGTGGACTGAGTAACGTCTTAAATACATCTTTGTCAGTTTTGAAAGTCGCGGACCCAAGAATTACGATTACCAGTACCAATATAGGAAAGGAGAACTCCACACTAAATGCAGAGGGCAAGAACGCACATTTAGCTATCATTCCTTTCAAGTCGTGAATTTTGACTCGAAGAAACGAGCCCTGAAGTCATGAAAGGACAAATAATTTCTCGTCGAAACCTATGATCTACACAAGATTATATGTTTTTCAGCTCATCAAGTCGTCAGTAAACCGTTGGATCCAATCGTCTACAGGAAACCGATTACAAAATCGTACCTTACAGCTACAGTCGAATATAAAAGAGCAGGGTCAAATAAATTAGACCAGAGACGTTAAAATAAGAACAACACTTTCTAAAGATATTAACTACACATAAAAAAGATCGGTGTGATGTTGTGCGGTACTTAAACCATAGAAAGTAATGCTGTCACCGTGTCAAACTCTGAATGTCATAATCCTTGGAGTAGCGGACGTGTCTATCTCTGCTTTAAACGACACCCCCACACCACAGGATAATACGACAGGGGTGGCCAGACCTTAGTGACATGAGATCTACTTTTACCGAGTCATACCAACACAGTCTACCAGCATGCCCCCCACCTTCACGTGACATTGAAACATGTTGCAAAATATAACATTTCTTTTAATAATCAAATAAAGTGGCTATGGATATATCAAACACTCTTACATACTTTTTTACAAACTCTATTAATAAATGTACATATGTCAGGGGTGGCTAGACTTTAGTGACATGGCATCTACTTTTTACCGAGTCCTACCAACACGGTGCGGTCTACCAGAAACTACATTGCGATCGACCGGTCGACAGCGATCGACGTATTGGCTACCCCTGGACAAAGCTAAGATCGATCTTTCCAGAACCACCCTTCTTCCTGCGGACAATCATTGCTGAAGGCAGAATACACGATTCCCGAGACTATATATTTTTCCAGGAGGCTGAACACGTTCAAGGGGAGATGACCAAAATATCTTAAGGAACCCACTCCTAAAGCTTTAACAAGAGCAGGATTTGTGTACTTGGAGAAGGAGACAAAGACCAATGTTTAAGTTGTGCCGTGAAACTCTACAAACCAGATAATAAAGATTTAGCCTACGAAAAACGTGCCAAATGGTCTCTGCGCTGTCGCCACATTTACTTGGTCGGTCCAGAAAGCGTCTAGGGACTTTAGCTATCATTATGAACACTTTGGATGAGCGCATTCAAATTCTACCTTTGAAGCTGAGAGAGAGTATTTTCAAATAATGTTTACAGATTTATGTCAAATGCAAGGAACAGTTACATTCTAATTGTCATTGCATTTTAAACTAGTGGCATCTGAATGGTACAAGAAGGATTATTGGTCTGCAAAATGTTCTAAATGTCATACAGTGAAAAACAGCGAGCACATTATAAGAATCTGCGGCCATTAGTATCTGAGTGTTATAAGAAGGACGATTGCTGCGAATATATTCAAAATATCAGACACTTAAAAGCTGTTTGCATGTTATAAATCATATTCATAAACGCTTTATAAACGCGCATATAGAGTCATCCTTTAAGCTGAGAGAATGTACTTACAAATAGTTTGTAAGGATACAAGGAAAACACAGATAAAAGGTAAACATCCCAAAAGGCATAACATGTTTAACCAGTGGCATACGTATGTTATAAACAGAAAGATTACTGTGAAAATATTATAATGGTCAGACCTGAAAAACGAGCAAGGTATAAGAATCACGATGCCACGACTCAAGCGTTGCACAAAATTTCGATCGAAAATATCAATCGAATGATTAAGGACTTAGAGGATTACAAAGTTTCCCTAGATTCATTACTTCTACAGGACGATACCCCTTTGAACCTGAAACGATGTGTAGTGTGTGTGTGTTACTGTCTTTCATGAATTTCGTTTAACCGCTGACCGATCTTTATAAATTTATCAACATCACATAAAGAGACATAATTCCAATGACGACGAAACCTTTGGCTGTTCACGAGAAAACATTTTGTTCATAGTGTTCCGATTGGTAATGAATATAAATCTACCCACATGTGAGGAAGACATTCGTTGCACCATGTAGAAGCATCACACTTACCAATAATGTGTGTAGCTAGTGACATTCAGAGCATACGCTACACTGACATGATATTCGTGAGTGGAAAAGTCTTGGATTCGATGCCTGGATACGAAATATAGCCAAAACTTCAGATATCTTTCAAAACCTGTATGGACGCCTACGCTAAAACCATTCACCACCACAACAAGAAGTACCCATATACAGATCGTGATAAGACAAAGGAAAAACAAATTCCGCTGTAGCTGCGGCGACAGTGTGTAAATTTGCTGCATATCCAAAATAATACCATGCTCACATCACGAATGAAAAATGTCCTGTTTGGTATGTTTACTCTAGAAATTTGAAAAGTCTGTAGTCGTGGCAGCACTGTCTGTCCTGAAAGTGATGGACGAAATGTCAGATCGTCAAAGTGGGAATAAACTGTATCTTCGCCAACCCTTTAACATGTCGATTGAAGGACTTAGTGGTTCGCGTAAAACCGAATTCGTCAAACATTTAAATGAACACAAACAACTTTATTCGATTGTCCTCCACAATGGATTGTGAGGTGTTACAAATAGTAGCAGCCTGTTTACTCATTTCGCAAAGAATGTCAATGAGAACAAACGTCGTTTGTGGAGGGTATTCCTTGCGAACATAGCGGGATCGATCGTATCTGATTTCAGTTCAATTCATCTTGTTTTCTTTGGTAACACATTAGGTTAAGATGAGAAAAAAAAATCAATCTCTGGTTGACACGAATGTGGGATCACAGCGACGCTAGTATCATTAACATAGCACAAAATTAATTCCAACAAAACAAAGCGCATTCCACCATCAGTCTCAATGCCCATTATTTGGTGTTGTTCTCAAGTTCCAGAGACAAATCTCATGTCCAAGACTTGGTCAAACAATGAGGATCACCATGGCCACATTATACCTATGACGATGCCACGCATTTCTCAAACGCGTATTTACTGATCGATTTGAAACTCAATACAACTGATTATTTAGGACTTCGTACCCACTTCTTCCATGACTGGGGTAACGGCGTTGGTCTAGTGATTTACACGTCATCATCGTTTTTGTCTGTCTAAAGTATTAAAAATCTCACTAATTCACTTAATCACTCACTTCGCAGTAATTGCTACCATTGCCATTACCCTGGTGAATTTTCACGGCACGTCGATTTCTACAAGCAATTATTCACCGTCCCGAAGAAATGCAAGGTTTTTAGAAAAGCATGAAGTAGAATAGACTCGCAGATCTGAGAATCGATACATGACCAAGAAGAAAATCATCTTGATACCGTGTGTAAGTGGATTTCTTGAAGGAGTTATTATTCGTTCGCTTCTACAACGGGATCCTAAAGCAAAGAAAAAATCAAAACCAAAAATAAATACAAAGAGGAAGAGGAAGACAGAGAGACCCGTGGCTAAAAACGACAAACCAAAATAAATAATCTGCCAAGAAAACAAAGATAACGTAGACAAAAAGAAGAAGAAGAGAAAAACAACATCAGTAGCAAAGAAAAAGAAGACAAAGAGCACTACCACCATCAAAAGAAAGAGAGGCATTGCAGCCAGAACACGCAGATAGCAACGGAAGCCTCGTTAGAAATGGATTCAACGTGATAAAATATTACAATAAATGCCGCACGAGGAGCGTTACTTGGAAGACAAAGAGAGAGGGAAGATATGAAAATATTGCAAACCTCACCAGCTAGAACACCCACGACAAAGACAACAGCGACTCTTGGAACGGCGTTCACGCCTACACGTACCTATTCGACAGGAAATGAAAGCATGGGTCATAAACAGATGTTAACGCCAACCCTTTTAGTAGAAGAAAGATGAAAGTGAAGAAACTGGTGAAGAACCGATAACACCCGTTTAGCAGCATCGTCAACTCCCACTGCCTGCTGCACACGACAAGCATCGCAACAAAATCAATAACAACTACAAGAAGAATAGGAGAGCATCGGAAATTGGCTGACCTACTAAGCATGGTCCAATTTTTGTCTAACATTTACTATGATCCAGCACACGCTGCAGGCTGCAGAGAAAATCAAAACTTGCACCGTGCAGCAAAACCCAAACTCAGAAGTGTACACCTCCACGACGTACGACAATTGTTGCAAGAGCAATACATGTACACGTTGCAAAAACGGATTGGGCGCACATTTCCAAGAAGTCAAACGATGTAAGCAGGCGTCATCGATCGATGGCAAGCAGATTTTGCTGATCTTTTCCACTTGACATTTGTATAATCGAGGTTACAAATCGCCGTGAAGCAAAGTGGTCGACACCTTCTGCAATGGAAAACTGACAAAGGCACCGAATTTATCAATCCACTGTTTCAACATGAATTGGAAAAAAACAGCAAATCCTCGTTTTTGTTGAACGGCCAAATTACAACTAGACCATAAAGCCCATTGTGAGGTAGCCTTGAAAGAAATCGTACATCCAACTAAAGTCTAAATTAACTGGAAATTAAATGCATTTCGTGGAATTACTAAACGAACAACAAAAACAGTTTGGCAGAAAAGATCCTGGCTTTTACCCCATTAGAAAACATCACTGGCAGTCAGTAAAAGAATAGATAAGTAGGAGATGAGAATTCCTGGGGGATATTATTGTAATGTTCGACATCTCGTGGATACGATTAGAAATGTATTCAATAATTGATTATGCGACATACTCACGAGAACCAATGAATGAGTGAACACCGACTATCGTGCACCCTCTCATCGTCTACGATTATATTTGTCTCTACAACAAAACGCTGTCCATCAAATTATCTCCATGCATGTTTGCTATTCTGGGTGAAAACACGAACCTAACTCCTCAACCAAAAGACAGCAACAGCAAAAACAGTCTATTTAAGCATTTTCGATGACCCCATCGAATTGAGTGAAGGACTCAACTTGTTGTTTGTGTACTCAGATGTGGTAGAGCACACTATGGTGGGAAACAGCAACTTCGTTGCTAAGTGTGATTCCATTGAAACTGGACTCTGCAACGTATGTGGTGTTGACAAAGAAGGAACAGGAAGCATTTACCAAGTACACCGAGGATTTGGTCATTCGCACTATCTTACAGTCAGTAAAACGTACTTTGACGGTGTGAATATTGGTATAAACGGAGATCTCAGACAAGATATTGTATTCGCCAACGGAAAAATAACAATCATCATTATCTCAAACGATTCTCGATTGATTTGTATCTCACGCATGCCTATTACTGGGGAGTATACTGGAATATACTGTTTGGGAAGTATAATCAAATTAGTCTTTCGTACTGTCGTACCTGTCTTGAATTATTTTGTCCATCAAGGACTGTGTGTGCAAATGTAACTCCCTGTCGACAGAATTCCATACAGGCGTTACTGGGTACACCGGAAAAAATGTGATGATCCAGACAAGAAAAGAGTTCTTTGGACCCCAAAGAAACGTCAATAAGCCACATCAAACACCTGACGACGCAAGAAGAGACGCAGAAAAACACTAAGAAAACACAGACACGGCAAGAAGAAGAAACGCAGAACACTGAGGGACTTGAACATTTTCGATTACTAAATAAAAGAACAAACATAATATACCAAGATTCTTGGGAATATTCCAAGACGGAACTTGATTTGTTTCCACTGTCACCCAGAATGATGATGATGCAATAATCCCAGTGGGTAGAATGCCATCGATACAGCATTGATTGCTAATGATGATGATAATGCAGACTGCAATCAAAGATTAAACAACCTACAAAATAAAATCAAAGAATTTTGCAGCTTGGAAATAATGGATCGTTTGCACTTAAACATGTGGCTGCACGACAATTATTTGTTGAACTGAGTGTACGTACATCTCAGATTGAATTGGAGTAGAAACGTCTTTCATTTAACTGCCAAAGCTAATGATTTCAAAACTGTCATCGAACAAGCGGGACTGTACGACATATAGAAATTTATCTTGATTGGAAAAGGAGATCAATCAGACTCTGACCATAAACACTGCCAAATAGCCCATGCTAGGGCGGAATCAAAAACCTTCACCATTCTACGAAGATGTGCTCCAGGGTCAGTTAAGTTACCAAAACAACTTTTCAACGGAGCTATTGATCAAAACCCTTTCCAGATCCATCACTACAACGTGCTCAAGATCGAAGTAACGCAAGACGGACAGACTTTGTGTACCAAACCCTTTGAATCCAACTTTACTCCCAAGAATTACTTGAAATCTTACTTGCTTCTGTTTGATGCCACATGACAATTGGGTACTAACAGCACATTCGGCATTTCCTACGCTGATTATGCAGGAGGTCACACTTTCTGGGGACTCGATTTCACACCAGGCCAAGGCAGTGACGAGGGACATTTTCACCTTCTAAAGACAATTCTGTGTGGAAATTCAGTTTGCTCAAGTACTCATTGAACGATATTTTGTTTGTAAAAATATCGACGATACCATCGAAAATCTACAGTATGAGAGTAGTCATCACAGACTACTCAAATATGACTCGTGAAAAACGTAGTTATGGCAATAGACAATCAAAACCATGGCCACCCATTTCCATAAGTGAGATTGTAATGATTAGATTCGACAGTGTGCGGATAATATTGTGTATTTTCTTCATCAGCTAAGCCTTGCAATCCCTCCAGCACATTCACTGACTTGTTTTAGCCACAATTTTCCTACAAACAATGAACAAGTAGAATTATGGCCTTGTGATCATTATGGTTGTCACGTATGTTGCTGGCAAGATAAAATCCTGATGGAATATTGGAACCCAGGTCTCACAACCCAACGCTGTCAGATATATTCAGTATTAACCGTGTGTATTGCATTGTGTTATAAATTGTATCTCCTTTCATTTTTCCACTTAGAACTTAGGAATTGCACATGAAGGAAGGTGGAGAGCCCCCACCACCCCCTAATTGCGCAGTGTTCATTGTTTATTAATACGTTAGTGAGTTAATGAGTACGCTCGTTGAGCCAGTCTTATTACAATCTCGAGTTGAAAAGAAAAAAAAAACATATTGTTTTTCATATTACTTTATATTTTGTTTATTTCTCTCTCTCTCTCGATCTATCCCTATCTCGATAAAGATATTTTCTATCACGTCCGCGCATCAAACCTAGGGATGTTTTCTATCATGTCCGAGCATCAAGCACATAAAGCGGCAATTTCACCAGTCTTGTCTTCAAAAAACAAAACAAAAAAAAAAACAAAAAAAAACAATTTACTATGGCAAAACCGAACAGTCTAAGGCGGGAGAGGAGGGGCCCCGAACAAGAGGGGAAGGGATTGGTATATCGGGATCGCTAGGACGCTAGGCTGCCGTGGTACGCCGCAAAGGCCAGTCAATCCCCGCCCTCTTAAGCGAGAGAGACTCCACTCACATGATAGGATTCAGATGCAAGCCAAAATACAATAAAAAAGACAAATTGGAATATATGAATCAAATAAACTTGGGATAGTTGCCTATAAAAGATTCAGACATAGAATTCAAAATTTAAAAAAAAAACAACAAAACAAAACAAGGTTTTACGAACCACCTCCCCATTAACTACATCGTCTTAACCTTCAAATTAACCCTACGTTTTTCCAATCCCGAACACACTAAATTCTTAACAAAGACACTAACAACAAAACATGTTACCTCACATTAACATAGAAATAATCTATTTCTACTGCACTGTATTAAACTCTTTAGGTAGCACCGGTGTACCAAGGAGTTTTGTATAACTTAACTTGAACCTCAATTAAAATTAACTTAGCATAAGGTGGTCATAAGCCCAGACCATCGGACTCAGCCGCACAAAGTGGCATTGATTTGAAATTCAGAATTATTAGTGGCCTCGCTTAACTGACCCAAACATAATTAAGAGTATAAGGTGGTCCAAAGTCCAGACCATCAGGGTCCCACAGCACAATGCGGAAACTGATACCTCAAAAATACTTACTCAAATATACAATTAAGCACAGGCGCCAAGAGAAAAACTATGGACATATACACAAATAAGTCAATATAAGGTGGTAACATCCCAGACTATTAGGGCAGCCACACAATGTGGCAACGATTGAACACAACAACAAAAACCCAATAATAGTAGGTGCCTATGCTTACAAACCTATAATCGTACTCCTTGAACTAAACCGGGCTCAGAGTGCATCTATTTCCTTCTTTCTTCTCTGCTGATATACTAGTAACCTTAATTAACCGACGTAGGCAATCAGCCAATAGTACAGAGTATCTCATCAAAAATTAACATTAGTTAAGAAGCAAGACGACAACATTCATCTTTTGGCAATAAATCAAATCTAAATTCAATCCTGGACCACTTGGAGCCATCCGGGGACGATGAGACGCCTCCTCCTGGACCTTTTCCTCCTTTGCCACTCCCAGACTTTATTCAACAAGCGTGCAGTGCACGCAGTAAAACGTCAGATGGGCTCGCAGCCAGTCCAGCCCTCTGACGAATAATTAATAATGTGCGGTGCACAAAACTAACCCCGCGGAATTGCGCGCAGTACGCGCACTGGGGGTATATAGACGTACATGGCCGTATGGCCGAACACGTCTCTAATTCAACTAATCAATCAATCACTCAGTCTTGTCTTTAATCGTCGACTTTTCAAAATGAGTTTCAGTGGTAGACCGTACATCTCTTTGTTCCATTCGAATAGGGTAGAGCACCTCAGAAAGGAGGAGTACACTTCAGGATAGTAAATGCAATCCTAAATGGTCTAATAGAAGAAAAGAGGACTTTAGAGCAGAAAAAGCAAGAATACAATAGATGGAAAGGAAGAGAGCAGACCAGAGCCACATTTTTGTGATGTTAAAGATAACGATAATGGGATGCGAAGAGACAGAAGGAGGAGGACGACCAAAGAAAATGGAAAGAAGGGCAGCTGCAGCAGCAGCAAAACGACGACCATCATCAGACTGAGGAGTGGTAGATTGATGGCGACGAGTCTTGTTTTAGGCTCTTGATCTCAAAAAGTAAATGGAGAGAAGACATATTGTGGAGTCCGGCTGGCGATGTGCAGTGCCTCGCAATTAAACAACGGCCCTTATCAGGTCCAATCTAACTGTCTTTTTCAGGATCACCCAATATTATAGAAAAGAGAATACTAATCATACATTTCTATCTTTTATGTTTGTGTTTGTGTTTGTATTATGCGTATCTTTGTATGTTTGCATGAAGAACAAAAGTACCATACCACCTTTCCACTTCACGTATCAGTTTATTTGCAAGTATGTGGGTGTTTAGTCTGCAAGTGTTTTTGCTAATCATTATACCATACCCTATGCATTATACCTGGTTTGCAAGAATAAGCTTTGAATTCTAAACATGTGTGTTAGTTATCAATACATATTACTCATTGTCCCTCTTACACATGGTGTTTTAGAGGGTGAGTATTTGTCTTTGTGTTGGTCTGTAAGGATATGCGTTAGTCATCCTTTTATAACACGTCACTTACCTCTCGACGTTTGCTTATATGTGTAAGTGATTATTTGTAAGTATATATGTTAGTTATCCTAGCATAACATACCCCTTATCCCACTATGCACTGGTTTGTAAGGGTTGGTGTTGTCCTGGAAGTATGGGTGCTTGTCTGTAATTATGTTTATATTTGTCCGTCGATCCATGTGCTCCATTCCAATGTTAAATTTGCATAAGGTCCCATACGGACCGATGAATTTTGAAGGATCACATACCGATCCATTCGTAATATCAAATCTCCACAGGTCCCATAGTGATATCCATAATGTTAATTTCTACAGGGTCCCATAGTTTTCCATCAATAATGCTAATTTCCATAACCAACATACAGTCCAATCCTCGACGTTAAATTATCATAACCAGCATTGTGGCACATCCATATTAAATTCCCATAAGCGCCATTGTGCCCCATACCCCATGGTAAATTCCCATAACCGCTCTAGTGGAGCATCGCCCATGTAAAATTTCCATAACTGCTATAGTTGCCAGTCGCATACGAAGTAATGTTAAGTTATGTTAAAAACCCCAAAGCGCCATAATGACCTAGACGTAATGTTAAATTCCCGTAACTACCATAGTGGACACTGGCATACAAAGTAGTTTTAAAGTATCATTAAAAATTGTTCTATGTTTTAAACCAAGCACGAAGAGAAACGACAAGAACACAATTTGAGACATTCTCCAGAATAAAAGAGACATTGTTCGATACACCTCCAAGGCTTAGCGTTGTTTTCATTTCATTCTTATTTTTCTTCGCATCGTCCAGGTTAAATTGCTGGTCGAAGACAACATATTTTAATTCCATTGAATTTACAAATATTGCACTATGCTGAAGCCCTATGACAGTTTATATGGACCGATTAGTTACCTTTGGAGAGGAACATATAATTACGGCTCTCCGTAACCTGCAATATTTCTTATATCATACCACATCAATGCCAAACTTTCTGTATAATCCACATTATTCGTTTATAATATTTAACAAATCTTCTAAAGGGAGGAACTCAGAATGATTCAGTTTTGCGCAAGCAGCTTATATACAGTCACAGACAGGGCTATCTGTATATCGGCATATGTATTTGTCGTGGCACAAGTGATACAGAAAGAACACTTATGTATGTATGTATGTATGTGTATATATATATATATATATATATATATATATATATATATATATATATATATATATATATATATGCATATGAGATATAATACTTTATCTATTTATTCTCCGTTTTATTTTAGACTAATTTGTTTTATTCTCAGGTGCCATTCGCCCGGATCTGTATCCCAGAAAAGATGCTGTGCTGCAGCAGTCGTCACTAGATAGATGCTATGGTCGCCTGCACACTCGACTAAAATATGACTTCCGGACATCTGATTTAGTTGTACACTTAATTGAAGGTATTTTTCTGAACAGATGATTTCTATTACTATTAAAGATAAAGTAATTCCATTCATACAAATAGTACTGAACTTGACTTTTTTCCCTTTGTTTTGGATTTGTAACAGTTTCATTACAGCAAAAAATGGTCACCGAGTAATATCGGACTGAAAAAGGATTTCCACCATTTCTGAACATATGTTAGTCCAATGCGAAAGCCTGACCATAAAAAGGTATTTGAAAGATAAGACCTCTCTCTCTCTCTCTCTCTCTCTCTCTCTCTCTCTCTCTCTCTCTATATATATATATATATATATATATATATATATATATACACATATATATATATACATATATATATTTATATATGTATATATATATATATATATACATATATATATATATATATATATATATATATATATATATATATGCAACGAACTGACAAAGAACAGTGCAAACCTAGTATTTAACTAGCGTAGGCGCTATCGACTCTCATCGAGTCTTTGTCAAAGGCATACACAAAAAAGAGACAAGACAAGCAATAAGCACAAAAGCGTTGAAATTACAAATGTTTACATGACTATTTCTAATGGAATTAAAGCTTGAAAATGTTTGATGTTTCGCTTAAGTGACTTCAACTTGACTGATGATGTGGTAAACTAGTTAGTATGGTCCTACAAAGGTAGGAGCTATAGTGCCATCTGCTTTTTTAATGTAATGTGGTGTAACCGTAAATTATATCCAGAATATTTCATTGTTTCTGTAATACGAGTGATGGCCATAGCAATAGTAACACCAGGAAAAACACACACACACACACACACACAAAAAACAGTAGTAATTGTAGGCGAGTGAGTGAGCAATGCCCTTTTTCTAGCATTCTTTTATAAACCGCTTGGTTTCAGTGTTCTAAGTCGGCGTATCCATTAAGATTCCTTTTCTTTCCTTGTTTCGGAAGTCCAATTGGGGTTGTGAGCAATTTCAGTCAGTGTTACATCTTTGAAAGTGTGGCCAGGGGAAAAGAAGTGTTCTGCAACAGGAATTCTGTCCAGTTTTTTTGTCATCCAATCAGATCTGTGAAGGCTCATCCTTTTGTGTAGCTTTTCAGTTTCTCCGACATACTGAAGGCCGCAGATCTTACATGCAATGAGATAAATTACATTCTCTGTTTTGCACGTTCTGTTTGGACCATGTATGCTCAATTTTTCGCTCGTCGCTATGCTAGAGAATGTGCTGGTCTCTATCATATGTTGACATATTTTGCACCTTTTATCACCACAGGTACCATATTTGCCAGGATGGTTTTGGCTTCTGATTGGCGTTAGCTTTGCTCTGACTAGAATGTCTTTGAGGTTTTTCGATCTGCGGTAGACTACTACTGGTTTGTTCTGGAATATTAACTTTAATGTGCCACAAGATTCCACGATGGACCAGTGTTCCTGGATGATTTTACATACTCTGAGGTTGGCTGGATGGTAGTTCAGGATAAATGGTATCCGATCAACCTTTTCCTTTTCTCTGTATTTTAGTAGGTCATTGTGGTTTGTTTCTTTAGCACTTTGTGTTGCTTCTGCTATCAGGTCTTTGTCGTAGCCTTTGTTCATCAAATGTTCAGAGAACTCTTCAGACCTTTTTGGGAATGTTTCTGCGTATCCTCAGTGCCTGGCTATACGGGATGTTACGAATAGAATGTTTTGGATTACAGCTGGATGGGAGAAGATACTTCTGGTTATCAGTTGGTTTTGAGTAGAGCTATGTGGAGTTTGTTTTCTACCAGTCTGGTTGTTGTTTCCATAAAAACGTGATTTGAGTTGTAGACTTCTGCCATAAATTTTATTGAAGGATTGAAGTTGTTTGCTTTTGATATGAAGTCATCCAGATTTTCTCTTCCATGTTGCCACTTCATTTCTATATCATCATTGAAGCGTACCCACTGGTATGGTGTAAGTTCCACTGATGCTGAAAGTTGACCCTCCAGTCTTCCCATGAAAATATTAGCACACGAGGGGGCCATTTTGTACCCATTGCGGTTCCATTGATTTGGAGGTAGTTTTCGTCATCGATACAAAGTTAGTGCGTTTTAAGACCAGAAGTTTAAGTAGGATATGAGCGAGCGAATCGTCTACAGTTCTTGTTTCCCATGCTTCCTTACACGCCTGTATCCCTTCACTGTGAGGTATATTAGATTACAGGGATGTGACGTCTAAGGAAACAAGCATTGTATCTGGCGATAATGGTTTGCTTGCTTTGCTTTTTATGAGACAATCTGTCGTGTCATGAAGATAGGGATGGTAATTTGTATACATGTGGTCTCATGAAATGATCCAGGTATTCTGATATACTTGTGTGGGATGCCCGTTACCGGAGATTATAGGTCTGCCCGGGTTTCCTTGTTTGTGGATTTTAGGTAGAATATTAAAATCTTCCTGCTCGGGTTTTCTGGGCTTAAGTAGACTTTGGTTTGCTGGTCTATGTGTCCAATTTGGTACGCTTCATCAATAATACTTGTAATTTTTTTGCATACTCCAGTGCTGGATCTTGGTCAAGTTTTTGGTAGAACCTGGCGGTGCTTAATTGTCTATTTGGTTCAATTATAAAGTCTTCCCTATTCATAGCGACCACAGCGGAGCCTTTATCTGCAGGCTTTTTTATGATGTCTGTTCTGTTTTTCACTCAATGTAGGGCTTCTTTATCTTTGCTCAAGTTTGAATATCTACTAGCATGGTTGATGTGGTTTGAAGTGTCGTTTTCAACTGATGTGATGAAGGATTCTAGATTTGCAGTTGAGCTTTTGGTGGGGTCCAACTACTTTTCTTTTGGAGCATGGGTCAGTCGCGACTGATATCTCCTTCTGATTCATTTTTGGCTGCTACTGCAAAATGTGCCTTAAGTCTCAGTAGGCGGCTAAAGTCTTCAGTGTCCTTTTGCAGCTTACCTTTATCGTATGTCTTTGGGCGGGGACATAAACTCAAACCATTCGATAACAGTTTATTTCTGCCTCTATAAGTTGTACTTTTGAGAGATTAAATACTGTGTTAGTAACAGTTTAAGGAATTTTCGTTGTGGATTGTTTAAGTTTCTACCTTTTACGGCGATTTTTCTTCTTATTTTTAGGAGAAGTTTCGTTAGTTGAAGGTTCTTCAAGATAGTGATTTGGTTGCACTTTGAGTCTTTTGAGTTTTCTTTCTCTAACTTTGTTTAGCTTTACAGAGAGTCTCTGTTGATCGTTATTTAATTTAGAGTAAAACGTTTTTAATTGTTCCTTTGTGGAAAGTGAAGATAACTCTCGTTTTAGTTTTTTTATGGTCGCTGATTTGACAACATATTGATGGTTTAAATTTCCCGTAAGAAGGGCTATGAGTTTCATGGACGCATCGTGGATTATTTTACTCCATCATGTATTCAATCTGTTAGAGATATTGCCAATAAGTTGGGGCTTGACATGAATTTGAAGACATTTAGTGAATGTGTTTGTTTCTTGTAAATGGTGTAAGAGAGTGCGATGGTGTTTTAGACAACGTAAGGCGTTGGTTTCATTGCGTAAAATGTGAGTGTTTTCTCTTTTGAATGAGACAGCGTCTCCATACAACTAATTCAGCAATCAGAGAAAGACAAGATGAAAGAAACGCGAATGTATACACAAAAGATACATAAAATACGGGAGAGAAAGGGTGTTAGATAACACCAATGGTAGATCGAGATAAACGAGGTTGATAACATAAAGAATACAAACCATATGGCAAATAACAGTCTTTTCAAGTGGACTGGATCCAGCAAGGGATCGCGGGTGTTAATTGAAATAAATGCAACAAACTGACAACGAACAAAACCAAAATGATAAATAACAGTATACGAATTAAATGCTTTTGATGACAGCTGGACGGGAGAAGATACTGGGGTTTGTCAGTTAGTTTGTTCGTTTTCAGTTTGTTGCATTTATCTTAATCAATCCCTGACACACGCGATCCCTTGCTGGATCCAGTGCCCTTGAAAAGACTGTTATACGCAATCCCTTGCTGGATCCAATGCACTTGAAAGGACTGTTATTCGCCATACGATCTGTGTTATATATATATATATATATATATATATATATATATATATATATATATATATATATATATATATATATATATAAAGTGTATCCGCTCGGCACGAATCCCAATGTCCACAACTTTTTAGGTAATGTGCTATTAGTCGAGAGTGTATGGGCTTTGCAGCATGCAACCAAGACAATGGATTCAGTAACACACAAACCCTGGTGTATGTGTATACACACACCAGGATATATATATATATATATATATATATATATATATATATATATATATATATATATATATATATATATATATATATTTATATATTTGTTATACTAAAAAAAAATTCTTTATAAGATACTGCCTGTGCTAGCCGATGTAGCTGAAATTTGGGGCTTTAGTAATGTACATAACATTGAGAGGGTGGGTACAATCTACTGCAAATACATATCGGGACTGACAAAATCTAATGCAAATAGTTTTAATTTGGGAGAATTGTGGAGAAACAATCTTAAATCAACTTACAGTATGAAGTCAAGAAAATATTGGTTGAAAATACTCAAATGTCTGACAGTGGACTTCCTAGACTCTGCCAGGGCTGAGCAAATCCCATAGCCCGACGTCCCGGACTAGTCATTTTTGAAGTCGGGCAAGTAAAATTTTCCAAGTCGCTAGTCCGGGACAAGTGCTTTTTAAAAAAGTCGGGCTAGTCCTTATTTTCGTGCTTTAATCACTATATCTACCTTTATTTGGCCAATCATGCCCTCCGGGCGTACTGAATACTTGATTCTACTCCTCTTCGTGTATACATTTACATCCTGTTACCGCTTGACTGCATATTGGGCTAAGCGACCAAA
The DNA here is from genome assembly GCA_029931535.1 of Margaritifera margaritifera. NCBI lineage: Eukaryota > Metazoa > Mollusca > Bivalvia > Unionida > Margaritiferidae > Margaritifera > Margaritifera margaritifera. Next base: position 694,415 of record JAQPZY010001003.1, on the reverse strand, counting down.
TTATCGGCAAATCAAGACACGTCAAACAAAAGAAAGCCAGTATGATCAATTAGTAGTGTTTTAAGCGGCTTTGTAGCATTGAGTTTACTCAAGCCAGATTATCACGAGCCGCTTACTATGATTTTAATCCAGCAGTCAGTGTAATTAAATTAATGAAAGGTTCTTTACCGACATCAGTGTTGGTTTCTTTTATGAATTGATTAAATGACAGTAATGATTCTTTAATTTTTAATTGATTATACAGATGATTAACTTCCACGTCCGATATTGCGTTTGAAGCGAAACAATTACGCTAATTAATGAGCTGTCTCTGTTCGTATTTAAAAGAGAAAATATACGTTATGATCACTTTAGAAGTAGTTGTCAAGCAAGTTGATAGTTACTCTGTGGATAAATTGAGTTTGCTAAATTATTTTCGCAAGGAAGGTAATAACGGCGATTTGGAGAAGGAAAATTTGTTTGAAAGTGGAGGGATAAAACCTAAGACTGATACTGAGTGTGCGGTAGCTATTTCTCCAAAGAGACATAAGCAACAATCTGTGATGGCAAAAAATGTCAAATATGACACTACTAAGAGACAGAGTGGTTGTGTAGGTGGCAGACATATATATGGACTTTTTTCAAATCCATCAGCTAAAACATATATATATGAACCTGAAGAAGACAAATGTATAACAACCAATGTTTTTGAAAAATAAAATTCTTTTAAGAAATAATTATGTTGTATATTATTTCGTTTGTTTTTTCTATGGATTAAGAAAATACAATCTTAATACATATAAAAGCCTATGAAGGTACAAAGGCGGTTAATAGAAAACTTCATTTTAATTCTATTATATAAAGTATAATATATAATCCATAATCTATGGATTAAGTACATACATCTCATCAAATCTCGGCAAGTGATTACCATTTTAGGACCAGTGAAAAGTAAGGTGGGACTAGTGAAGAGTAAGGTGGGACTAGTGAATTTTCTGAAACCACTTGTCCTGGACTAGTGGTTACAAAAAAATTTGCTCAGCCCTGCTCTGCTATAATATGCAATTGCAATGGTCGAACTTATCCAGCTGTAAATTATGGTTTCATTAAATTAAACATCTATGTATTCTTTAAGGTTTTGGAGAAGCTTGCTACGGGTAATGTAGATGTTTTTAATGTTTCAGAATTTTTTCAAGCAAATATGTTTGATATTGCTAAAATAATGAAATGGATAGATTAAAAGGTCAAAAATAATGAAGTTGGACTTTATTTGAGAATTATATCTAGGTATTATAGAAAACGTATTGCACCTTAACCTCCTTTGCAAACTTTAAATGTAGTTATCTCAACATTAGGGGGAATTTGGGTAGATATAATCAAACGTCATGATAGAATAGGCCTCTTTTGTGAAAGTAATATTGAAACGGCATATCATTTTGCACATGAATGTAGAGCTTTTGAATTGCCATGTAAACTGTGATTGTCTAAATATCTTTATATATACCCTTTAGAGGAGAATTTTCCATCAGCTCTGCAAAGCAGAAGTAAATATACACTGAACCGGAAATGTAAAGTTTTATTATACGCACTTAAAAATAGAAAGAAGCTTCAATAATCTTGTACACTCTGATGCATAATAACTATATAGCTCATTATTTGTTAATATATATATTTTCTATCTCACTCACATGCTTGTTATTTGTATATTTTAAATATATTGTGTAATTTGGGACTGTGGTCCACATTACATCACTAAATACTTTTAATCGGAAATTCTTAGGCTATTTCTGCGAGATAAAAATATGCCTCAGATGTAAGTAGGCGCAGTAATTTACAGAAATATCGTCATAAATTTTGTTCGCCGGTAATTTTTCCGTAAGAAAAGAAGTCGCATTCTATTTTAACTACCTCTGATATTTCTACGATTAGATTAATTGTAGGATTGATCGAGAAGTAACGAATGAAATAATATTTTGATGCATTCGCAACTTCTCGGTCAATCCTTGTTTCGTCAATGGCCGAGGTGGTCTTAATGCACCTATAGGCATACATTCGAGGTATGATCCGTAAGATTGACCTCGAAGTTGCAAATGTAAAGACTTTATGAACATAGTTAAATTCGTTTAAAACCCAACTAATTAGCTTGGAAAGAAGCACGGATGACACCAATAACTTCTGAATAAATATTTTCACGCAATAAAACGTTTAAACGCATGCCATTGTTAACCGCATACATTTTGTTTCCTTTTGCCCGTTGTTTGCGAATATAAACAAATAATTTACACTAATTTGGAGCGCATTTCTTAGCGCTTGCCATGACGGAAACACGATCTAAAACAGATCGTGCTTTCTTGTCAGACCGTGCTTGATGCCGTCGTGCACGTGTCCCATAGTAGAAGCAGGCAGTTAGTTTCAATGGCCACAGTCCATTCAGTTGTAAATTGATACCTCATTTTACTTGAATTTGAAGTTGCGAATTTGAACCCCAGATAAGCTTTGACTTTATAATTAACTAATAGGTCCAAGTCAGACCGTGGTTAATGCTGTCGTGCACCTGCCCCATAGGAGCACTGGCAGTTAATTTCAATCGCTACCGTTTATTCAGTTGTTAATTAATGCCTCATTTTACTTCAGTTTGAATCCACAAAATACAGACGACCAAGGTCCCATCCACAAAAGGCGTATACTCACTGGCGCGTCATTCTATTGAAACCTAGATAAGCTTTAATTTTATAAGTAACCAATAGGCACACAAGGACTTAAATCTTTTGCATTGTAACTTATAGCAGAAATATTTAAAAGGATTTTCTTAATTCAGAAAGAGGCCACCTACAATGGCAAAATTTCATACACCTCTTTAATGGAAAATTAATATAAAGACGTTTTAATTCATAAATATTTTCTTTTCTTTAACTAGCCCAAGACCTGCCTCCAACCGAGAATCCAGATCTAGATGTTGGTTTTGGCGATCCATATGTTAAAATCTTGTTAGATCCAGTGGTGGACGAGCGAGCACGACAATCTTCTGTCAAAAGAAAGACTGCCAATCCATTCTATAACGAATATTTTAAATTTCCCGCCACTTACGATGACATCAGAACGAGGACACTTGTTTTTCAAGTCTTCGACTACGACAAATATTCCCGCCACAAATCAATTGGAGAAGTTAAAATAGATTTATCTAAGGTGGAAACCAGCAACAGCGTGGAAATGTGGTGTGATATTTTAAAACAACAGCAGGTACATGTCACATACAGACATTCTACAACCCATAGGTGTCTTTCTATTCGCTGTAGATGAGAGAAAGAATAACAAAAAGACGTATGTGTATATGTACGAGCGCATCTGCGTTCGTACTGATATATGTGTGTATGCAAGTGACTGTAGTAATGTAGCAAGAAGGAGAATGGTTGTGTCGGTATTTGGAAAATTAAGTTAATAAGCAGACACGCCAGGGGTTCTTATGCAATTGAAATAATCAAATTAATCATCTATTTCCCGACTCGGTGCCATCTGCAAATAATACACTGAAGCACATCCGAACAGTGTATAGTAAACGCATTTTATGTGAAGGAAGCCCGATTTATATTAAATTTCAAGGTTCAGCTGCTTCAATTATAGATACATGAAAGGAGTTTCCCAATCTTCGTTTCAGCTTCTGCCTGTCCTAGGGATTTCAAGTGCAGAAATGAAGGCTGTGAAAAAATTTCTTATGAATGTTACGACACTTGTCCTTTCTATTAAAACCTATCTAAAATTGAATGCTGATTTTAAGTCTAAAAATCTAAAAATCGAGACCTAAGGGAATTAAAATATCGGATCTTGTGGATAATTATTAAACTTCGTATAAAGACTATATTGTTTACCTCCAATAATTATAATGTCTGTCTAGAATCTTAAAGTGTTGTTTCTATTTTATTGCCCCAATTGCTTGCAACTGGGCATCTTGATTTGATCCTGTCTGTCAGTACGTACTTCGGTTCATTCCTCCGTCCATCTGTCTCGAGAAGCCTGTTAGCAAAATTGCACAACATCCACCTAACGTAAACAAATTAAAGTATGCTAGCATGTTTGAGGTCATTACAGCAATTAATTTCTCCTGAATATTTTGCACATTTTTTTGGACTTAGACGTTTCTGACAAAACACTTTCTTAAGAAGACTAAGCAAAAACTATTTGAGGTAGGCAACTGAAATTTGATAGACATATTTTAATTCATATATAAATGACCTGATTAGAAATTTAGGCCATTACAATAATTTTCCATTTTTTTTTTACATATCTTTTAAATTTTTCGATTGATAACTTGTTAACAAAAAACATTGTTAACACAATGAAGCAAAAACCTAGCATAGTAGACTAGTAAAATTAAGTAGGTACATTTGTTTTCGTATATAAATGACCTGAATAAATTTTCTTACTAGTACATCAATATTTTCATTGTTTACACATTTTTTAATTTTTGGATGTAGAGTTGTTTTTACATTAACCTTGTTAGCACAATAAAGTGAAAACTACTAAAAGTCGACAAATGGAACTGAGTTCGCATATTTGTATGCATATCTAGATGACCCAATTAATTTTCACGCGATTGTAGCAGCTTTAATGATTTATAACTTTTTGGACTTAGCAGATTTTAGTTTTCAGCAGGGGTATACATGTTTTACAAACACAAATCTAGTTGAGGCCAAATTAGAATATTTTGGTCCATATTTATAATATAGGCCCCAAGTAATATAGCGTAAGCACAATAGGAGTTGTAAGGGCCGGCCCCTATAACTGCTCATTATTAAGCCAAATTCTAAATTATTAAGGATATATCAAATTGGGATAAGCATTTTGTTATTTTATTCAATAGGTGAAATCCTTCCATTTCTGTTGCTGATTGGGGTCTGTTTACTCCTATGTTGTATAATGGCATTTCATGACTTTTATAATACAATCAAATTCTCTCTCTCTCTCTTTCTCTCTCTCTCTCTCTCTCTCTCTCTCTCTCTCTCTCTCTCTCTCTCTCTCTCTCTCTCTCTCTCTCTCTCTCTCTCTCTCCTTTCAATTTAACGGTTTCTCTGGTTTCATTATCCTTCTTTGCCACACTATTCCCTGAACGTGTGCATATTGGGTGAGGTTGAAACATCGACTCCTACGATCTCATCACTTTTCGTATTTACACGTTCCAACTGTACTTTAATGTTTCGAACTCACTACCAGAATGGTGCGTGTTCAAATCCTGCCCTGACCAGGCCACGTCGGCCGCCATGGTGTATACCTAAGCAAGAGACTTTGCTCCCATTTTCTCAACACAATATAGCCTTTCATGTATTGATCTTCCGTTAATTAATCAACCAATCAATCAATCGATGAAAAACAGTTGCATACTAATATGGATCAATGCACATAAATCATAGGAGACCTATCACTGAGGACTAGGATTATCTTTAAATGAAAGTAATTTATGTGTTACTTTTTAATCTATCTATCTATCTATCTATCTATCTATCTATCTATCTATCTATCTATCTATCTATCTATCTATCTATCTATCTATATATATATATATATATATATATATATATATATTGTTAAACTAGTGTTTTATGGTGTCTTATAAATTTACATGGGAGTATAAAATGTTCATCCACTCCTTCACAGTAATAATAATAATAATAATAATAATACCAACAAGAATAGTATTATTGTGACAATTATTATTAGTATTATTGTTTCACGTCGTTGATATTGATGCAAGATTCAATTAAATAACGCATCTTAATTTCTTTTATTTAAAAAGACAACCTCATTTTTATTTGTCAACGTTCATTGATTTTACGCAAAATATATACCAAATATTAGTATATTAAACAAGTGTTGTTACCATTTGACGGAAAGTAGACTAACCGAGACATATTGGGAAGCGCGAAATTGTTATGCAACCTGTTGCCTATTACATGGAAAGAAAGCTAAACATCATTGTGATAGAAGTCAGATCCTTAAACTACGTCCAATCTACCCTATAAGATTCTTAAATAGTCGCATTGGAGGTCATCCGAATAACTTTTGGTATTATTTGGCTTTCTTCAACAAGTCGAGATCGAGTAAAATCAAAAGTTCATACAGGCACGACGTCCAATAAATTGTAATTTTGTAGGTTTTTACTACGTAGATTGACTCGGCGTTAGACCCTGTCATGGAGATCACAACACTCTGAGCTTGAGTTTCAAACTGAGTTTTCACAATCAACCAGTTCGAATCTACCCCACAAAATGACGTTATTTAAGATTGATCGAACAAAAACTCCTAATCCTAAGCTCAAACACAGTTCAAAGACATTTATGATTTCCAGGCCTTATGCTAATCTGACTGATTCAACATGTATGTATCTGTAGCATGCAGGTTCACACTGATATTCAGATATTCCTCGCGGTCAGCGGTTTACATTTTCTGTCAAATGTATCCAAACTTAGATAGTCTGATTAGGTACCTGTATCATCCATAACTGGGATTTGCTGTCAATCATCTTGTGTACATACTAGTTCTTGAAATTAACCGCGGGGTAAAATATTCCCACACGCCAGCATTCACTATAATATAACCAGCCTTTCCAACCTAATTATCTCAACTCAGTACATCCATAATATATTGAAATAACACACATTCTCTCTTAGGTCCAATTATGTCTGTCATATTTCATAATGCCATCAATATATAAACTGAACAGTCTTTTGATGTGTGTTTTTGCAGGACTATACCGACTACGGGGAATTGTTGCTGTCACTCAGTTATCTCCCAACGGCGGAAAGACTGACTGTTGTTGTCATGAAGGCCAAAGACCTTAGAGTTCCTAGCACCACATCTTCAACAGGTTAGTATAAAGACTGACTGTCGTTGTCATGAAGGCCAAAGACCTTAGGGTTCCTACCACCACATCTTCAACAGGTTGGTATAAAGACTGACTGTTGTCGTCATGAAGGCCAAAGACGTTAGAGCAGTGGTCCCCAACGCAGTGCCCGCGGACGCCATGGCGCCCGCTAAGGTTTTTTGTGTGCCCGCGGAAGAGGTTATACGGAAAGAGGTTATAATGAATAATGAAAAAAAAAAAGGGTTAAGTTAATTGGTTGGTGCCCGCCACTCTCTCATAAACTCACAAATGTGTCCGTAGGCACAAAAATGTTGGGAACCCCTGCCTTAGAGTTCCTACCACCACATCTTCAACAGTTTAGTATAAACAGAATACCTTACATGAGAACTCGTTTCGAATGAAATTTATGAAACGAGTTGAATAATTTAAATCTTTTCCTCGACAAGGTTAACAAAAGATAGAGATTATTTGACTCGTTGCATTCATTTAATTTGAAATGAATACAAATGTAAGATTCTATTTAGAATATGACGACATATACTGTTTTTATTTTAGGAAATTGTAACATAGTGCTGGTGTGATGAAATGACTTTGCAATCGTAACATAGTGCTGGTGTGATGAAATGACTTTGAAATCGTAACATAGTGCTGGTGTGATGAAATGACTTTGAAATCGTAACATAGTGCTAGTGTGATGAAATGACTTTGAAATCGTGACATAGTACTGGTGTGATGAGATGACTTTGAAATCGTAACATAGTGCTGGTGTGATGAAATTACTTTGAAATCGTAACATAGTGCTGGTGTGATGAAATTACTTTGAAATCGTAACATAGTGCTGGTGTGATGAAATGACTTTGAAATGCTCTAATGAGTTTTGTCAGATAGATAATTCTTTGTGTTAAGTTCCACGAATCAATCTAGTCTATCGTTAATGTTAGCCAGTCACATTACAGGGATTTTATCCTGTAATTTTTTGTCATTTGTCATGCATCAACCAATTAAAAGGCATCCGAGGCATTGTTCTTTAGTGGCGCCACTACTTTGACACAGAGAACAGTTTTTATGTCAGTTGCCAATATAAAAAAACAGGCGGTGCCCCCCCCCCTCCACAGGCGCCCAGGGGCAATTGTTCCAATTCCTCACCCGACACCCCACCCCCTTCGCGCCGCCTCTAATCCAGCCAGTAGAACTCGAGCAGCTGGGTATATAAACGGATGCTGAGAGCATATAGTTGAAAGTTAGCTGCTGAAGAAGTTAGAGCGAAGAAAGAGTGAGAAGAGAATGAGCTAAGGTGGGTTGGTATAAATATACTAGAGGGTTACCTGGACAAGGCTAGTTGGGGGGGGGGGGGGAGGGAGGAAATGGGTTTGGTATTGTTCTAAGGCTATTTTGCATATTTTTATTTAATAAGGAGTTGTGATTGCCTTGATAAGGCAGGAGAACACGATAACTTCGGAATATATTTTGGTTATTTTCAAAGATTTCTCTTACGGTAATGTACTTTCCCGTATACGTCAGGCGTCACGGTAGCTCAGGATACCCTCACCACCTTGGACATAGGCGTCCTTGTGTGCGCGAATCACAGCTAAAAGAATCGGAGTAAATCACCCTCCAGATTTTTACACGCCCGACAAACATCATAGGGAAAATGAGCTGCACCAGTTCTGCATAAGGGTTGTGTGGTAGCTCCAGAGAGTCAAAACATTTTGGCCCATTTTCAAAATTATACATTGTTGACTGTTTCAACCATTTTGTCGATCCAAATAAATCGGGTACGAACGTGAAGACTGTAGCACTTACCATGCCGACACGTTACAATACAGTCGATTGCCTCAATCGTTACGCCTTTGCCTTGCATGACGTCTTGAAGTTATTTGTGACGTCATGGTGTGTTATTATACATGATACATCTGCAAAATTGTGACATAGCTATATAATAGCAATTGCATTAGTTGGTAAATATAACGAGGATATCCACTGGTCAGAACGTAACCATTTGATCAGGCTTAGCTGCGTTTACTTTTGGATAAACTGTGTGGAGAACTACTTTATACCAACTTGTATAAATAGAGTCACATGTAAAGTAACCAATGTAAACACTGGCAGACACACTGCATGCCTTCGAAACGAAATAAATTTTTTCTTCTTCTGAAAATAAAATAAATTGTGCTTGACAAAATCAAATAACAAATGGTCGTAATTGTTTCTGAAAAAAATTCATTCTTTCTTCGATTGTATTTGATATAAATCTGGATAAAAATGTTGCATCTACGTTAGGTTAAGGTCAGGTATTCTGCATGCAACTATTGTGTTCGAAATGGCATAATTCTGAAAATATTTGCTAAATTTCCCATATGAGATACATTTTATACATGGAGACACTAAACACATTGACCTATCAATATCTGACGTGTCATCTGAAGTGGACGATATTTCAGAAGCTATCAAGCATTTCGAATGAACCATCTAAACTTTAGTCACTTACTAGTTGAACAGTTGGATGACCACAAAACAAGACGATTTTAATCTCTCAAAGAGGAAGGATAACCAGAAACCAAAAGGATTTATATCTATAAAAGAGTGAGATCTTTTAAGCAGACCCCTGTCTCAGAACTGGGAAACTCAAAATCAACCAAGAAAAACATTGGGGTTACAACACCTTCAATGGGGCTGGTTAAAAATGAAATTAAAACTATAGGTAAATGGATATAGGGATTGGGGGGGGGGAGGTCAAAAGACTAATAATATAACACTTGGACCCCTAGTCCTACAATATATGACGCCCACCCTGATAGTCACGATGTAGGGGTGGGAGGTAGGTCCGTCTTTCCCCCCATCGTAACTGTCAGGGTCGATGTCTTACTTTGTATGACTGCTTGACCCCCATTACTATAACCATATACCGATAGTCTCATTTCATTTGTAAAGAGCCCCTATAAGTTAGCCTAGCCTTCGGGCGTTATTTGCCATGTGATTCAGCAACTGACAGTTGCAAGAAACTCAAAATTGTTCATAAAAACAGGAAGGAACTACTTATGTATTCATGTGCCCGTCTTGTGTTCTTTGACAATATTTCTTAACAACCGTTAACATATTATTCTGGTATTTATTTTTGAGATTCGTTACTATTTCTATAGATATTTGTGATTGTAAGAATTTGACTTCATATTTTACCGGATGCATGAATTCATAAAGCTCGAAAATCGATTACATACTATGTCTGTATGACTTTTGCTTCTCTGCGGCCGTTAATGCAGTGTATAATTTTTTTTAAAAAAAGGTTTCCTTTATGACTTCATGAATCCTGTACAGTATGAAGTTCAGTTATGAAATTAACCTAAATACAGCAGTTGGCATGTTAAGATACATAAAATACACATTGTTGTTTGACAATCTAAATACAGAAGTTGTCATGTTAAGATACACGAAATACATATTGTTGTTTGACAATCTAAATACAGCATTTGTCATGTTAAGATACACGAAATACACATTGTTGTTTGACAATCTAAATACAGCAGTTGTCATGTTAAGATACACGAAATACACATTGTTGTTTGACAATCTAGGTATGACGACTCTTGACTTTATCTTTGCATAAGAACATTTTCCATTATGTAGATAACTTTAGAACGATTTCTTGTTATCAAGTAATTTACAACTCTTGATACAAATGGTGCTTACAATTTCATGCCATTTGAATGAATCTTATGAACATTTATTCCCCATTTTCATCAGCATTATACCCCAATTACCGCTGTTTGCCTTTTTATATCTATTTTGCTTCCTTATTTTCTTTATTTCCTTTTTTGCAAAGTCTTAGTTTTCTTTATCTTTCCCTAGTCTAATATTGTATAAATAAGTTAACATTTTAGGTGTGTTTTGTTGGGGCGGGGGCGGGAGGGGGGTGAATCGTTTGCCGACTTGCACGCTGACTTCAAGACTTACTTGTATATTCACTTACCTACGGTCTTACTTCACATGTTTCATTTACATAGTCAATGTGTTCTTACTATATAACACTTTAAAACTTCTACCTATCTTAAACAGACACTTATTCCAGGTCACTTTTACAAATAACTTTATAATTAACCTTCTGCACAGTAGCCGTCAGCCAGAAAAGCCATATTTTTCACTTTCAGGAGCCTGCTCCTTAAGACAGTTTTTAATGTACTCAACCAATTGCTGAGCTGTTTTAAAATGGACATTCTGGTGGTGTTTAGTATAGGGTTCTGTTTGTATTTCTTGCCAACTAAGACACAGTCTCCCTACCCCCAAATGTTAAGTGTCAGGCAGTATCTATGATTTTGCTTTCTTGATTGCCGTCTTGGAATAAAATAGAGAGAATGATGTAATTTTACACATTTTCAGTTGTACAATTTTTCTCCGCTATGAATGGTCACTTTTAATTGTCTGCAGTGGCGTAGCGAGGGGGTAGGGGGTGGGCGACGAGGGCAGTGGCCCCGGGCGACACTTTCTAGGGGACGGCAATTTGGTAAGAGTACCGTATATATCATAAATAATACAAATGGAGTGGGGCATAATTTTGGTAGTTGGCCCTGGGATGCACTTTGCCTCGCTACTCCACTGAATGTGTGGGTACAATAGTATACTCATGGTGATGAATTGTTAAGTTTGATCGTTCGGCCACTTCTTCATCCGACACATCGTATTCGCTTGATTTCGGTCAAGATTTAAGTCAGCCAGTATTATTTGTGCAGCGAAGTACTTGATGCGTTTTGGTTTAAATCACGCTGCTTCATAGATGACAGAATTTCTGCTGAGTCAAGAAAAAAAAGAACATTTGAGCAAAATTCTTTCACTTTCATTCAATTTGTTCTTAGGCTGAAATTTTGTCAATACTTTTTCGATTCGTTATCGTATTTTTCGATTCATTCGTTATCGTATTTTTCGATTCGTTATCGTATTTTTCGATTCGTTATCGTATTTTTCGATTCCTTATCGTATTTTTCGATTCGTTATCGTATTTTTCGATACATTTGTAATAAATTTAGAAGAAGTATATTGAAGAAAATGTTGGGTGGGAATTCCAGATTAAAACAAAATATATGTTTCCATGAAATTAGAAATACTTGCTTTATGTTTTCTTTTTAGATCCCTACGTCCGCATTACATTGATAGTCGAGGGAAAGAAAGTAAAGAGGAAAAAGACGACCGTTAAAAAGGGGACACTTAACCCTGTATGGAATGAAGCATTGTCGTTTAATGTTCCAGCGGACCTTTTGCCGAAAGTTGTACTAGAGTGTCATCTCATAGATAATAACCTTATCCGGCAAGGGGACTTTATTGGATGCTGTGGCATCGGTCCTGAGCAAGACGGAAATGAAGGTCGCCATTGGAATGACATGATGCAGAATCAGAGGAAGTCAATGGCCATGTGGCAGCGCCTCCATAAGTAAAAGCTAGTAAAGTTTTGCGGAAATCTTTTCTCTTGGCCATTTAGTCATCCGTTTCTTTCTTGCGATGTACGCTGCAAAGCATTTATGACCGTGTTAGCAAGCTTTTTGTCATCAACTGTGCATTAAACATTTTTAAGGTGAAAATTTCGACATTTCATAGTATTAAACTAATTCGAAATTAATAATATAATGTTAAAAGAAGTTACAGTTTGAAATACTCACCTAATTTCGGAAGTGAAAAACGTATTCTTTCCTTCCTTCTGCCTGATATATTATTTATTGTTTCTAATAGTTTCATTTTTAGCTGTTTCTAATCATATATTGATTAGGAGAACAAATATATATTGTTGACGGGTCTCGTGAATTCATTCTACAAATTTATATAATTAAAAACCTATTTATTATATATATTAGCATTATAATTGTGAATATTTGACATGTTTTTTAACATGTTCACGTGGGTTTTTTTTCTCCTAAAATGTTTCACTGCTGTTGTACATTTGAGAAATCATACACTGATTTTCTGATCCGACGGACATTTTTCCGTAGGTATGTCTGTTTGATAGAAGCGTGCAATTTATCATGCACCACTTCTGTACTGGATAAGAGAAGAAATACTATATCTGCGGAGCGTATTTAGTAATGTTCTTGCCTATAGGTAAAGGAATGCAAAGAAAGCATAGGATGAATGCTATTAGGGAACATGAAGAAAACAAAAAAAAAAAAAAAAAAAAAAAAAAAAAACATACAAGGAGCTATTTTGCGATGTTTTTTTCATTTCATTCAGAAAAGTGAAATGTAAATACTAATCAATATCAAGCGAACAACATAAGTACTTGCTTGTTTTATGAATATATAACATGAATGTGTTGCTTACTTCAATCCTGAGATTCGAGATTCCCCGAGGGTTCACCACATCCGTAATAATCTGCTTCAGGAACTGAGTGTGAAAGCTGCAGACTTAAACGAAAGCTAATAAGTTTTTTAACTCGCCATTTTTTTTTTAAACATGGCTTTGCTTCCTTTTCTTAGAATAGGGAGCATTTTGAAAATATGTGTCGGCAAAGGAAATAAATATAGACAAACTGCTGAGCGTAAGGAATGCTAAAGAAGCGATAAAGTTGCTAAAATCTAGACGCAGTAGTAAAGCATTTCTTACATGCTTTGGACAGAAGAAAAAAAGAAAGAAAGAAAAAGAAAAACAAAACAAAACAAAACAAAAAAAAAAACCCCAAACAAAACATAAACAAAATTGAATTTTCTCTGAACAAAGAATTAAATTAATGAAGTTGCATTCCAAATGAAGTCCCTTAACGCTTTTCAATTTGGCCTTGGTCTGTTTCAATGATGTCTTTTCTTGTTCCCAGAAGCGAAACTGGCAAAGATTTTTCGTTGATATCGAAGAAATAATATTTCTCTCAAAAATTAATTTTATCAACGATATTATTTTCCTTAGGGGTCAACACTTCGGCGATGATTGGATGTTTGACACATTCCTTCACACCACCTTTTCTGACATTGTCTTAAGGTGTTTTAAAGATGTTACGTGGTTGAAATGCTGATTTTACCGCGAAATATTATCTACTACTACTCTAAATAGAAGTGAAATTATCTGCATTCCTCTTTCTACATCAGCTTTCGTTATTACGAATACTTATGTAAGCTACAACATGTCTAAATTACATCTATGTAGCTTATTCTTGCCTGTTTATTATCAATACACTTATTCTAATTATCGTATATACTCGCGTATAATTGGAGTCAAAATGCAAACAACATAGACCCTGATCTGCCGGCGCATTATGCGCCGGCAGATCAGGGTTTATGTTGTTTGTTCTACTGATTAGTCCTTACAAACTGCATAGACCCAGATCTGCTGGCGCATTATGCGACGGCAGATCTGGGTCTATGCAGTTTGCACTTGGTATTGTGTTTTACGCGAGTATATACGGTAGATCCGATCCACACTCATTAAGAATTTTCACTATTTTTAAATTACGGTGTGTACAAAAGAAGGGACAAGGATAAAATACACATCGGATATAACATATTAAATACACACCGGATGTGACAGATTAAATAAACACCAGATGTGACAGATTAAATAAAAACACCAGATGTGGCAGATTTAAACAAATGAAGACTTGTTGTATTATCTCAAGTCCTCTAATTAGGTGGCATGAATGCCATGTCAATTATGCTGAAAGTTTATTGTGTGTACTTAAGGGCGACATGCTAAGAAGAGGGTTGCTTTATTGCTCCGTCTAGTGAAAACACTATGCCCTTATTTAATAGAAGCATCCGTCATTCTTGTAATTTAAACTTAAGATCTCTATTTGACCTTTTTTCAATATAGATCTTAAAATCTTACACTCTTTTTTAATTCTCATTTGTTTGTGCATTCATACATTTTGTAATTCCCCTATTTGTCTGTTTTCTTGCACATTCATTTATTCGTTCGTTCATTCAATCGTTCTTTTACCTAATCCCTCAATTTCGCCCTAGGTATGTTTGTTTATTTGTTTGTACATTACATTTCTTAATTATATTAATTTCATTGATGACTGGTGCATTTGCAAATTTAATTATTTAAATCAATAATGACAGTCTAAGTCAAACAGTTCAGAAAAAGTTAATTGTCAGTAAAACTTCAACGCACAGTGATAATTAAATTGATACTTCCTTTGTGGAAAAATAATTAAGGAAGAGGTTTTCTTGACAATATATGCCAAGGAAATTAGTGAATATTTAAATCTCAAACTGTATGTTTTTAAAGTAAACGTTGCACATATGCCCCGTCCTCCCCCCCCCCTCTCTCTCTCTCTCTCTCTGTCCAGAATAAACAATGTTGATCGTGACCAACCATGTCTTATTTGTCATTGAGGAAACGACTTTGAAGTTTGTCTCAAAATTCTTTTCTTCTCTACACGAGAATCTTTTTTCACAACTAAAGATTGATTTCTTGCAAAGAATGAGACATTTTTGAGGCTTTTGACATTCACTTTTGGAAGACCACAAAACGGCTTGACAAATTCATTCATTTTATTTCCTAAGTGATTAATATAACATTCATCGTCCGCTACGAAGATTGACATTCTTGTGCGATTTATGGTCAATTTACTGATGAAGTGTCCATTGAAATGTTCCTAGCATGTATGTTCTGCATAAAATGTTATTGACAATGAAAACACCAGCCATTGCAACTTTTCTTACGAGGAGTCATATCTTTCATCATATGAATAGTGGAAAATGTTTTGAAACGTTTTATTATATCATTGACATGAAGTGAAAAATCAGTTACATCAGTTCACTGAAACTAAAATAGCGAAAGCATAAAAGATAATTTTTTTATACTTTATCACAAAGTTGCAGTAAAAGTTTGTTTTTCGACACGCTGGACCATTCGGACTTTCACTATAGCAATGAGAGGTCGCAGTGAGAGATTGCCTTGTTGGTACTTATGACGTCACACAAATGCTATGCGCGCCGGAAGTAAACAAAAACTCCCGATTAAGTCGTGGGTAAAGTTCTGTCTAAAAACATTGTTCTATCGGCTCTATCGTTCTATGACTCAAATCATATCATGAACAAGTAAAATATACACTGAACTGCAATTTTAAAGGAAAAATCAGGTGTAAGGTATGCACTCAATCGATAGAGTTCATTTTATATATTACAGTTGTAATATTTGAGCAAAATTGGTCCACTAGTTTATGAGAAATAAGTCTTTTATTTCACAATTTTTCCAAACATAGGCGGTTCGACATTTTATCGTAGAGGGCGGTAAATTTGTGACGTGAAACCGGCGCTTCTGGTGCTTGCTGTGTTAACGCTGTCAGGTCTGTTAAACCGGACCCGATTGTCAAGTGTGTGTACAGGAGAGAGAGAGAGAGAGAGAGAGAGAGAGAGAGAGAGAGAGAGAGAGAGAGAGAGAGAGAGAGAGCACTTGTGTATACTAGTAATTCAGTGCTAGTAAGTGAGCTCGCTTTATTTTCAGTCATGTAATCCATACTGTCCTAAATGACTTAAAATAAAATCTGTAACATGTTGTAACGGACGCATGACGAGTGAAGTTTATTTGCAAAGGACCTGCTATATCCTTGATCAATTCTTTGACGGTGTTTGTGAAAAGCAATTCAGCTTGTTAAGTGGTAGGTCTTCTCACATTAACTAATAAGGCAAATAAAAGAAACATTGCACTAAGAGTATTCGTGTATTTTTAATACATAAATGAACTTATTTATTAACAAAATTATTTTTCTTAATCTGTCACTGACAATTAAAGGATTTCAAATGAGAAAAATGGAAAAGTGGATCTTGTATGGATATAGTATAACTTATGAAGAATTGATTTACCGCTTGTGAAAATGTAGACCTCTCGTGTGTACATATTTGTTACAAAAAATATCCATCTTGGTAAACAAAGTACTGAAAAATAGTAAATACACAATACTGAAGCAACCTGAGGAATGAAGATTCGTATGCATACATATATAGCCCAAGCATTATCACCAGGGAGATGTACAGGAAGTGAAAGGGAGTTAATTTAGTTTGTCTCAGAGTATCTAGATGGAGGCAACATTGCGCGGTCTTCTGATAATTAAATTTCGACCTTTATATTGATTATCTAATAAGGCACAACTTTGATATTTGGTTCAATAAATTATAATTGAATGATGATTAATGCAACGATAATACGTTTGAAGGCCGGATTTTCACTTTAAGTACATTTGAACGGTCTAGTTTGGGTGTTGTTCCTTCTTGAGAACCTTGCCAATAGGTGCAGCGTACCTGAGCTACAGCATCTTAATAAACGCATGATACGCCAAGCCTGACACTGAAGGAATATTGGGCTACACAACTGAAGTAACTGCTTAAAATGATCCATTTAATTTATAACGTGCAGTTTGTTATAACTCTGCAAAATAATCTTGTTGGAACACACATTACGTATACATATTTTTAGACACGCATTTTTAACCCGTCTTGCTTTTGTGTTAGAATAAACTACTTGTGTCTCTGAAGCGACACGCGTATCGCTTCACCCCTCCATTGCCATGCGTTCCAACCAGACAATATAGATATTTTCTGAAATTATACGAATTTTTTTGATTTGGTTTGGTGTTTTACGTCACGTCAATGCATGAAGGTTACATCGTGCTTTGCCCAATGAGACACTAGGGTAGCGGACACAGGCCCATCATATGGCAGGATTCAAACCCGCACCCTTCTGGTCGCGAGTCGAGCAAGCATACCACTGAGCCCCCGTGGCTCTGTAACTAGATGAGAAAGAAAGATAGAAAGGAATTGTGCAATTTCTAATATTTCAAAAGTTCATTATATTTTAAATACCAAAGAGTATGTTAACATTTACATTTAATTAAGTGTGCAATACCAGTATTGGATGTTCTTTGTCATAATTTATACACACGAGTCTTTAAAGGAGTCTGAAAATATAAATGTTATAAATATAAACATTTATAAATATAAATATAATATAAACATTTATTAATATCTAGAAATGTTGCATGATACTAGTAGGAGAAGTCCTCAGTCATGAATGAGATATCTGTAATAAAGACAAATAATTAAACGGACATATTAAATGGAATAATTTCATTTGTTGTCGTAAATATGTATGAATTAAATGGACATATTAAATGGAATAATTACATTTGTCGTCGTAAATATGTGTCATTTAAGTGGACATATTAAATGGAATAATTTCATTTGTTGTCGTAAATATGTGTGAATTAAATGGACATATTAAATGGAATAATTTCATTTGTTGTCGTAAATA
Organism: Margaritifera margaritifera; assembly: GCA_029931535.1. Lineage (NCBI taxonomy): Eukaryota > Metazoa > Mollusca > Bivalvia > Unionida > Margaritiferidae > Margaritifera > Margaritifera margaritifera. The sequence goes on along the minus strand of JAQPZY010001003.1, from coordinate 676,357 downwards.
TGTGTTATACAATCATAAATGTTATCTTCACATAGTTTTCTTCATATTGTGTAACCTCATAATATCTACCTTGAATGTGAGCAAAGAATGTTACGTTCCTTTCCGACAGTTTCTTTTGAAATACGGTTTTGCTAGCAAAAGCGAATGCCAATAAGCAGCACTGTGACAAAGTATTCCATACATTTCTACATTTTCGTCGGGGTATGTTTCAAAGATCCCACACATAAACATGCACCAATGATTCTTGTAGTGTAGTGATGTAATTTAAGGGAGATAAGCAGGTGAGGGACCTGTCACATCTTTCCCATATTAGACTTACGTCAATTGTGTCTTTATGCGTATCTCCTTGTCTTTGTTGTCCGTTAAACTGATAATGTTTTATCATGAAGCTTTTAAAAAAAGAACAGCGGTGAACAGAGTTGTTAAATCCGATTTATTTCTCTGATGATCAAAATGTAATTGTGCCTTTTCTATTACTCTTGTACTCGTAGCCTCGGTTGTCCCTGCTGTTGAAACGTATGCCAGATTCAATACAAGGTACAGTTTGGTTATCCCTCGGTTTTGTTTATTTTGTATTTAGGCAAATCTGAAAATCATTCCAAATTGTAAGTAAAATGTATTCAGCAAGGCAATATTTTGCAGCTCTACATTCATTTGCGCGGTATACATAAGGTGTATGAAGATTCTGCAACCTTGACTCCTCTTCGGATTGAAAATAAAATAGATAATAGAAGTGGACAGCTCTAGTACTGCTTTCCAGATGAGGGCTCCCCGTTAATTAGTTTAGTAACTTCCCGGGAGTATCTTTTCTCTCTAATTGTGCTAACCGTGGCCTTGAACATTTCCTTTTGCACCTCTTCGCTGTATTTTCTAGCTGGTTGGAAATGCCCGTCTGCCCATGTAAGTCACAAATATCGATTCTGCTCGAAAAGGTATTTGGTAGAAAACAAATTTTATATGGGTTCTGATACAAACAGATTAAATTCAATGGTGATTATTTTCTGTCAAAATGTGACTGAGCCATTGCCGCGTTCGACTTGGCGGCATGTGAGTTACATTTGTGCTTGATAAATTGTTAAGGACCTAATATATTTAAGTCAACTGTGCAAAGGGATTTAATATAATTAATATCAAATAGATATAAGTGAAGGTTTATTTAAAAAATTGGGGGGAGGGGTCAAAAAATGGCTCAGTTTCGATCCTCGGTGGATATACATCTTTAATCTTAGATCTTAAACCACGATTTCCTCAATTATATAGTATGAACAGGAGCATCCTTTTCCTCATGACACATTATTGGTATCATAATTATGATGAAATATGTTGAAGGCATTATTATTATTATATTAAAAGCAACGTTCTGATATTCTTTCTTTGTGACTTTGTTGTAATTTTTACGCCAAGTACATCATATAATATGTCTCTAAGTGGTGTTTGTAATATAATGCAACGGTAGGTTTATTTTTATTTTTGTTGGTTTTAACGGCACTTTCATATCATGCTGACGAAATTGGCGCTAAGTGCGTTTTCCAAACAGAGGCAGCCGACCCAGGCTGGGTTGGGAGGGTATCGAACCCACGACACTTCGATTACGAGTCCGACGCTCCAACAACAGAGCTATCGCGGCACCCTGTATCGGTAGGTAACATATACAAGTGAACGGATATCAATAAACCTTGATTTTCCAATTCAGTACTTAATCTGAACATATATTTTTGCTTTGAAGGATATCGGATTGGAGACTCCGCTGCAAATAAGGTAAATAAATGCAACCATATATGGAATATTTCGCAGAGTTATTGATATTCTTTTCTATAAATGTATATTTTTGAGAAATCTTAAAATAAGTCTACAATATATAGACTAATTTATCCATGTAACAATATGTACAAAGGAACCTATGTGTGACGTGATTCGCAATCGACAGACGTTCAAATGGTTTATGTATATTTCAGTATGCAGTTAAAAATGAAAATGGCATATATATTCATGTAAAATGGCTCTATAACATTGTCAGTATATTCTGTAAGTCTGCTATATTTAACGTCTTGCTGTTTGATTTATTCTTGATATAAAAGCAATGAATGATGTAACAAATAAATCATTTTATTTCATCAACGTAGTCTTTCTTTTTTGTGTACTTTCTTTCTATAGCCTCTTCACAATTTATTTTACATGTTGAATTTAGTGAATTTATCCAATAATCAGAATAAGTCCGGGTGCATTTAAATATGAGACAAAACCTTAGACTCATTTTTAGGTAGTAATTTTTTTTAAAAGAGATATTTAAATTCAAATTTAATTTGTTGATGAATAAAAATAAACAGCATTCATAGTAAATGTCAAAACATGAAAACATGAAATACATATTGCACTAGTAGAAACCACATTTCTATATATGTACATGACACTTGTAAAGAATGGAACTATTATGTTATCTATATCATCAAAGGCATCCATACATAAATAGTCCAGTACATTCAGATTCCACACAAGCACACCAACAGTTGCGTAAGAAATAAATTTAGACACAGACAGTATCTGAAACAGTTTTTGGGAGCATTTTGCAATAATAACAAGAACTTCATCAGTTATGGTCCTCGTCAGAAATAACGAGAAATCTACTTTTTTTTTTTTTTTTTTTTTATTTAATAAAGGAAACGATTTAATGATTTAATGATAATTACAACATTACATAACGTATTGTCTCAAGGAGTAGCGAAGATTTTCGATTGAAAAGGACCAAAATGCATTTCTAATCTAATAATAGCTGTTCTGACATATATAGTTCATTCACAAACCAGATAATTTGAAAACTCAAGATTTTCTTTCAATATCTCTGTGTTGATACGTCTATCCACGCTCAGTAAGACCAATATAACCTGCTATCCACGCTCAGTAAGACCTAACCTTCTAACCACGCTAGTAAGACCAATATAACATGCTAACCACGCTTAGTAAGACCAATATAACCTTCCAATCACGCTAGTAAGACCAATATAACCTGCTAACGACGCTCAGTAAGACCAATATAACCTTCTAACCACGCTAGTAAGACCAATATAACCTGCTAACGACGCTAGTAAGACCAATATAACCTGCTACGTACTGAGTATAGTAAACGGACAGCGTTTGAAATATAGAATTGTTAGGAAAAGGTTGAATGTGCGTCATAGCTTGTATTGTAAATTTTTTGTCAATGTTTAATTATAATTGCTCACAATCCTCCTTTCGTATTATTGTTTATGCATTTTAATGAAACCTGGAGGTAGTGCTTTACTCTTCATGCCTCACCCCTACCCCTACTCCGCTGTGAAGGAGGAAGAGACAGCTATGTGGATTTAGATAATGCATATTATTAACTACTTAAAATGCCCAAATCGATCGCCTATCCATTCATATTCAGACTTACGTTTGATATAATTACCTATGCGTTTTAAATGCAATTAATGGAAGCGATTGCTATTCTGTCAAGGCTTGAAATGCAATTGGAACCAAATATTTCTGAAAGTGAGTGAGGTCGCAGTGTTATGTGTGTAGCCTTGAAATTTCGAGTATCTTTGAGAGTCAAGTGAAAAAGAGTTTTGAATTGTGAAAAAGGGGTCACCTCGTGCAGTTCTTAAACCTTAGATTGAGAAGAGTTCTAAAATATAGGTTTTACAACTCTGCCCTACCCCCATCTTCCCAATCCAATTTTCAAAGCCGAATGAGTATGCTTTAAATAGTGGGAATAACGTTCGATGGAAATTCTCCCACATGTGATTTGATACTTCTAATTGTTTAGAGCGTCCACTCCACTTCAATTTCGTCAGTATTTTAAAAATAAAAATTGATATATAGAACGCTAACAAAATAGAAACTAAAATTATCAAAAATCGAGCACACATAATTCTCAGTACAATGGGGGAAAAAAACAGAAGAAGCACAGATGCTTACATACTAGAGTAGTGACTGGGACTTTGATTTTACAGAATACCGTGATTGTTCAGAATACCGTGATTTTTCAGAATACCGTGATTGTTCAGAATACCGTGATTGTTCAGAATACCGTGATTGTCAGAATACCGTGATTGTTCAGAATATCGTGATTGTCAGAATACCGTGATTGTTCAGAATACCGTGATTGTCAGAATACCGTGATTGTTCAGAATACCGTGATTGTTCAGAATACCGTGATTATCAGAATTCCGTGATTGTCAGAATACCGTGATTGTTCAGAATATCGTGATTGTCAGAATACCGTGATTGTTCAGAATACCGTGATTGTCAGAATTCCGTGATTGTCAGAATACCGTGATTGTTCAGAATATCGTGATTGTCAGAATACCGTGATTGTTCAGAATACCGTGATTGTCAGAATTCCGTGATTGTCAGAATTCCCTGATTGTCAGAATACCGTGATTGTTCAGAATACCTCTACCTATGATATAACAAAATTAAACTTGTATTATGTTGTAGCCATATGCCTGCTGATCACGAAACGTAATGATGGAGATGTCATATCTTGGACCCAAAATGTGCAGCTGTTTCTTTTGTAACAATAAAAATTAATAGGAATTAACAAATATTACATAGATGTAGCTTAACGCATTGGCTTATATTTAATCATACATGACGATATTTTATGCAGAAGGATATCTTGAAAGGAACTGAGTTTACTAGAGTGAAATCTAACTCAGGGACGAGCTGATAGTAATATAACAAGCAAGCATGAAAAGGAGCAAATCACACCCTCTGCGACCCACAACCGACCGTATTGTTGACGACTCGATGATGAGGTAGCCATAATACTATAAGCAACGACCTTTTCACGAAAATTAATTGTACAATATATTAAAATGTTATTGAATGTGTTCCTCCATACAGCAGCTGAAGCTTCGTCTCGCCCGCTCTAGCACAAACATAAAAAAATATACCCAAATCAACATATCGTGTTTGTCTCATACCTTGATGTTTAACATTTGTTACGACCGTAATCAACAAATTTAGAATGTATTGTGGCCTTTAAAATAAAGCATTATTTAAAGTCCTGAACTATTTGAAACTACACGCATCTGTAACGTTATGTATGTTTCTCGGACAGGGTCAAACGAATTTGATTCGATGGTAGGTGTTGATAACTAAAATTGTTTCTTCATAAGTCCAGGTATAGATCATTCATTGATTTTCAGATATTAATTGATGGCACACAGTGTAAGTAAGAAATATTTAACTAGCGCTATAGTCGATGCAAGTAGGTCACAATATATTACCAGACGAGTAGCAAAGATATGGATAAAGCGATAAGCTTTTGCATTTGACTTACGATAACCAGACAAATTAATTTCCCTTGACTTCGTTGTAACGTTGAATTGATATAGTGTGTATATAAATGAAAACTTTATCGGCAGACCAATATATTTAATGATGACTGATGGAGAAATGTAGGTATATTTATTATTCTGAAACAATTATTTTTTAATATTTGTTTTACATAACTAAGGGTACATGCAATACAAAACCTCTTAAAAAGTTGCAGGCATGTGTGCATTACAGGTATGTGTGCATTACAGGTTTTTGTGCATTACAGGTATGTGTGCATTTGCTTGTTCCACTCTTTGAATATGTATTCCCAAGTAAGGTTCATTCCATAGAAAAACATGAAAAAAAAGTGTCCAGTCAACAAATGTCGATACATTTATAACGGATTGACTATTCAAAAATACACCAAATTTGTACATGTTGCAGATCATCGACTTAAATATACAGAGATAAGTACATTTTGGTAAGTAGATTCGTACAGTATCACACAATTATAGAGATCGCATTGATTTTCTGCAACCGAAAGTCCGCTAGGCCGATTTACCGCAGGTCGTTAATTGCTAATGATTTCCCAAGGTCCCATATACATTTCATTGAGTTCGTCATTTTCTTTCGCAGCACTATTATTACGATTATTTAAACTGTAAAAACATTTTTCGTTTTGTATTTATTCAACATTAGACATAAATCGTAATCATCTCACTTACGTCCAATCTCAACCAGAGTTCATAACGCCATGACACACAGATGCAACAAAATACTACATATTGATGACGTAATAATGAAATGATAACATCATTTCGAGTTGGGCAAGAAAAACGTATTGTGGAAGAAACGCAAGATCATTTGATAAAAATAGAGCATAATGATAGGCCATTTCGCATATAAACAGTAGGTTATTTTTACAAACCCAAATAAAGTCCTCGAAGCTGCGAAATTTGTTTTATCTACTTTTGGACGGAAAGAAATGGTGACTTTGATCTTCAGCTACAGGTAGTTTAATGAACAAAATTTGAAGCTTAGAACAAATGGGAAAAGTAATTACTCCAAAAATTGTCCGTTTTATGTGGCGGTAATGAAATAGGCAGGAAACCAAAGATTAGAGCAATACAGACAATGAAAAAGCTATTACGATATTGTCTGAAGAACTAAAATGGCATATTGAATTTAGCAATTCACAAATTAAGCACGAAAATAAACACTTCTATTACAAGTCAAGGAGGAGTTCTTGAATTTACTATTGTAAAAAGTTCATTGTCTCGCTAGCATGCTATGAGGCATTTGCATGGAAAATATTCGGCTGCCTTCAAAGCCATTTTTGATATGAGTTCAAAGTTCGGGCAATATGAAGAAAATGGTAGTGTCCGATTGGAAACATACGAAACAGATGTCTCCGATATACTTCATATGAGCTTTGTTGCCCATTCCAGCTGGAAACAGTTCCGAATCATTTGTTCATAATATCACCTGGCCTTGAACGATTTTAAGTGTCTTGTTCATATTGTGCAGAGGCAGAAATTAAAGCTGAAACGTTCTTAATAAAAGAAATGCTTTGTATAGAGAAGTTTGAAGCAGCTTTATTCTGGACGCTTGATAAAAGCCTCAATACGTATACTTCCACATACTGTGCAATACTGTTCGCAAAAGAAGTTCGAGGCTTGATCCAAAAGTAAATAAAAACAGTCCCCACTGCATAGCTAAAACTTCAGTATATTGTAAACATGCTAATTTCTTCATTGTTTACTAAGGAGACCCCGCGTAGCGTTTAATGTCATGTGTCGCGCAACACTACGTTACGTTACCACGCCGTCCAGTGGTCTCTAGATAAGTTCCTCAACTTTTTTGTTTCTTTGTTTGCATGTGACACTTGTACAACAAGCTAACATACTACGTTAATCTTTGCTGAAACATATCAAGCATCTTCGTTGTTTCAATTGGCGCCGTCTTCATTCCGACGTAATGTTTTCGCACTGGTTAAAACCAGTATGTCAACCTTAAAGATTTTTTTCTACAACCGTATCCAGCGAATCGAATTATATTAGTTTCGAGCAGAATGAAATCTCAATGCAAGCTTGTCGTCCAGTAATGCAATACTGCATTTTTGCAGTTAATTTTTTCTTATTTCCTAATACTAACTAATTATAGACAGTGGCGGCGCGAGGGTGAGGGTTTGAGGCGCCCGGGGGCAATGTTCTTTAGTGGCGTCCCTACTTTGCCACCGAGAACAGCAGTTTCCCACCCTCCCACCCCCACCCCCACCCCCAATCTACGCCCCCGGTGTTTACGGCTAAACAATTGCCCCCCCCCCCGACCCCCACCCTTTGTCGCGCCACCACTGATTACCACCACTGATTATAGAAATAGAAAAGTTTACTGTAAGCTGCCCCATGTCACGCTATTTTAGCGAACATAAAATATTATAGTTATAATAGATAGAACATATTAACAAAATGATACATATTTATTGGGAAATGATCGATATCAGATAAGGCAAAGGTTTAGTTAAGCAGATCAGTTCCTTTATCATTTCAAAACAGTGTCAACAAACGTTTGGATCAACCCACGCAGAGTTATAAAAATAGAATCTTAGGATATTAAAAAGGACACATATTTGTTGGGAAATGATCGATATGAGATACTGCAAGATTTAGTTACGCAGCTCAGTTCGTTTTATATTTAAACGCAGTGTCCATAAACATTTGAATCAACCCACGTAAGTTTACAATATACTCTTTTTATGATATTGTTTGCTATCTTCTGGCTATATAGTTTACCATCGTTTAATATTCAAACAATAATAACGTTGAGCCATCTAATGTATTAGACGTTTTAACTGCCGCGTAACCATCATTTGTTGCTTTGATAGTAGCATGATAAACACCTCGAAGTCTGATTCCTCCAAGAAGTATAACCGTTTTTAGTGAATTTGCAAGATCTTTCAGAAAATAATTTTGAATTGAGAGAATAAGTGTCAAAAAGTATTCGTTGGCGTCCGTGGGTTGAACTCTAGGACAATTGTTTCTGATAGACAAGAGAGTCTCAACTCTATCATAATAGCATTGTGTTCCCAGATAGACAGATAATGTACCAAATGGCTTGGTCATTGGATTTGGTCTGGGGTTTTTAACCACTAAAGGCTATTTTGAAAGCCATCGATTATTATCCACTCAAGTAAAATCAAAATATGACATTTTTTCATGCTATGAAAGAGTCATCATCTCATTCAGTTATGACCGTTATATGTGCTCGGCGACATTTGTTGCTGCTATCACCCTGCTGCAGCAACATGTGAAGCGTCACACCTGTCCACATACTCTGGACATTCCGCTTATGAAATATTCAAACATATTTCTCTTCGCCGTTTTTATACGATTGCCCATCATTCATAATTTAAAGGGATCACCGTTACTGCTCTCCTACAAAAAAAAATAGGAAACGCTTATCATACATTATTGCTGTGAAAGAATTTAAAAATAAATTTGACATACCATATAAATTAATTTTCCGTTAAAGAGTTTCACGAACTGTAAATTTTGTGTTAAAGGCTCGGTATTGAAAACTAAAACACTATGAGTCAAAAATCGCATTAAACCTTTAACTGCGACACAGCTCAGCCAGAACATTGGAAAAAGTATAAACTTTCACCAGCATAGGAAATGTTCAGATAGTATATGCGCGCTGCCATTACCGATCGGAAATTGTACAACAGTTACATTGGGAAACCAAATTTGCAATAACCTTCTAGTTTTGATGGTATTGATGCATTTGATGGTAATCTTGTATTAGTCTTGCTTTTGAATGATCCAATGTGTGTTGAATATAGAGATGGATGTGTTGATGTTTGATATGACAATGGGCGGGTTTAGATGTGATAAAGGTGCGTTCTGAACAACCGAAGAGTACAAAAAACTTTCGTGTGCAACCTTACCACAACTAGTGATTATAGCTTCTACAGACCTATATTACATATAACCATTATGAAATTATCACAGCCCCGCACAAGCTTAGCTCCCTATTTAAAATAAACATTGCCTTGAAAACAATGTTTATAAGCTTTCCTTTTGTTTGATTTATTAATCAAAGTGTATCTTCTGATTTGTGCAAGATCATTTGGTTGGACGAGTTCTCAATATTTCCCCTCACAACCACAATCAATTGTTAACTGTAAATTCTTAAAGAAAAGATTGCAAACTTTATTTTCCCTAGTCTAGAAGACAATTTACAAAGGCGCCCTCTATTTTAAATCACTTCATTGCCCACTTTTGTTCGTACCCGGCATTGCTCTTTTCATGAAATTGCAGGCAAACTCCAATAGTCTACCATAAGGAGTTTAGTAAATAATATTAATAATGAGGACTTAGTACAGAGCTTAATCTTTAGAAGCTCTAAGCGCTTTACAATATTAGTTAACACATAAGGACATATATATGGACACGATTACCACCCCACCCCCCATAAAACAAACACCATGAAATTATAAACAAAAAAACATGCTGAAAATAATTACGCTAAGGAAAAATTGCTAAGTCTTAAGTCTGTTCTTGCAGTCGAAATAGGCGAGTTTTAAGAGCACTCTTAAATGAGATCACAGTGTCATTGTGTCTACGTTCAACAGGCAATTCGTTCCAGGTAGCTGGGTCCTGGTACGCAAAAGAACGTTGTCCGCAGAACTTCGTTTTGATTGTGGGAATAATGAGAATACCAGTGTCGGAAGAGGAGCGTAAGTATATAGAGGGAGTGTGCACGTGTGCGAGGTCCATTAGGTGTTTTGAACTGGAGGCAGTCAACGAAATGTAGCATAGATAACAGATTTTATGTTTGATTCATGAGTGAACAGGAAACTAGTGGAGGGTACATAGCAGGGGGAGGAGTGCTCGGTTCTTAGTACTCCAAGGATGATCCGAGCATCTGTCTTTTGAACTTCTGGAAGTTTCTGTAAGAGATAATGAGACGAACCAGATAAAGGTGAATTACAATACTCCAGTCTTGAAAGTACTAAGGAACACACACGTGTGTTTGTGGCATCAACTGAAAGAAGAAAAAAAAAACTGCGAATGGAGCTGATACGTCTTAGCTCCAGATATGCAGCCTTGCTTATGTTCATGACATGTTGGTGTAATGAGAGAGTACTGTCAAGAGTGACACCTAGGTTTCGTACTGACTGTGTGAATTTAATGTTGGTGTTGCTGATACTTATTGTTTGAGGTAAAGGATGGGAATGAGAAAGTCTTCATTCATCCGCAGCTTGTTACATGTCATCCATGACTTCACATTGGAAACGCACCTCTCTACGCCTTGGATGGTAGCATCAACTTCAGTTGTGTGGCTAGATTTGTATATTTGGGTGTCATCAGCGTACAATTGGCGAGACACCGGATGACTATCTATGATACTTGAGAGGGTCTGAGTGTATAGAATGAAGAGAACGGGTACAAGAACAGACCCTGTGGAACATCAAAGCCTAGAAGAACTGTGCTGGAATGTTTTCCATTTATGGACACAATTTGTATCCTGTCGACAAAGTATGATTTGAACCATAGTAAGGCTGTATCGAGAATGCCAAATTAATGCTGGAGATGGTGAAGTAATATATCATGGTCTATTGTGTCAAATGCTGCAGATAAGTCAAGGAGGGTGGGAACTGTAATCTTTCCATGGTCTAAAGAAGAGAGAAGATCGTTAACTACTTTCAAAAAGGCATTTTCCGTACTGTGTATTATATATCATCAACTGCAGAAGTAAAATGTGTTAGCATAGTGTAATAGACCATTTGCATTTGGAAACCGTGCTGGATGATTGTCACATCTTTACACGATTGTGATGAAGCCACCCACACATCTGTCGCTCAGGTCACAACCTTTGAGATCAATTTTTAATGTAGCGATGATTGTAAACGTGAGAAAATTCAATTCTGAGACCTGTTTAATCATTTATTAATAGAACTATAATCTCAGACCTAAATGATGCATTTAACATTTAGATGCACGATGAAATATAATATAAATTTAGTTTATCCATTTTTCTGAATGTATGTATTAGGATTTAACGACTCGCCAGCACAATGATGGCTATATGGTGCCGACTAAAAGTAAAGTTCTACAAATGTAAAAGATTAAAAGGTATTTGCTGTGTGGAGTATATAAGCACTTCCAGGAAACATAATCTTCGTCGATATTATTTTTGTTTCTACCTACGCACTTCACTACCTACATATCCAAATTCACATACATAGACGCATACATACACACACACACATACACATACGTACGTAAACACATATGTAGGCAAATACATGCATAGATGCAAGGATACAATCATGGTTATTGAAATTCTGCAACAGTTGGTAAACGTATTTTCTATTAATCAAATTCTACCCTTATCATCCGTTCCTAGGATACGTAAATAAATTCACAGATTTAATGTATCAACATCTACTGTTAATCTCACACATCACGACGTAAACACAATTTAATTAGGATCATCACAAAAAGTAGCCAAGACAGCGAAAAACTATATATACAGAGCTCGAAATTATTTAACTCTAATCCGCTATCCCGCGGTTAGTGATTTTTCCGACGGATCACTAAAACTCAGCGGTCACTTATCAGTTGGTGCGGCGAAAATTGCCGCCGGTCGCTATCAAAACAGCTAAGAAGTATTGGCATATTCTTTAAAGGAGCACTACTGCATAAGCTTTGAAACTTTTTATTTTGCTTTCGTTTTCTCTGTTTGATTCGAAATGTAAAAAAAAATAATTAAGCTTGTATTTAACCTATTAAGGCTGAAAATTGCGTTTAAAGACGGTCAAAATTCGAGACACGTAGGACTTTCCTCGTCTAAAATTAGAGCTCGACAACGTGTAATATGATCACGTGACAAACTAAATAGTAATCTAAGGTATAAACGGAGTGAGAGTCGATGTTGATGCTTTCACATTAATTTATGCGGTAATAAAAGACTATGTACTGCTGTCGCCGATTGGATGAAATAGTTGTAACACATAGAAATGTACTCTCCTTGAAGTAAAGCATTTTTTATATGCAGTTTTAGAGCTGTGGATAAAGCAAGTAATTTGTTCTGTAATGAGATCATGGGGGTCATCTAAAATAAAAGTTTACGTTATAACATTCTCTCTCTCTCTCTCTCTCTCTCTCTCTCATAAAATAAAAGAATACAAGGATGAACCCTATATCTGTTTATTTATATGGTACACACACAGTACACATACTCATCCCAAATTCATCCATTGTGCAAGTTTGATGTTAATAAGTGAAGCTGTCTAGGAGTTTTAGCATGAACAAGTGAGACAGATGGATCCACCGATATAGATGGACAAAGTAAAACCTGTATACCGCTAACTTAATGGCATGAAAGTATCAATGTAAATATTTTGAACAGGTCGCAACTCTAATGACTCCTTTCCACAAAATGAAGCGAATTATCCAGGGGCGAAAGAAACATACTTTAAAAGAACCATGTATGGCTCACTTAGCTTAGATTGAAATAACAGTTAAAAAAATGTTAGTCTGCATGACACACTTGGTTCAGAGATTTTTTTCCTGGTTGCATTAAACTCCAGGATTGATCATTTAATTTTTAGAGGAGGGCGGGGCTGGAATATTATACCCCCCAAACTACAAATTCCAGCCTTCAGATAACTTGATAAAAAAATCTCGCTCTAATTTGTGGAAAAAGAACTTATTATATCCAAATATATTAATTTAAAAAAAATTATTTATCTTGAGGTAATTGAGAATTTTTTTCTGGTTTGAGATAAAATCCAAGGTGCTCTCCTACCCCTCTGCCAAAATAAATGGTTGGTTCCTTAGCAGACAGTTTCTAGTTATCCATACATACAGCAATTGTATAAAATGTAAAAGATTTTTCTTTTATATGTAAAGTTTGACTTAAATTGCCATAATATTATTAAATATATTAAAACAGGTTTCCACCTGGTGATGTCGAAGATGTTTGGTTGCTATGGAGGCTATACGAAACAACATTAACAAAAACATGTCGCATTGAACATTTCTTAAAAGTTTGATAACATTAAATGCAGTGGTTTCGAAGAAGGTGTGAAAATTTTGTTTCTCACCTGGCCAGATACACACTTTTGTTTGTAGATTATGACATAATAAATATTTCCTCAATTTCTTTGATTATAATTTTACTAGTTTATTTTGGGCGGAGATGTAAAAAAAATGTATTTTCTACCTGGTTGCTATGGAAGATGTCAAAAATATAACTTACCTAAAATACACCTGGAATGATTAACCAAATATAGCTGTTTCTTTAGATGTCAAAGTATATTATTGATCTGATTGTTATGGAAACTAAAATTCTGTCACTTCATAAGTTCATGCAGAACAGATGATAATGTATGATACTGTATGTGTCATGTCTCACTCTCTATGAAGCTTCAGCACTTGGAACCAACCTCATATTCTAAGCCTTTTTTTCACAAATATGTTCAGGTGAAGAGTTTTCTGATACCAACATTTGTGTCATATTGAAATTAATGGAAAGTTATTTTAAGAAAGAAATCTTCAGAGAAGCAGCATGTCTGCATGATCATCCCTTTTATGCATCATTAACCCTACATCGCCACAGCTGCATGCACAGACATTTGATGAAAATTCCATGACAAAGGTGGCTAAGTTGCACATACTCAAAGCACCCACTGTTTCACATTTGTGTCACATGGGTTGATGGTAAAAGCATGTATAAAATGCCTCTCAAAGTCTACAACTTTGATCTTGAAGATGGCACCAAAACAATGAGATGTGACACAACCTCGAGGCTTTGAGTTACAAGAGTACCACACAGCACATTATATGCCAATCTCGTGTCCTTTTCCCTACCAATGACCTTGATCTTAGAGCTAAAAACCTGCCAGCTGCATGATAAAGTGTGGAGCTGGATACAATTTCATCAAAATATATGAAGTAGTCAAAAAGTGACAGCCTAGATAAGGAAGCAGGCCACTGACTTCCCTTGTGGTTGACCTTACCTTGGGGGCAGAGGGTATGACTATAAATAGATGAGACACAATAAAGTCCAGATATACAGCTGTCTAAAGTTGCATGAAAATACCTTCATTGGTTTAAATGTTATACCTGTACATGGACAGAGGTTGCTGATTTATACTTTCCCTAGCTGTGACCTTAAGCTGAAGTCATGGCTATGGTATCTCTAATTATGATATATAACTGCTTCAAGTTGAAATAAAATATCTTCAGTAGTTTAAAAGTTATCCTCCAGAAAATGTACAAAATCCCATAATTACAATTTCCCTTGCCTTGCTGTATATGGTATGTGACACAACGTCTAGTCATGATATATAACTTAACTTAGTGGCAAGGGGTCTGTATATGGTATGTGACACACTATCTAGTCATGATATATACATGGGCAGAGTTTTATAAAATCTCTCCAGCTGTCACAAAGTTATGGGCTGGTCAAGCAAATATTAACAGAAGGATAGACAGACAATGTGTTAACATAATATGCTTAACTGGTTGTAAAAAAATGCATCATTGGTCATATCATAATTTAACATGACACAACAGGTGTTCTTGGCTTGACCTTGACCTTGACAAATGAAATAGAATATGGCATGCAACACACTCTCTGTATCAGTATACTTTCTTTGTAATATCTTAAACTCCTTCAGCCTGGATACATTAATTAAATACCTTAACATTTAAGATAGAACCTTGAAAGTGGTATACGAAACACTGTCACATTATCATGGATATAAGCAAATTCAGTTTCATCTCTTTAAATATGGGTATTTAGTTCAAGACTTGACACGAAGCATATTCAGTTTCATCTCTTTAAATATGGGTATTTAGTTCAAGACTTGACACGAAGCATATTCAGTTTCATCTCTTTAAATATGGGTATTTAGTTCAAGACTTGACACGAAGCATATTCAGTTTCATCTCTTTAAATATGGGTATTTAGTTCAAGACTTGACACGAAGCATATTCAGTTTCATCTCTTTAAATATGGGTATTTAGTTCAAGACTTGACACGAAGCATATTCAGTTTCATCTCTTTAAATATGGGTATTTAGTTCAAGACTTGGCACGAAATATATGCATATAGTCATGTGACCATAACTTTGTGGCTAAGATTATGAAAGTCGCAAATAGTCAAGATGTAAAATTTTACAGTGTTGGATAATACTACTTTTAATGTCTTTAAGTTAAAGCCTAGACATCACAAGAAAGTAACCTTGAGATGACTGTGATCTTAACTTTGCAGATAGGATCCTGATAGTGGTACAAGACACACCATCCAAAATATTTCATTTTCATTATTTAAACAGCTTCTGAACTACAGCCCAACTATGAAAAATAACATTGGTATTTCAAATTGGATCATAAAAGTGTGTTATGTGACATGACCTTAGGTCATGATGCATGAATTACAAATTTTATTATCTCACTATCCTTGAAACTTTTTGAGCTTAAAGCCAGACACAAAAATAGATAATGTTGCTCTATGATCTAAACCTTAATGAAAATACCATGACAAATAAATGATACTTTCAGAAGTTATGATTTATACATAGGCCTAATTAAACTACCTTCTTTGACTTTTGAGTTATAGTTCTAATATATAAAAGTGAGTAAACTTCACACATGACTTTGATCTTGCTGAAGGGACGATACTCTTGATACACATTATAGGTACATGATACATCCTCAAGCTATGACACACATTATAGGTACCTGATACATCCTCAAGCCATGATACATATTATAGGTACATGATACATCCTCAAGCTATGATACACATTATAGGTACATGATACATCCTCAAGCCATGATACACAATATAGGTACATGATACATCCCCAAGCTATGATTTTACAGGGGAAAACATTTCATTCCATGCACTTTTTAACAAAAACTTCTGGGTGACAGTTTGAACACGCAAAAAATGATATTCATCTGAAAACTGAGAGCTGACCTTACAGATAGGTCCATGAAAATGCCAACTGAAAAGATCAAGTCATGATGTACAGCTATACCAAGTTTTATGTCTATTACTTTATTTAAAAGTTTGCAAGTTACAGCTCCAAACAAATATAGTAATGTCCACCTCTGACGTTCAAATGAAAACCATGCAAGTAGCAAATGTTACACCCTTGTCTTACACATGTGTAAAAGTTTTACACCCTTGTCTTACATATGTGTAAATGTTTTACACCCTTGTCTTACACATGTGTAAAAGTTTACCAATTTTCATACCAATGCTTCTATCATATTCAGAATTACAACAGCATACTAAATGTAACATTATTTTGTTTCCTCATAACCTTCAAACCTATACATAGTTATAGCCTGGGGATCTCAACAGTTCCAAGTGATGACCCAAGAGTAAGTCTCCTTCCTCAGGGTCTGTACATGAAATGTGTTTGATTTCTTCTCATGTCCTTCAACCAATATATGGTTAAAAGGTGTGGATCTCAACTGTTTTCAAGCTATGACCCAGGGGCGAGGACACAACTTAAGTGTCATGACACACGGTCTGTATTGGATATACCAGTATGTCTAGTTCTGTCTCATTTCCTTCAGACCCATATATGGTTATTGACTGGGGATCTCAACAGTTTCCAAGTTGTGACCCAGGGAATGCATACCTACATGGACCATCCCTGGGCAAGACCAGAGAGTGTAACCCAAAAGCCCAATGCATATGGTATAGCCCTGGCCTTTTAGATGACACAAACAAACTGTAAGATTTACACTTATAATACTTCAAATATTTAGATTTTTATTTTTAAAAAAAACTATCCGAGACACTGGTCCCATCACAAGAGTCATAATTAAACTTTTTAAGACCACTATATGCATCTAAAGACTACCCCCAATCATATTCCAAAGTTTCAAGTCTGTGTCTTTAATTGTGTAGGAGATACACTACATTACCAATGGAGGGACATACAGACATAATTCCCACCTTTTTAAAAGATGCATGCGGATAAAAAAGTTATTGTTATTTTATTTTCTTAACTTAAACATTATGACTGTCAATGCTAATTATGAAAAGATTTCAAACACTATCAAAACTTTGAGAAACATCTTTGCTTGGTTGTCAAACTACACCTTTTATGAAACAGCTTTTCATGAGAAACACAAAACAAATTTACATACATGTATATTTAAACATAATGATATAACTAACAACTACTCACATTACTATATCAGCAAAACGTGTTTTAATTTTCAATACTAAGTATTCTTTTATAACAACAACAAACAACAGAATCTCTAGCTAAAACATTATTTGCCATCTACCCTATTAATATGATGTTCCAATTGTCTTCAAATATTTCATAAAATGTACATTGATTGCAGAATGAATAGATGTGAGGTACATACATGTAGTGAATGGGAAAAGGAAACCACAAATAACAACCTATATACATTGCAGTTGATTATTATTATTATTATTATTATTATTATTATTACCTCCAGTTTTATAACTGGAAAAAAAGAGCTTTTAATGTTTGTGGTTTTTGTGTGAAACTGTCAATAGGTGATTTCATGGTATTTGTGATAGCTGAGTTCCTCACATTACTATGTATTCAAAGTCTACTAATGTTGGCCAAGAAGAAAATTTGATTTCTTCCCTTCAGATGATAATTTTAAGATTTTCTCTTTCCAAGAACACACATTTAAAGGTCCTTTATGTGATGTGATATCTGAAAAAATGATAATAAATAAGGAATATAAACTAAAACAAATTCATGAAGTATGATACCTTGCTGAATGCATCTGCAGTCCATACAATGCGCAACAAAGATGTGTTGAGTAAAGCAACTGAATTATTGTTTAACAGTAACAGTTCTCTGAATTAAGCAATATTAATGACATTAGAAACATTTTTTGGTTATGTAGGTAGCATTCACTGTAGTCATGCACTCAATGAAAGGTCAAAAGAATGAGAGTATATATTTACGTCTAATTTACTCTCCACGTTCATTTCATGTAATGAGAACTTTATTCATTATATTGAATGCATATCCATTCCTCTATCACTAATGTAACTACCGTTGTGATCTAAATTTCCTGCAAGCATCGATTGGAAATTATGGTACCAGCTAGATCATTAATAATCCAGCGCTTGTATAATGGTTTCGAGACGCCCCTAGTTCTCT
The DNA here is from genome assembly GCA_029931535.1 of Margaritifera margaritifera. Taxonomy (NCBI): domain Eukaryota; kingdom Metazoa; phylum Mollusca; class Bivalvia; order Unionida; family Margaritiferidae; genus Margaritifera; species Margaritifera margaritifera. Next base: position 657,882 of record JAQPZY010001003.1, on the reverse strand, counting down.
CATATCAAATTACTTTAAACCAATATCCATACAGGTTGGAAGCGTCTAGCTCCGTTGTATCTTTTGTACTGTCGTCTATTTCTTCTTTCTCCGTCATCTTGATCAAACTAATCCCATCTGTACATGCGGATTTTCCACAAAACATTTCTTCTTCTGGGATGTGTATCTTCGCCCCTCTCATCAGCTTCTACGGTAACAGCCGCAGTACTAGTATTATTTTGGACTAACGTCGCTTATCGCCTATCGGCATGTGCAACACTTTACTTTGTGCGCGTTTGCACTAATTAATGTTTGCGACTGACCGCTGAATATTCATGCCATCTAATGAAGCCGCAGGAAGAAGGGCGCATCGACTGCCTCCGATGCCCCCCGCAGGAAGAAGGGCGCCTTCACTGCTTCCATCCAAATCTCTGTCTGTCTCCCTCCACCTACCGGCTGTCACCATATTACGTTTTTGTCCAATCTATGCCCAGTTGCTTGTTTTCGTAGAGCGGTCGCTATCCTAACGCCAAAGATGTGATGGTTACATATCCGAATCGAATGATCCTGAGTTGTGAATGTACCTACTTGGCATCTTGTTTCTTTTTGGGTACTGTGTGTACTTTTGTGTTTTGCCGAAAAGAGTACCAATGAGGTTGGCCGAGAGTAACCGAATGATTTTTGTGATCTTAATTTTGGTTTCGCGACGCTGTTAGTTCATTTCAGTAGTATAGCAATCGGGGTTTTGTTTTCAGGGCCATCCTTTCTCCGTATGAACAGGGCTTTCGCGGGTCAGAATGAAAGCCAAATAATATAACGGTGTGTGCGTGTGATATATGTAGTGGTATATATTTATTTGTGTGTGTTTGTATGTGTGTGCTTTACATCTGGTTGTTTTGGGTGCTATAACATATGCATGCTATAGTTTGTCTGCTGCGTGTGTTGGGAGTTTTTCCCTTTTTATTGGGGGTAGGGGTGACAATTTTCTTTACATTTGCTAAGTCCTAATTAGGACTTAGTCTTGTGCTCCTTTCCTGCTGGCTTCCCATTCTTATCTTTCCGATGTCTCCTTTAATTCTGTTTCACCCCTTTTCTTCTTTTCGGTATCTTCTTTAAGCCTGCTACCACCCGGTTTCTTTCTTCCAGTATCTTCTTTAATTCAGCTCCACCTCTATATCGTCTGAAATAGTTGTTAGTTTTGTTGTTTGTTTTTGTTTTGATATGCGAGTGTATATGCTATAATGTGTTATATGTGTGTGCTATCACGGATGTATGCTATAGGTGAGTTATATTTCTTTTTGTGTATCAAAGAATTTATAGATGGTCTTGTTTGCTGACCTTAGGTCGTCTCTTCGACATGGCGAACTGGCTGTCGTGATTGGAGAGGGTATTGGTGTATAGAGGTTATGTGTATTATTATATTTATTATTACTATTATTATTATTATTATTATTATTGTATTGCTTGTTGGGCCCCTATCTGTGGCTTATTTTATGCTCTGCCTTTAGGTCTACAATCCCTATCAATGGACTTAAAGCTAACCTTCCCTCTGAGTGATATTTCTTTCTGTGTATCAAAAAAATGTATGTACGTTCTGGTTCGCTGACCTTAATTCGTCTCCTTGACATGGAGACCCGACCGTTCTAAAAAGAGAGAGTATTGGTTTGAAACAGCCGAAATTGGTCGAATATGTATGCATTATTCCTGTGCACTATTTATAGAACTCAAAAACGACATCGACAATAAATGCTCCGGCGCACATGGACAGGTGTTGAACCACTCACCAAGTAAATTAGCGTGATTTTTTTCAAAACAGCCTTCGCCCACGTGCAACTAGCCTATGTACTGCCCTCAAGCACTGATTTAATTATTCATGATAACAAAAGGAACAGGGTATCAGGATAGTATTGACCAATTGAATAAGGTCGCGTTCGCCACCTCAACGAGTAATCCAGAATGATACCAAGCAATGTGTTTTACTATATGTTAGTAGTACTATATATATAAGTAGATATAAAAAGGAGTTTTGAACTTACCTACCGTAGGGATATGCCAAAACGGCCATAAGCAGTCAAATGCCAGCCTCGTTACTATTCCCCAGCCTTGTTCTCATTCCCAAGACTCATTTCCATTCCTAAGCCTCGTTTCCATTTTTCAGCCTCGTTCCCATTCCTCAGATGTAAAAAGGGGGTTTGATACTCCGCAACTGGCCAAAAACCAATCAAAACCAATTCGTTCAATTTGCCTCCTCCCATCGGGAAGCTAAAAAGTTTTTGTTTACTCCAAGCCCCCTTCTCCTTGGGGGAGATGATTTTAAATTAGAGGGACACGTGGGTCTATGCATACGGGATAAATAAGGCCCGGTATCAAGATGCAGTCGCTGTTGGTAGTAGCTGAGGGTCTCAGGGAGCTTGTGAACAAAGGGACGATCACCATCGAAGAGACAGATGCCTTCATCGAGACGGCCGTTGATCTGAGACAACGGCTGCCCGTACACAACCTACTGAAACGATAGAAAGCGGCGTAATACCCGCAAAGCGTGACCCTCTGGGTGAACTAGTGTATTCCGGAGCGGCTATAGAATACATAGGCCGGCCTTTTACCTATGCTGACCTCAAGGCGATGAGTGATGAAGACGTTGAAAAAGATATATGCTATATACGAGGCTAGAATGGGGTCAAATTGACTGTGTCTCTGCTCAGCTTGTACACAGCAGCTTTGAGCCACTTTTACCCATAGACAATCGCGATCACCATGTTAAGGATTTAAAAGGTGAGTCAGTCATCCAGGCCGCTTTGACGAGCGTCAGCAGCTACTCGGCCCAGTATCAACGCCGATTGCAGCTGGTATGATTACCTATAGGCATATTGAAAAGAGACAGAGTCAAACAAACGATGAGTACAACAGCGGAAACATCAGCGGTACTGATGTCAGAACCATCAGCGGTACCGAGACGGAACCATAAGCTGTACCTACACAATTCATGCAAGTCACTAACATTAAAAGTCCAGGCAAAATTGCCTCCAGTAAAAGACTTGACGAATTGATGAAGCAACACCGAGCTATGTGGGAAGCAGACCCCAGCCCTGCTTCAATGCTGCCTGAAAACACGTCTGATATGTCATCTAATGTTCCGTGGGTTGGCCTGGTTTTGGTGGCCGGCCTCGCATACGCCTCGTTCCACAGCTCACAGTCGGAACGATGGAAAAAATCACCGAATTCTTCTGAACCACAAACACAGCAAACACCGCCGGAACGACTGCTAGCTGCCACTATTAGAAATACACCTGATCCTTTTCATATGGAATAGCAGGTGTGCGAAGCCGCGCGATATGTCTATACTGCTGTACGCCAAAGACCTTAGCTATCTCCTTTACCATAGAGAAGTAATTGGCTTCCTTGAGGTCGGGTGCTCAATGAGTGCCAAACGTCTGCTAAAAATGAGACCGGTCGACCTCAGGCGCCTCGATTTCGAGGACGCAGCAAAGGCTGTTACCTTCATAGTGCTGAACTTTCGGACACAGGACTTGCTAATTAAACAGGGTATCATTCCTGCTAATATAATCAAGGCTGCCTGGGGGCGGCTGCTGCTCTCATGGTCGGCGGGACAACTGTTAATGCCCTCGCATTCTCTGGCTCAAACATCCTCTTTTCTCAGATAGATAAAAAGGGAGCCGCCGAGGTGAGCATTCGCCACGATAACCCTATGGAAGAACTCCAAGCTGCCCCGACCGCTTATCAAGACAAGCACACCGAGCATCTCACTTACCTCAATGAAAGAAGACAAGACGAACAGCTGGCTGCACAGGCCTACCAAGACGTCGAAGAATCTGCATGAGCATACGAAATTGTGACTAACGGAACACAAACGACGGCCAACAGCTTGGCGTCGAACCCAAGAGTTCTGACTTTTACACGCCCTGTTTTGCGCTAGCAAATTGGAGCTGGTCGTTTGCATACCAGGTGAAACCGCGCGAAAGATATGAAGTGTGATGGATACTAAACTTGTGCAAATATACTACAGCCCGCAAGGCTACTGAAAGGGTGTGGCGGCTATAAAAAAGCTGGCAGAAGCCGCCAAAGTCTGACAAGATGCTGCCAGTGTTTGACTCAAAAAGCAGACTATGTGGCAGATTTACCTGCCAGCTCCGCGCAGAATCTTCAGACCACATTTTAATGTTCCAACCCCTAACGAGGTGCACCAGGCCGACCTCTTGTTTCTGCCACATGGCAAGGTCGGGCGATACACATACAAGTATGCGCTCACCGTAGTTGATGCGACAGTCGTTACAAGGAGGCTGAGACATTCGCCACAAAGGAGGCTCTAAAGTCGCCGACGCGCTGGGACGTATTTACAAGTTGGAGCCGCTAAAGTGGTCCAAGCTGCTGCAGGTGAGGGGGGGGGGAAGGAGGGGTAAGGCCGTCGTCCACCGTGCTCAGGACATTGTATGAGAGGTTTAACCGTACTAAAGCCGAACGGCTGTTTCGGAACCAGTACGCCCCGGAGATGTTGCTCACGGCAAGCGAGCCTTAAAAGCGTAGCACTGAGTGGGTTCGGCGGCTGCCTGCCGTTATGGCGGCCGTAAATGGTTAGGTAACGCTGCCCACAGGCGAGAAACCTATTGATGCCATTCATATAACCGCTGTCAGACTGCGCGGACTGCGCCGGCTGTGACACGGCCAATCGGTCTTGAAGAGAAACATCTGTCATCAACCTCAAATGCCTGGGTGCGATACCTATATGCGCCTGGAGAAATGGAAGGCGGACAATACCGCCCTACCTACCCTGTGTTGTCTCCTGGGGTGTTTTCCGTGGTTGATAGGTTTGACGTCCCAGATCAGCCATCTATATATCATCTTTCGGGTGACGGTGCTCCGCGTAGAAACTTCGTTTGCGAGGAACTGCAGATTGTATCTAAAGATACCCAGCTGCCACCTAAGGGTGTGCGCACCCCAGGCCGAAGAGCTTGTTGGGATACTCCTCCGCAACTTGACGTATTGTTCTTGGGCGGTCCGGTAGTAGACATAAGCCCTCGAAACTATTCCATCTACGGCGATCCATTTTTGGTGTCAATAGGCTCGTTTTGTTTATTCTGTACATACCCATCTTATGGTGATCGCTACAGATTGTGGTCATGGTGTGCCAACATTATTTTCGCTCCAGCAGGAACTCGAGGTAGAGGCTGTGCCGTAGGTCAGTCTTTACAACCGATTTCTAAATTCCCTTGGCCTTTCGGACATCCTTAGGTATATCCTTTTTCTCCTCTATGAGCTTCATGGTGTACCTTTTGATTGTCTCCTGGTATAGCCCAAATGCTGGCGGTGCTGCTGAACTCAGGTTGGTCGGCCGAGTAATCGCTGGTGTCATAAACAGCGGCGTCCTCCGCTATGTCTAGGTACATGTCGGGCGTCTCAGTGCTCAGCAACAAGTTGTTGGTTTCCGTGTTCAACAGGTTTACCCTTTGTTAACCGCGACAAGGTTGCCATCAAAGATTTTTCGTGAGTTAAACGCTGGGTCAGCAATCAGCCTTCGCAACTTGTCGTCTTCGTCTTCATGCCTTACCAGATCAACGCGAGATTTTCCATGGTCTTCCAGAATGCTCAGTTGTTCATGAGCTTGAAGAAGTCAGTTTCAAACCCCGTCGACACCTTGGCACGCAGGTCTGTGTTTAGCAGGGTGTATGGCGTCATCCAAGGGAATTTGGTCAAATTCCAGCAACCCTAGTCTGGTGTAGAGCTGGAAGTTATATAGTGGGCCACATACCGCTCCTATTTGACGCAGGCTGGTACTAGCTTCATGCGCTCAGTAAATCCCCCCCCCCTCCTGTTCATTCACCAAGTCATGCTGGTAGTCGCTTAGCCAGCTTTCTGTAGCACACATTGGTTCTAGGTCCAGCGTGTTTTGAAGTGCCTCAGGGTACTTGAGCTTGTCTTCGAGAATATAGCCCTTTGGTACGTCTGCTGCGATTGTTTACCACTTAAATCCTCCTGTCAACGTGCTCTGCAGCATGGCCCAGTCGAACAGTTTGTTGGAGTTTACATAAGTAATCCAGCTATTTTGCTTGCTGGAGTCATAGCCAGGGCACATTGGGTAATTTGCTTTAACGTGGCGGCGGCTTACCATCGAGATGCCGCCACGGATACCCTTTTGGCTAAATAGGTGCTGATTGATATCGGTCATCAGCTCTAGGCAGATGCCGGTCTTTTTCAGCAGAGCATCACAGCTCATTCTAGAAGAGATGTAGTAATGAGCTGTGTCAAAGCCATAGTGTTTCGTCGATGTGTTCCGAAACGCCTGAAACACGCCAGCCGGCGAGCACATCAGTTTGCAGGCAGCGATCGTGGTAGCCACCCAGACTCCGACAGTCAAATGTTTTCCGCGCCCTCTGCGCGTGCTCGTACACCTTATCAAAAATACCTGCGCGGCTAAGTAGGATGTAGAACACCTGTATTGGCGGAGTTGGTTTTCCTCAAATCGCTCCCATCTGCTCATGTATTTGTACTGGTAGACACCATTTTTGGTGAGAAGTTCAACATCGCGGTCAGTGTATCAGTTTGTGATGCAAGAAGCCTCCTTTGGCATGTTGGCTGCCAGCTTTTTTTGAGACTGCTACTCATAAACTGCAGGCTGTCCACAAACTGTGGCTGCCCTAGTGAGAACGCCAAGTACTTTTCCACGTTGTTAAGAATGGCGCTAATCTTCTCTGTCGAGGCTGTTCCAATGGCCTTCATGATAGCGTGGCCATCGTAGCCTCGCAGGTTGTGGATCACAACCGGCACCTTCGTTTTTTCTGGGTAGATGCGCAGTTTGAGGTTACGTGCGTTGTGGCGGTGTCTCAGTACTTGCCGGCAATGTGGCGGTGGGATGGTCTCTTACCCTATCCATCCCCAGGTTTCCTCCGCAAACGTGGCAGTCTACCGCTTTTTGAAAAGCATTAGAGTCGTCCCCATCTATGGTCATCTCCGCTTCCAGGTGCTGAATGAAGATCCCTCGGTGTTCTGGCCCCGGTAGAGCATCGGCCTTTTGCAGACTTTATTACAGTGGACAACCACGTAGCAGAATCCGCATTTAGAGATTATTGTGTGCTGCTGTGCGCCAGGCTATAGACAGGGCCTTCCATGGTCACGTTCAGCGCCTCAAAGTCGGCATAGATGACGTAGGCTACACGCATCTGGCGCTGGTGGTTCTGGAAGGCAAGAACGTTTTTGCCTGGTCCTGGCATGGACACACGCTGCGGCTTTTCGAATATGCCTCGACAGTCTTTCTTGTAGGCTTACAGTAGGTCAGCCCGTCTGAAGACGTGAAGACACCGGCGGCAGACGTGCTTCTTTTTCTTATGGCAACTCTGATTGTACACAAGCCTCCTTAAGTCCTTGATCCAAACGTAGTGTCCTCTGAACTCTTCATCGTTTAACAACAGCAGATCTACTGCATGCCGCCCAACTAAGCTGCTGACTCGTATGGGATAGAGCCCACCTTTCCAACCAAACACACTGATCAATATTTCGGGAGTTTGGATTTCATACTTGCTGATATCGCAAAGCTTCACTGGAAACTCAGTACCATCAAACCTTAGCTCGTGCGTGTGATCACAATACTTGCCTGGCCTCTCAGCGTTCACACCCACTGGGTAGTGTGTTGATAGGATGGCCCACGCAAAGCAGCGATTGTCTGTGTTTCGCACATTAACCACTGAGTGCGGTGGAACTCACTTTGGCTTCGATATGTAGCTGCGGCCTTTAGTCTTGTAGTCTTCAATGAGTTGCAGTATCAGTGCGTTTGCATCATCGATTAGCTGCTCCATTTCGTCTGGTCTTAGTACCGTCGCAACTTGGCTTCTAGAATAGCCCGTTATGTTAATCACCTCGTTTCGCTGGCATCTTTGTTTTTACAACCTCGCTGAAAGTAGAATGCTAACCATTACACCACCAAGTTGTTGTAGCACGCGGCCCACAACCTCGTTTACTCTTGGCGTCGTGGCGTCAAGGAATTTCGTCGCACTGCTTCAAGCCTGTGGTTTTATTGGACTGTTGATCGATAGTCCCTTACTAACTCACCCGGCCTTCACAGCACAAATGCTGGACGCCTTGGCACAGGCTCCGGAGCCATTTCACGCCGTGGCGCTGGCACTGGCCTTTTACGCTTTGGCACTGGCACTGGCTTTTCAGGTTCTTGCCTAGCACGCACTCACGTTTCCATTAGCGCGTCGAATGAATCTTAATACTCTTCATTGGTTAGAAGCTCTAACCTGATCAGCTCATTCACTCTTTCATTGAAGGTATTATTGCATAACCCTATATCCACGTGACTCTAATTTAAACTGCTCAAATTTTCTATATATCCACGTGTCTGTAATTTTAAAAAAACTTGCCCTATAGCTCTGCTAACCTTTACAAGCTAGTTTTAACTCGGTTAACTATTTATCAACTGTAGGCACAGTTTTCTTTAATTCGTATATAACTTTATTATTTTTTTTGTTTTTTTTTTTACTTTGCGAGCCAAATTTATTGTAATGTACTTTCCGCCAAAACTTATACACATGTGGTGCTAGGTCCTAACACCTGCTACACACTTGTGTATAGGTATCTATGTCGGTATTGTTTAGTAACCTATATTGGTAATGCCGCTTTAAAGGTGGCTATCTTAGATAAGCGTACGCTCGCTCGCGAAGGGCCGGGCGGGAGGCCTGTCTTTTGATTCTCATTGTCGATCCAATCTTCAATAAAGTCATTGCAGACTTTCAGGAAGAGATTTAATGTCCATTGAGTGGGGCATTCTGGTAGATTCTCGTCGTACCAAGAATCTACTGTTTCAATTTCAACGTCACACTCCAACATTATTTTATGGCAGGATGTATCGCCATATGATTCAAAATTAATCGTATTGTTTTCCATGGGATGACCAGTCTCTGGCGGCTAATCATCATCATCAATGGCAACATCTTCTTCCTCTTCATCTCCAAGTCTTCGCCAGTGAATCTCTATTCATACTCACTCCAAAGCTTGCACTAATCAAAATTGCACGTCGCGTTTTAATTTCTTTACATATGTCGGCTACGAGTCGGCTTTGTTCGGCGTGAAGACGATTCTTCCAAAGCTTCCACAAGTGAAAAGGAATCGAGTGAAATATCGTCCACAAAATATATTTCAAAGATCGGTTTACAACAACCCGCAGAGCATTCATAAGGTTTGCAAGCCAAGAATCCCTAAGGTATTTCTCTGCGGTCTCTTAATTCTGTCTTTAAAGGATTTGTTCGAATTGCTCTATCTGCGCCGTTCTTGTGGTCCCAATTTTCCCTGTATCTCAAGACCCACATGTCTCTAAATAAAAATCAAGCCCCCCCCCCCCCCCACGAGAAACGAGGAGAAAAGCTTTTCAGCTCCCCTTGGAGGGGGCCAAAATGTACGAACCTATTTTGGCTGGTTTTTGGCCGGTCATGACCGATTTTGACGTATCCCTGAGTGTCATTGAAATGTGTATACTGTATATCAATGTATATATGTGAACGAAAATGTACTCGGGTTTCGTTGCCGCGTACAGCGTTACTCGAGTGTGGTTTATTTTTTTGGCTCTAGTTATTTCGAAATACTGAGTGCGACTCAACCCATGCTGCATGCGCAAATTGCCTGCAGTGAAAACCCAAGTACCTCGAGTTCTCTAGCTGCGCATATTAATCACAGCTAGGGTAATTATAGAGCAAATTCTCTATGTACAAATTACATTACGATGAGTCTTGTCAGGAAGCTTACCATTTTACGGGAGCAATCTTCAGCTGTAGAGCTGCTTTTGTGTATGGTTTGGTTATGTGGAGTCGCAGAACTCTGTGGGGTTCCTGGTGACGCGTACGCTGTGTCTGGTGACGTTGGCTCGGAAGAGAGTACTGGTGTTCTCGATGTGAGGGACCAAGGCTTCACGACCATCGGGTCTGTGTTGAATGAGAAGGCTCTCGACGGATCCTTCAACAGACTGGGAGGGGCGGACCATGCGCGTTGGCTCCTTGACCATTGACTAGAGCGGCTGGAACCGGAAATACATCTTGGTCGTCAACTGGACGCCACGATATATATATATATATATATATATATATATATATATATATATATATATATATATATATATATATCTGTGTGTGTGTGTGTGTGTGTTCCATGTTGTTATTAGTTATTTCAATATCACTATATGAGTGATACATTCGTAAATGGATAATTCAAATATCGCTAAATGAGTGATAAATTCATAGATTCATAAATTCCTGCATTTATATTTCAATATTGCTAAATGAGTGATATATTGATAAGTTCATAATACATGCGTCCTACTTGTGGATACATGATATTAATGATACATTATTCGTAGTTGTATGTAAATTACATGCTTTGGTCATCTTTGGTGCTAAATAAGACCTTGTTTGTATTAGGGAGTCAATCATATACTTTCATTCGTTGATTGGCGATAGAACAGTGTTCATATTTGTTTACAAGTTCTATTTGTTGATCTTTTTTTGATTTTCTCGTTAAAGTTACTTGTTGTTGATTGGTTCCATGTTGGGAACTATATCATTTTCCCTATATCTTTTTGTTACAATGGTGTCAGAATCATTCATCGCTAAATTGCATTTATAAATAAATTCTACATCCCCGATCTCGCAGGAATTTTATCTCTATTGAGGAAGGCATTTTTGCTTGAAGATTAATTATATGTCATATGATTATATGTACCAGATGCAAACAAATAGTACGGAACATAATTTAATCTTCAGCGCACTCCTTTGCTTTTGTTTAATTTGAATGTCTGCTTGTGTAGAAGAATAAAATACATGGTTTAGATGTCGTACTGTCGAATCTCGCATGCTCAATTTCCCATTGGTCACGTTTATCATTCTGGATAGTAATGACAATATTGAATCAATTTTGGAAATTGTTTTACTAAAATTAGTGAAAATAATTTGCTTTTAAGATTCAAATAATTTTACCCTGCAATATATCTTCTTTGAAGCACGTTGGCTTCACATGTGATGGTTTTTCGTACAATCTGCAATCAAGCTGTGAAATCAATGAAATTTTGAAATTAGAAATTAACAGTTCATTCTTGTAAACTATAAGCTACACATAAATAATTTCACGTCTTTATTCTTTTTCATCATGATGTGTATACACCAATAATACATAATCTGTGGTATATAAGTCCTTGTACTGGTAACAGTATTACAATCAAGGGTTTTATCTGAAACACATATTGCTCATATGAAAGATCAATATGTTGAATAACTGTGACCTTGAAGTATTAAAAAGCGTTGCTGTTCATGAATGGACTAAAATCCATTGTCCTTAACCTCACATGAAGTTGAATGCGATCTTGGTACCACAATGTAATGACGGAACATTCCACCTATTTTTCAGAGCAGTATAGTTCGTCGAACGGCACGTTGAGTTTGATCGATTTTTCTTGTCGATGAATTCCCAGCGGTTTTCAGGGTTAAGGCGGATGGCTGTTCCGAACTAACCTTCTGTTTGTTTGCATTGCCAACGATCAATAGCAAGCTGTACATCCAAATTGCTCGAGTGATTCAGGTGGATTCGGTGAAGAGAATAGATATTCGAATCCTTTCTATATGTTGAAGATGATGTAGAAAAGGAGTAAAGAAAAACAAGGAATAGCTGTTAAGGTAAGCAATTCTATACTGTTTTTAATTATATAATGAATTTCCTTTGAACAGTTGACTTGGTTATAAGGCTATTGAACGTAACATACGGAACGGTGGTTACATCCGTCCACATATTTTAAATACACTATTTTACAGGTCATTTGCGTTATTCGGATAATTTGACAAGGCACGACCAATTTTATTCACAAATATGGCTTCAAATCATTGTGATTCGTTACTTAAGTACGAGCTTGAACAAGTGCGTCAATTATAATATTGGCTATGGGTATTCTATGCCTGTAATATATTGTGTAACATTTTATAAGCTAAGTAAATCAATTGTAAAGAGTGATGTGTTCAGAAAGGTAGATGTAAACAATCATCTGCACACTGTCCTCATTAAAGTGTTGGATATTGATTTGTCTTGCATCATTCGATGCTGTTTGATAACTTCTCTTACAATTAATTTGTCTAAAATATCAGGCAAATATGTAGACACTTTAGGCGTTCACGTCCCATTGTCAATCATACCGACGTTTACAAACAATTTGGTGCGGAAGTTTACCTAACACAGTTTACTAGGTATAACGTTTGAAATGTCAGGTCTGTAGAACAGAAAGGATTTAGGATTTGTAAATGACAATTGGCTCGATTATTCGAGAAGATAATTACTAGAAGACTACCAATTTTGTCGTATGCTTTGCTGACGTACGGGTGGTCTTATTTGCATGACCCAGTCATCTACTTGTCTATAAAATACTTGTGGCGTGTGCGACAATCTGATTGCGTTTCCTCAAGGACTACTTGTCAAAACTGAACGGAAAGCATCTTCACGGCTTCTCCAGCACCCCCTCAAGCAAGTGTCAGGCAACTGCATATTAATTGTTAAAACGCATCATCTTAATATTTAAAACTGCAAGCAGGTTTGTTTACGTTCATAAAACATACAATATCCTTTAAAGCTTTAGGGAAATTCGACAGCTTGAAAATGTCACATAGAACTGCTTAGGAAGTTCTTTACATTAAGAAAAGCGTATGCAGGGCAGCTTGTTTAGGTTAGCCAAAACCTCATCATAGCCAATACGTCATCATAGCCAATACCTCATCATAGCCCGTTTCCTTTGTCCCAGATTGTTCTTCAAACCTAAAAAGGAAGTTGACACGAATCTGTATGCATACCCCTGAGGTGTGAGGCAATTATATCCATAAGTGTGAGGCAATTAAATCTTAGATCAAGAGCATACGGATACATCTAGTATGCTAAGAACGTAAAATAAATGACCGACCTAATGCTGGGGGATGTTAACAAAACATATGGAAGATACTTCTATGGTTTGTGAACACAATGGATAATTACTTGTTTAGACCTTTGGTATAATGCTATTTCACTTCGGAATTTCTGATATAGGTGTATAGAAAATCCAAGCTTCTAATATAGCACAGTATACAACAATTGGAATCCGATATATGTTCAATCTACTACCTCTTTTGACTGATAATTAGCCAACCATACCATTTGAAACCGGAGGATGAATTATGTACGGACGCTATTATTCGATGACCTGGTATTTATAGCATTGATATATGGGTAGTCGCTATGCATGTTCAATCAACTGCCAGGCCTGGGTGATAGTTTATCAAGAATGTCATAGGAAACCAGAGAACATGCATGTTCTGATTATGCAGACCCTATCAATCGATTATCTACTACTGGCGGCACCAGTAGACGGGAAGTCCTACATGTTTCGTGGCTATAGCAAAGTCTAATGTGGAGGTCTCAATTTCTTTTTACTCGACTGGGTTTAAACGTATCCAGGTATCACAACATTAACTAAGCACATTAGAGCCTAACGCAAGTAAGTCTTGGTACCTTCTCACGTATAACTAATGTAATGATTTAATATAAAATGTAGACTAATGAAGGAAATATATAAGGAACTCAGTGTAAACGAGAAACCTGATAGTAAACACGTTATTTTAATAATTAGGCATACTACGTATAAATTAATTATGAATTCATCTTGAATGCGTTCATAGCTGTTTATTGTATGCTTGTACATGACATAAGTTAAGGTGTAGTGATGCTTTGAACAGCATAAAGGAGAAATTTCACGGTGAACACATTTCTTATAATTACCGTTATACTCGCGTATAACCGATACCAACTGCAAACTGTATAGACCCAGATCTGCCGTCGCAGAATGCGCCGGCAGATCTGGGTCGATGCAGTTTGTAAGGACTAATCAGTAAAACAAACAACATAGATCCTTGATCTGCCGGCGCATTATGCGCCGGCAGATCAGGGTCTATGTTGTTTGCATTTGGACCTGGGTTTCACGCGAGTGTATACGGTAGGAATTCTAGATGATTTTCTAGCTAATTTAGTAAATGTGTTCAATATCAGCATGTGTGATCATTGCAATGTAATATCCAGTCTTACGGAGTTTACCGTATATACTCGCATATAAATCAGATCCAAATGCAAACAACATAGACCCTGATCTGCCGTCGCATAATGGACCGGCTGATCAGGATCTATGTTGTTCGTTCAACTGATTAGTCCTTACAAAACTGCATAGACCCAGATCTGCCGGCGCATTATGCGACGGCAGATCTGGGTCTATGCAGTTTGCAGTTGGTATTGAATTATACGCGAGTAAAGACGGTATATTATGATTTCATCTCGAAATAGGACTCCATATTTAGTGGATCTGTATTGAAATTATTTAGTATACAGTTTTAACACTGTATAAGGTCCATGTTTTAACTTTAAATTCAACATATCTCCGCAGTTGTATGCCAATTAACCAGCACATTATCTCAATCACGAAAAACTAGTAAGTGGTTTCTCATCTTTTGTTTTGTTTATCTCTTTCGCTCTGTTATTCTTTTCTCTTCCTCCGAGCACAATGTCAATACCACAGTGTTGTACAATCAGACTTTTATATATGATCTTTCCATATCTCGTCTTCATAGCGAATACCCCCAATGGAGAAGAGCCACAACAGAATAAAATTCCTAATGAAACTGTCACGGAGGCGACATCATGGTATAGGTTTCCGTTAAACTGATTAGCAAACGTCTGAACGATTCAAACTTTGGCTGTGACATTGAACTTATGTGGATTCAGATTACGTTACTGTGCTATAAAAAAAAGTAGCTGTAGGGGTAGGGTATAGATCAAACTACTCTTCTACTAATTTCTGGGAAAGTTTTGAAACTTCGATTAATATCATCAGTAACAGGTATAAACATATTATTATCGTGGACTATAACATTGATTTACTCAGACCTACTTCCAAAACCTTGCTTGAACCAATCTTTGTAAGTAGTGGTATAACTATACTTCACACTGACATTTTTAAAATTGATAGAGAATTTAGTGACCATGCTGCTCCTAATATAGAAATCAGTGTTTAAGCGCCCTGTCTGGATTTACAGCAAAGCTGATTTCAACAAATTCAAAACTCTGATAGCAGGAACTAATTGGATAGATTTATTGTTAACCCCAAGAGATATTGATGCTACAACTGATGTACTCACCACCAAATTATTAAAATTCTCAACGTTGTGTATTCCTTCTAAAACTGTAACAATTTGCCAAAATGATAAACCGTGGTTCGATTCCCGATTAAGAATAATGATAAAGGTATTGTAGGCCAATAGATAAGAATAAATAAAACATATCAGGAATAAATTAAATACCATAAAAGTATGCTTAAGAGTAATATATGGATAATATTGATATACATCTTTCAGATTCTGAGAAAAAAGATCCTAAAACATTTACAAAATCACTTTTGAAACAGACAAATCCTTCAAATTTTATCCCACCATTCAAAGTTACAAGAAATAATGTTTCTTTTTACATTTATGATAAAAAAGGCTAACTTAATCAATGAGTATTTTACTTCGATTAAAACTATTAATGACAGTAATGTTTCCCTCCCTATTTTTTTTAGAAAGATGCATTGATACCCTGAACGAAATTACAATCTCTGAGAAATAAATTATAGATATCATTGAATCCATTTATGTCAATAAAACCACTGGGCCTGATGGCGTGTCACAGAATGCTTAAAGGCGTCACTGAAACGATTATACTTTTAATATTAATTAAAAATACTTTCAACCTGTCTTTAAAGGAAAACAAATTTTCAGATAATGGAAACTTGCACATATTCTTCCCATTCCTAAAATGGTGATTTACACGAAGTTTCCAATTATAGACCTATCTCTCTAATTAGATGTGTCGCAAAACTATTTTGAAAGATCCATTTTTAAACATGTGTATAATTATTTTCAAAAAAACTGTCTTTTTGTACAAATATCAGTCAAGATTCCTTGCCGGTCACTCCACTGTTTTCCAACTTATTGAACTGTATCTTAGTATATGTAAGTCACTGGAACAATCTCAACATTCTTGTACTGTATTTTGTGATCTATCAAAAGCTTTTATTCGGGTCTGGAACAGATGCTTATAATCTGATGAAATGATTTGAAAATTATGTAAGTAATGGAAATCAAATGGTCTTTTTGCATGATACAATTATAAATGCTGGTGTGCCACAAGGATCCGTGCTTGGGATTCTCTTGTTTCTAATCTACGTAAACGATATTGCTGATTGTATGAATTTTCTCTCACCCGTCTATTGCAGATGACTCATCTCTGCATTATGCATCCCCTTAATGTGCTGAAATAGAACTAGCCATGAATAATTATATAATAAAACTGCAAAAATGATCCAAGCAATGGCTCTTAATGTTTAATCCAGAAAAAAACGGAGGCTACGTTTTTTTACGAACAAGAAAGTAAAAAAAAAATATTTCTGAACTTGTGTTTCAAAATACTGATCTAAAGTATGGGGATTCTCATCGTCGTCTTGGAGTACTACTTTCATAAAATATCAAACTGACTTGTCATACTAATAGCATTTTCAAAACAGCATCATCTCGAATAGTCAATCTTTAAAAACTAAACTACAAACTTAGCAGGCAAATGTTATCAGAACTATATATAACTTGTATCCGGTCCATCTTGGAATATGTCTGTGGAGTTTGGGATGGATGCTAGTTGATTGATTCAGAAAACAAACTTGAAAAACTACAGGTTGAAGCGGCAGGAATAGTTACAGGACTTGCAAAATACACGAGTAGGCAATTTCTATATTTTGAAACTGGGCTGGAAAGTCTGTAATTTAGACGACAGAGACAAAAACCATTAACACTCTATACAGTTAAAACGATGCAAACTCCGGACTATCTCATTGAATTACTCCCTCCCCCTGTGTCCGAATAAACAAATTATAACTTTCGAAGTTCAAATAATATAGTCACTTGCAATTTCAGGCTAAATTCTACTAAATCATCTTTTATACCCTCAACAGTGGCATTGTGGAACAATCTTGAACAGGATACACAATGTAGCATGTCTTACAGTGCTTTGAAAATGTGTTATGTGAGAATTTCAATTCTAGTAAAATGTTATGTTTTAGTCATCAAGCCTAGATATTATCCATACTAGATTGGGACATAATGTAAGCTCATTAAAAGCTGATCTTTACCGCGTTCAACTTGCTGCCACCCCTTTGTTTTCCTGTGGTGGGATAGAAACCACCATGCATTTCTCAGTAATTAACTGAGTTGATGGGAAAATTACTCTCAGTGCCATATCCAGCTGTTAGCTTAGAAAACTATTGAATTCTGCAATATGTATGCAAATATATAACCGATACTGGACGATTTTAATCAAATCACGAATGCTGTCATTGTGCCCCCTTCTCTCCCCTATCTCTCTCTCTCTCTCTCTCTCTCTCTCTCTCTCTCTCTCTCTCTCTCTCTCTCTCTCTCCAATCATTTCTCATTATTAGTTCTTGCTACACTGTTGTCATGTTGAAATATGTTGCAATACGTGTATCATGTATGGAGAGGGCTAATTAATATTGTTAGAACTTGTGTCAGATCCCATTGTGACAATAAAATATGTTTAAACATAGCTAATAAATGCATGTAACTGAAATTAGTAAAAAAAAACAGTTAGTTGTTTTGTATTGCAAGAATGCAATGTTATCAAATAAATCTTTTTTTTTTTCTTCATTTTAACAGATGGTGCTTAAGAATTATATAAGATTTATTTCTTAAAAGCGAACCTACATTACACACTAATTTGTGACATCGTTGCATAGCTTTGAATTTATTTGAAACTTCATATAGATACAAATAAAACTTAACTGCATTATTGTTTTTTAAATGTGTTTCGTCACCCTGGTGTTACTGCAGCAGTATGAATAAGGCACATGCGGGTGGTTCTGTTCTTCCAATTTGATTGTAACATGCTAGCTTTTTCTTCTGGATCTGGCACCATAAATGGAGTAATGCTAAGTCTGTCTTGACAAGAATTATAAACTCAGAGACTTCTTGGCCATTTTCTATAAAAAGAGCTTGATTTGTCCAGTCAGGATGATACAAAGAGCTTGATTTGTCCAGTCAGGATGATACAAGGAGCTTGATTTGTCCATTCAGGATGATACAAAGAGCTTGATTTGTCCATTCAGGATGATACAAAGAGCTTGATTTGTCCATTCAGGATGATGCAAAGAGCAATGTTAATATATACATCGGATCTTCTGGTCCGATCAATAGTGAGGAATGTACAAACTATTTTGCTCTAATGCCTTCAAATTAAACAATTAAAAATAAAAATTAAAATTAAAAAATAATTTTTCAAATATTTTTAAATATAATTTTAATTTAAATTTTAACTTTGTTATTTTAAATTTGAATGTCTAATTTTTTATTTTTATTTTTTAAATTTTTAAAAATTAAAAAGCAAAAGGTAAAAATTAAAATTACAAAAAAAAAAAAAAAAAATCTCAAATTTCACCTTAGGTGCACACTGGTGATATACTTTCTCCAGATCTATTTATTGCGAGATTGGAACTACTATCTTGAATAATTTGAGGGCATTTTACTTCCAAAACAACAAACTTTATAGAGATTTGGACCAAACAATGTAACCTTTTATATTTTATAAAAGTTAAATATCAAAGAAATATTTTAAAATTAAATAAACTTGGTTGGTTTTTTTTACAGATGAAATAATGATTTATTTGTAGAAATATATACTATATAGCTTAAAGATATCAAGGAGGTTTCATTACTTGATGAGTGTGGCAAGCGTGTCCAGTTTATGGACCTTGCATATCTTACTTATGGTGCTACTTAAATCTCGGTCTTGGGAGATAGATCATACACTGGCAATCCACACTGAACGAAATGCAATCAAATTTCATAGTTATACTTCAATGTTGCTACAGATACAGAAAATAATAATTCATTAAGATATATATAATTTCACAGTTATACTTCAATGTTGCTATGGATACAGAAAATAATAATTCATTAAGATATATGTAACTGTTGTCATCTCTTCAAGGTATCACTACACTAACCGAACCTTGTTTCCTGTCACAAGCACCACAAACACACAACAATCGGGAAACTTAACGACAAAGGATTTTCTAGCTGACTTTCTAAGTGGCTCGAGTTTTCTGTTAGCCATATAAACCTTATTTAAGAACTTTTCTTTTCTCCGGCGCTGTAATGATGCTAAACCCATGTATACATTATTCGACTATAAGAAAGATATACCTTTGAAAAAATTGCGGCCATAATGAATATCTGGTTTAAGTCCTTTGAAGTCTCTAGGTGTTTCGTTATCCCATTATTGATATGATCAAGCAGAGTGCGGATATTTGCACAGTATCGCGGACATGTAAGAATGAATGAAGTTCCTTGGTCATTCTCTATTCTTCTTTTTAAATAGTCATGATGACAGTTTCTCTTCTTAGGCACACTAGCAATGGAATATGCTACTGCGAGTTTAAAATTTATTTTTTAAACAGCCGCACAAGTCTGAGATTTGTTAAAGTTTTGTCATTTTAAATTTTTGTACAAGTCAAGACAAGTCATGAGGCTGGAAATGTAGCTCTTTTTAAAAAAAAATTTAAACTTCGAAACATTCCGGAGATTCACTTTAAGTAAGTTTGTCGATGTCATCACACGAACATACAGTGGTTGGTATCCACAAGCATAAAGGAGATTTCACATGCATGTACATTCATTCTCTCTAGCTAAAGGAGGCGCTATTCCGGTGATACTTGTGCAGAACGGAAACTTCAGATAAAATGTTTATCAACGATACGAGATAGCGAAATGTGAATTACAAAGTCGCCATATGTTGACTGACTTCGCGGACTTCGCTTGATAAGGTATATTGTCCATGCTAGATTACTTCATTTTGTCGTATAGTAACACTTAACTCATGATTTATTTATCAAACAGAAAAAGTTACTGTTTATGGCCCTGAATTTGTTAAGAAGAAAGGCATATGATTTAGTGACGGACATACAGTTTCTGTGACTCATATAAATCATAAAGTATGAATTATTGACATTCGTTAGATTTTGATTTTATGGTTTGCTGAAACATTTATAGCCATTTTCACGTAAATTCGTTGTGTGGGCGAAATTGCCTTTCGCTACATACAATTGCTTTCCAGATATAGGCTGAACGTCTGAAATCGATTCAATGTTCAGATATACCGAGGCGATTACTTAAAATGTTGTTTTCGCATTATAAAGCAAGATGATTTTCTTCTATTCCTTCAAGCTTCGATAATATGTGCGTCTTTTTACATTCCTGATGTAATGAAAATGCAATTTTAATAAGGAAAAACTATTAACCTTTTGAAATATGTGTTCATTACAGCATTCATTAGCTTATCCCAAAAAGCTCTAGGCAGTTTGTGTAGGTGTTTTATTTTTTGGGTTTCTAATAGCAAATGTTTCAGCTCTTTTATCGATTCAAAATAAAACATGACATAAAAACAACAGGAAAAAAGAATTCCTTGCCATGAATGGCGAGGGATAGTTATTCAGCAAAATAATATATATGTTAGGATTGTTAATGCAAACAACACCATCAACAAACTTTTCACTTTTACTACAAATGCAGACCGGTGTTGTCTTTACATTGTTGACAAATATTCTAAAATTTATGAGTCAAATTAAATGACTTGTTTGTGCTTACGTTTTGTTGTTGTTGTTGTATTTTGTTTGCTGGGGGTTGGGGGGTTGGGGAGTTTAACGTTATTTCGACATGTTGGGGTTTGGCGCACGGGAATAAGCTTTTGTGCGAATGCTAAAACTATCTGGTAGACATAAAATTCAAAAGATAACTGGGCGAAACTTGAACATAACTTGATATGAAATTGTAGCATCTAATAAGTTTTAAAATTGATTTTTTTATACATTCAACTGTACATACATCTGTTTACACATAAATATACATGCATATACGATATGTGTGTTACCAAGTAGTCTAAAAAAACAAACGGTGATTTTAATAAAACTAGATATACTCTACAAAACTTTGAACTGGGACCTTTTTCAGGTATACATTTTCTGTGTATATCTCGAGTGTTGAAGCGCCAGCCAATTTTCACAATTTGACCGGTCTACGAAGACTATACATTATATGTAGATTGCACTATAGATAATTGCTGCACTGCCATCATGGAATATTGCAATTATTTGCATATGCATACTCAAGGGTCAGTTGGCCTAATGACAAGTACAGCTTCTGCTTCTACCCATCTATCTATCTATCTATCTATCTATCTATCTATCTATCTATCTATCTATCTATCTATCTATCTATCTATCTATCTATCTATCTTGTGAATTTATGTTCAATCGTGCAATGCAAACCGGATTAGAAATTGGTTAAAGATGTAAGAAATAATTAGTTGAGACAGCCTAGACTGAAATTAGTGGGATAAATACGATAAACTCCAATATAGTCTCAAGATCATTTATTAGAATTGAATGTTCAGTGAAATGACAATTCAAAAAACGAATTAAAAAAACGGTCTCTAAAGCAAACATAATGTAATGGTAAATTTAGAAGCAAATAGTAAAGCACATGATGGCAAATGATATGAGTAGGTTTATATTCTCACTACGAATGTGGAGAACAATAAAAGGTCACAATATGGTTTGTCTATGCACGCGCATCTCCTGACAGTTTACCTTTTACTAAATATATAAAAGCCTTCCATTTGTATTTTCACTATAAATATATTTTAGACCCAATGATACCCATCTTTCCGGTCAAGTATTTTCTATGTTCGACACAATGCAACTAAATGTATGATTCTGAATTATATATATATATATATATATATATATATATATATATATATATATATATATATATATATATGAATACATGCATACACATTTGGAGAGGCAATCGAAATAAATGATGGTGGACCATTTTGCCTACATGCCGTCATACTGGGTAAATTGGGTTCGATATATAATTTATGTGCAGGCACATTTGTCATTCGCACGTTATCTTCATCTTCGCCAAAGGTTTCCATTACGCAACCATACACTCTAAGTATAATAATGTATGCATGACTTCTTAACTACTCTATGCATGTATGCATGACGTGTTCACTGTTCCTCGTCTTTTAAAGTATACTTCTTTTGTCTTTAGACACTTTTCTTCAGCAGAAGAATATATAAGTGCTCTTAGTGTTGCCATACCCAAATCGATGTAAAGCATGCAACATCTTCCGGATATAATCCTGAATGACTATTATAATGCCAATATCTGTCAATAAAACTGCAAATAGTCATGAAACTAGAATTGTTATCCCAGATTCGATCATTCAATGTATTTTTTTAAAATATATTTTAGAAGCTACGTCAGTATGCAATTATTGCCTAATGCTGTATAGAAATAAACTTTTTTTGCTGGGTTTGAAAAGAAATATGTGAATATGAAAAATGAAGTTAAAAGTTATCAAGGGCGTTTCCACGACTGTAATGAATTTTCTTTCATAATTTTACTAATACAAAATGGCGAAAGATGGCGGTTACAGTGTAAAATCCATTCTTTACAGTTGTCACTATCACACAGTGGCACCGCGAGGGTTCGAGGCGCCCGGTGGCAACGCTCTTTAGTGGCGCCCCTACTGAGGCGCCTGGGTGCATTCAGTGGCAGCGCGAGGGTTCCAGGAGCCCGGGGGCAATGTTCTTTAGTGGCGCCCCTACCTTGCCACAGAGAACATTTTTTTATGTCAGTTGCCAATCTCCATCCCCCCGCCCCATCTAAGCCCCCGTTACACTAAGGTGAGGTGAAAGACTATGAAACTTTTAGCTGGAAAAAGAATAAAAAAAAGCTCTCGACGGCGCCCCCTTTTTCTGGCACCCGTGGGCAATTGACCCCCGACCCCCCTCCCTCGCGCCGCCACTGGGGGCATTGTTCTTTAATGGCGCCCCTACCTTGCCACAGAGAACAGATTTTATGTCAGTTGACAACCTCCATCCGCCCCCGCCACTGCTATCACAATTGTCGCATGGAATTGAGGGTGAACATAACACAGTACACACGAGTTTAACTGTGGCGGAAACCCTACATCTATCTACCTGGTACATCATTATATTAACATTGGATATGCATGCATACATTACTTATATTGGGTATAGAAGCAGGCAAAGTAAGGTTTAATATTAGTACAATGGAAAAAAGCGATTTTAAGTGGCCCAAGCAATAGGTTCCATGGTGCTGGATGAACTCTAATTATGGAAGACAAATAGTGTACAGCATTGTTTAAAATTATTAGATCCTTTGTCGTGTTGAGTAGACGATTCAGCGTTCACATATTTAAATAATGGGAGTGGGTGTTTAAGAGTAAAAGTAGTATCGAAATATCGAAATGCATTATAAAAGAATTAATATGCATAAAGCATGGTTCTTCTTATTCTAATGAGACAGAGGTGTGTGCACAAAAAAGGTGAAATCGTGACTTTTAGGATCATATTATGATGATTGACAATTATATATATATATATATATATATATATATATATATATATATATATATATATATGTATATAAACACAGTATCCAGAATAACTCACTATTACCTTTGTTTTATGTAACATAGTGCACCGCAGTTTATCTGCGAATGAAACCCTACAACTATTTACATAAAACATTATTACACTTGCTTGGATACAGATATAGCACCTTTTTGGATACTTGAATACAGATATAGCACCTTTTGGGATACTTGGATACAGATATTTCACCTTTTGGGATACATGGATACAGATATAGCACCTTTTGGGATACTTGGATACAGATATAGCACCTTTTCCGATATTTGGATACAGATAGAGCACCTTTTCGGATATATGCGAGTAAATTTAGGTTGAAAATATTATGATTTAAGGGCCTAGCAACAGACGGGAGCTGCATGCCACTACCAGTAGGTCCCATATCGCTGGATGAACTGACATGGAAGACAAATATTGCATTGAATTATTGCAATTATTAAAGGTTTTCACCATGTTTCATAAATGATTTTTTTCGCACAAATTTAAGCAATGGGGGATGGGGCTAGGCTGAATAGAAACATTAAAATGGGTCAATTAATATGTAAAAATACATGGTTCCTCTCTTTATAAATGATACATAGGTGCGTGCACATAATGATAATTGAAACTTTATCGGGCGTAGCATTAAATTGGTACCCATTTTAGTCCAATTCAAATGTTCAATGGAAGAAATGGTAAAAATATTCTTTTAAAAAATATCTTAAATGATATGGCTTTACAAATGTTCTAATAATCTTTGCTGGCAAGTTTTTCATGTTTTTCATTAAAGAACATAACAAAGTAAGCATTTCATAGCTTTTGGCATTGCCTGGAATTAGCTTTAGTGTGCAAAACACTTGTGCATATTTTGTTATATTTGCTGCAACAATCTGCTCTCTATAACAGTTATTATCTTTGTTGAAAGGACTCACAGTGCTAGAACTTATATCAATGCTCATCTGTTAATTTTCTTATATAACCAAATAAAGATCTACGAAAAACTGAAGAAAAAAAATTTGCATTAATTTACATCTGTTAACAACCTATTAAATGATAGCCAAGAATGAAAAGTTTTAAATTCGCTTAGTTTCTAATAGTTAATTTTGGCACCTTCAACTAACCATTCGGTGCTATATGGTCAATCGATTTCCTGCATTATGTAATTAAAATGGTGGCAAGTGTGTATTCATTGGCCTACAAGATCCTCAAGTTGTCATGTATGTTCCAATCTGAGATATCCGATGTATTAATCATATGGTGGACAGTGGACTAATTACAATAGAACCTGGCCTCCGTTATTTCAGGACTGAGCTTCTGCGTGCTTATTTGTTAAACATAGATGATTACTCGATGCTAATTAAAAACATCGAGTGGTCAATTCCTAAATTCTCAATCAGGGCATTATGATAAAAAATGCTCGCCTAGTATTAGATGTAATTTGATTACTTGTCATTGATTTTCTGATTCTATATCAGAATTTTAAAAAAAACACACTGAGATCACTGGTGGAAGTAATAAAGTGACTAATGGAATAAAAATGCTGGAGCAATATAGTTTACTTAAAAAAATATTTACACTTAGATGCCGTTGACAAACGTTCGTTTGATTTCGTAATAGAACGAGTTTTACCTGAGTTTTTCCAAAGGATTAACCTACCTCTTTAATAAAGATATTACAAATGTTGGTCTAGTTTGTCTTATATACACCTAATGAATGGTTATCTCTGGTCAAATGGTCAGCTTCGTGGGCATGCATAATAAAACGTGATTAATATTTTTATTATATCCAGGGTTATATTCGCGAGGCTTTTAGGTCTCAAGCTGTTTATGATGTTAGCTGCTTCATAATGAGTGTGTGTAGGTAGTATTGATGTGATAATTCCTTGAGCAGCCACAAATAGCCTTATTTGCATTTTCAAAAATCAACAACATATCCAACCGCGACCCGCACGAGACAAACATAATTTTTCAAAATCAAATACAAAATATTTTACTTTCAAAACTAAATAATCAACCCACCGCATTAAGGAATTACGTTTTTGTTTTTACTTTCAACATGATATTTTGAGCTGTGCAGGTTGAGAGCCGCATGCCTCACGAAGCCACAAAATAAATACATAAAATCTATAAATATAATTTTCCCGTTCTTTACCACCCATAGATCCAATAATTAAATATCAGCATGTAATCATAGCCCACTCACTCGTTGTCCATTCAATCGTTGTACATCAACGTGATAATTGACAATTATCAGCATTGGACACTCCACAGCACTGGACGCTCAACACATAATCGTTGTCACCCAAACTATTATCATCTGAGGCTACGTTACACCTTCAGTGCAATATTTATGTAGACACAACACATAAGCTGCCTGAAAGATAACCAACGATCAACTACTTACTACATAACTCCTCCGAAAGATGATAGATACACAAGAGCTAATCATCAGTAATAAGCAATTAATACTAAGTTTTAAAAGCGAAGATCTTCTATAGCGAGATGCTCTACGAGCGTAGCGCGTTGCCCGTTCTCACACCAGTGTAGAGTTACAAAATCCAGTTAGTGTCATATATCAACTACATCACGTATTAAACATTTAACTAAGAAAGTATAACTGTCATTATAAAACTGACTATGTAAATTCTGAAAGATGATGGCCAGAAGCTAATAATTTGACATTCAAACTTCAAAACATACGAGCTGATCAATGAATGCATGTATTCAGGAAAGAAGAAAACAAAACAAAAACAAAAAAACAACAGGATATATATATATATTGAGGGAAACGTGAAACTATAAATATAATTATAGGTAAGCTAATCGTAGGTACTTATACATCTCATAGAGAATGACACATCACTTACAGCATAGAATTTTCGAAACTACATTTAATAAAATTTTCAACTGAGATAGACCAATTATATAAAGGTACGGTGATAATATATATTATTAACAACAAATAACTTTATTTATCTATCAGATCTAAATTACCTAACAATAGCTTAAGTATTTTATAAATTTAATAACGAACTTGACTCAGCCGTGTGGTAGAGTGTCCCAATTCGGCAAGCCAATACGATGAAAATCAATGTTCAAACCCCACCATAGACTTTCCACTTTGCTTGGTACAAAATCTATACGTACGATTATGGTATGACATCTAGTTACATATGAGCGAGTTGAGGTGCAAAGGTTAAAATGTCAGAGGTTTAAAATATGACGTCACACCATAATTAGTAAACCGTGATTAGATGGTATATAATTATACATGAATGGGTTTAGGGGCAAATGTCAAAAGTATGACACCACAATAATCAACCCGTGAGAGTTGAGGGTAATAAAAAAATGAATGTATCTATACTAGCGAGCATTTGACTATATTGATCAAACGGAATCAATCAATTAAAGGAATATGTAATATATTGCATTTTATCATGAGGTGATATTATCAAACCACAAATAGAATTTACTATTACTGAGACATTTAAAACTTTACATCGCCCTTTCAACCCACAAATACAAATACAATGCATCGGTCAGATTAAAAGTGTACTTTTTCTATCAGCATAGAATATGATATTTAACTAAAACATACGAGCTGATCAATGAATGCATGTCCATAATTTTATTACAAAGACCTCATACGCTGTACTTCCATTGAAAATTTGAAATATTTTGTTATATTAAAAATGGATTCTGTCAAACTGTCTTGAAGCAATAATGTAAAGGCAGCTGAAAATCAATCTGAAAATAAATTTGTACAAAATATACAGTATATTCCTCGTTCATATTTCACATTATGTCATGTTTGCCTCACACCAATAGAACAAGAAATTTCAACATCTTGGTCATTAAACTTTAAATGCGATTCTCTTGTCTTTTTAAAAATGGAAATCTATTTAAAAAAATAAAAATTGGAAGATTAATATGCCTGATCTCATTTATATTAGTTTCCATGACAACTATCTTAGACCATATTTGTATACCACCTAAACGTGAAAATAAGAAAACATTTCTTTTAGATATACCATAGTTACTTTGCGACAAAATCTGGCAAATATGCATACTAGTTCTTCCAAAATCTTAGACTTGATTACAATATTTTTTATTCAGAGTATTTTATCTTTATCTTTATCTCATTTAAAATACAATAATAGTTAAAATAAATGACTGTAAAAGTATATTTAAGACACATATACTACGATCCTGAGAGTACGGGTTCTTACACAAATATAAATCAATTGTGGGAACAAATTAAACGTGATAAGAAGAAGATATACTACTCTGATTCAAAAATTGTGTTAACTGAACGATCTACATGTAAGTAGGTAAGCAAGCAAGACGATTTCCATACAGATAAGTCTATGTTGGTAATGTGGATGACCAGTGGCAGGCAGACATCATTGATATGCAAGCGTATCAAAATTACAATATTGGACTCAATTACATATTGACGCTGATATATGTTTCCTCAAACTACACTTGGGCTATAAAAGCAGAAACAAAAAGGGAGATGACATACACGAAGCTTTCAAAGATATTTGTAATGAGCAAACACCAGAACAAATAAAGTTTGATAAAGGGAAAGAAATTTTTAACCGAAAGAGACTTATTGGAGAAATATATAGAATACTTTTCCACTTACTCAGATAAAAAAGCGTCTGTTATAGAAAGATTGAATAGAACTCTTAAGACGAGAATATAGAAATATTTCACTCAAAATGAATATATTAATACTTATCACAGATCGATAGCTATGTTACCAGTTAATGACATTGACCCTAAAAATAGATCCAGAGTATGGATTAAATTATTTGGGTATCTGGCAACTGATACCTATGGAACGCCTAAATATAAAATAGTGAGAAAGTTATAATATCAATCAATCAATCAATCATTTGCAAAAAGCTATCTTCCTAATTTCACGGGGGGGGGGGGATTTGCAATCAGGCAAGTACATGTAGGCGACTCTACTGTTTATACAATGAAAGACCTAAAGATAGAGCATAATAAGGGAATATTTTATAAGGAACAGATAACTCTATACGACAAACAAGCTGACGTGCTAAAGCTGGAAAACAATTAAAGGTGAAAACATGGAAAGGAAAAAGAATTGAATGGTGTACCAATACATGAATATCGTGGTCTTAGAAGTAAGATATATGCATTTAGAACTCAACAAGATGAAAATAAAGTTTTCAAAGGCATAAATAAAGCCATTAATTTGAATAAATCTAAAACTAGAAATGCACAAAGAATGTTTATTTAACCAAACTATAAATCACCAAGAGAGGAATCTTATTAGATCTTACCATCATGAGATACACAATATTGCATTAATTAACGTTGCATTAAGTTGCAATGATCATGAAAGCTATTTAGTGGATAAGATAAATACTTTGCCTGATGGATATGCTCGACCATACAGATTGTAATGAGCAGCGATCGTAGAGAACAAGTTCTCATTCTAGTTTGAAATTAAACGGAAATTCAAGCCTCATGAAAAGGTTATTTCTTTTGTTTTCTTTTAACGTTTTGACTATATCTTCTCTCATTAATTCAGGTACAAAATAGTTTTTCTCAAACATATTTTCCATAGACCTTCTGTCTGTGGAGGAAAGGAACTATAAATTTAATATTTTTACAAAGATCTTTTATATTAGGGTTATATTTTGTACCCACACAGTTATTCTATAATGTCTACCACTGAACGCCAACTTGATTAGGTTTGTTGTTCTCTTTTTTGCATGTTCTAAGTTTGCACAGTCGTCTATTACAAACCAAATATTAGTAATTATAACCATTTGTTTAATTTAACACGACTACATTGTTGTCTCTGAAAAGCCATCTTCTGTTTACTGTCTTATTACACAAAATGGTTGAACAGATAATGAAAACAATTGTTTGTAAAAAGATTTAGATTCTGTTTCAATGAAATCTAGTGCAAACTTTGTCTTTCCACAGTTTGTAACACAACATATAATCCTGTTCTGAGGCTCATTGAAATACGTAGTTACATTTAAATGTTAGATAAATACTGAGTATCGAATACTGTGTTGGTTTCTCTTGCCTTCGTAAAGAAGATATCAGACTTAAGAAGGAGCAACTTGTTTGCTTTGCTCTCTTAGCTTT
The DNA here is from genome assembly GCA_029931535.1 of Margaritifera margaritifera. NCBI lineage: Eukaryota > Metazoa > Mollusca > Bivalvia > Unionida > Margaritiferidae > Margaritifera > Margaritifera margaritifera. The sequence goes on along the minus strand of JAQPZY010001003.1, from coordinate 628,173 downwards.
GTCTTACTTGTTTTCTATTTTGTTCTGATGCAATTTAGAAATTCCTCTGATATTAATTGACTTTGCTTTGTAAAGATGATTTTTCGTAATGGCCGGTTTTATAGATGTACCTAAATCATATATAGAAATATCCTGTTTAAAAGAATGGGTAGCTTATATTTTGTTTACCGTATTTGATTTGAACACAATTTAGCAAATAAGTAAAATACATCCATAACCAGGCTGAGATTTTTTTCTATTTATTTTATTTCTCTTTAACTTGTTAGTATATCTTACACAAACTTATAGTTCTTTATGTTATAGTTATCGTTTAAAAGTTTAGAAATGTAGCCGAAGTTCAATCCTGAGATATTTTCCCTCTTTATTTCGTCTGCCATATTATTAATTATTACATATGGACAGTGATTGGTTTGTAGTTGTCTCATTACATTTTTAAAGTGAATTAATTTGCTTTTGATATTTTGTACTTTATATTTGCTTTTTTCTTTCTATTTCAAAACCACATATAACACACCCTTCTAGCTCAACTGCACCAGTCTTATCACATCTGGTTCATTTTCCAAACATCATACCTAAAACCCATTTCTTCGTCACCTAAGAAGGCTTCACCGTAATCCATTTATTCAGATTGTAATTGTTTAAAAACATTATGGATTTTATCCGGTAGTACTGAATATTTACTTGAAAATCATACACAAAATAAATATACATTTTGTGTGCATCTACCATTTTTTATTTTTTTTATTTTCATGTGTTTTCTTTGTTGAACAGTAGCTAATGTATGTCCTGTTCCATGTATTCTATGTGTGCTGCTTAGGCTCAGCCATAAACAATGGGGATATATATTAAGGTTATCGACAATAATATTGCTAATTTCCGGGAGAGCCACCTATCTAGTAGAACTGTGATGACTTGATATCAACTCTTGTCAAGTTTATTGGGAACATGGGGGTAGACTTGTAACCTGGAGGCTGAGAATTGGCAGGTTTCATCAACCAGTAAACGTAAATAGAATTTCGGTAACTTTGAAAATTGCAGTATAACCCGTCAAACGGCTGCTTCGAAGTCTGAACCTATTGATAAGTCAGAGGTTAGTGAATTACTAGAAACGATGGTAAACATCCGGTCTGAAATCATTAATATGAATAAGAACTTTGCCATACTGAATAAAAGAGTTGAAGCCTTGGGTTCGGAAGTGAAAATAGAGCAAGTTAAGCTGTTAAAAGCCCAAGAAATACTCGCTAAAGATAATGAGGATCTTATCACCAGAGTACTGGAATTAGAAAAGCATATTGACAAAAAATATAGATGTCCAGTCAAGGCGAAATAATTTAATTTGTCACGGATTTGAAGGGCCTTCGGATGAATCTTGGGATACAAGCGAACAACTCATTCGTAACTTTATGTGTAATATTCATGAGAGACCACAGGCTGACCTAATGGACATCTAGCGAGCACACAGAATGCGTGCTGGCAACAAGGTCAATCGACCGATAATAGCCAAGTTAACTAAGTTGAAGGACCGATATATCGTGTTACGGAAGGGGCTTGAAAAGTTTACCAGTTTGTCTACAACAGATGTTACTAAAGACCTTAGTTCAGGTCTCCGTGCTGTCCGGAAAAAGTTGATTCAGTTTCTTACTGAAGCAAGGATTACCAATCGGAAAGCTGTTTTAAAGAATGACAAACTGATCCTTCGCGGCAGTGTCTGCGCGTTAGATTCACATATAAAGTGGCTAAAGTGTGTCAATAAAGCTGTAAACAATTGGTCACGCGATTTCTCGCGCAGTAATGGCAAGAGTATACCACTTAATCAGATAGAGCACAAGGCTATTGTAACCGCAAGAGGGGCAAGCGGTGGGTGGGGCTTCTGACACAGATAGAGAGGGTGAAAGTGGAAAGAGTGGCACGAGATTGGGAAATGGCCAAAGCCATATAAACATTGACGATGATCATACTAACTTTAGTCATAGATTTATCATAATTATATCACGGAATAGTGAAGGCTTAACGAAATACCCTTATTTGTAAAGAATTTAAAGAGTATTGTAATAATTATGATATTATTGGCTTTTGTGAAACATGGAGGGGGGTTGATTTCAAGATTTTCTGAATGAATTTGCAACTTTGTTAGAACGAAACGCTTTGCGAGAGGCTGAAATAGTGGCGGAGTTACTGTGATGGTACTAATTTCATACACACGTGAAGGTATTATCCAACAAATCTGTAGCAATTTTGAAAATGTTGTTATTTTACTGCTAAATGGTGCAACGTTTAAAATCATCAATCATATTTTCCTTTGTTTTATGTGAGTCTCACCTGAAGGGTCACATATATATGATGGTTGTTCAGATAAAAAGGGTAAACTTACCATTAATTGAAAATTACTCAGAAAGAATCAAATCAAAGTATCCTGATTGCTACATTTAGTTTATCGTGTTGGCAGTGAGAACGAATGGTGGAGGGTGGGGGTGGGGTGGTAGAGGGTGCGCGGGAGTGATTCTAATGCTCAAAATTAAATTACAAAATTTCTTGATTGTATTCCAGACTATAATTTAGATTATATCTTTGGTGATGCAACATACAGTGGGGTCTCTTTTTCTATCCCAAGAAAGTCTGAAGACTAACGTTTTCTTAATAAAACTCCAATGGAAAAATCTTGTTGGATTATGTTGCAGGTATGATAAACACGTACTCGATGGTATAATTTTCAAGATAATGATGATAATTAAATTACGCCTGTATTGATAATAATGATACTAGTGTCGTTGATTGTATGGTTGCATAAACGGAATTAATCTCAATTGTTACAGATTTCTCCGTGGAAGAGCACGATGAATCTGCTCACTTTCTTTTAGCATTAACAATGAAATTGCCTTTGACTCCGACAAAATCATAAATGAAAATGATCATCACTGTATTTTAACTGACAGTGTGAAACATTGGTTAAATGATCACTTTAACTGACATTGTAAAACATACTTGGAATGATCATTTCAAAGAAGACGTATTTATGTTAAGTTTTGTGGTATATTGTACTATGAGCCGTATAATAATCTTGAACAGATATACACAAATGTGAATGGAGCTGTTAAATCAATAGTTGATATCCATCATAAAGCTGGTGATAGTTTATTAGAGAAACCAAGGTTATTTGAGAAGAGTGCGCAGCACCATTGGTGGGATGTGTAATGTGGCAAAAGAAAATAGTTAAAATATAGACCTTTAAAAACCTTTACAGTCTCCAGCAATCAGGACGACTTAAAATTGTACATATCTACAAGAAACAGATTGACACAATTATGTCAAAAGAAAAAGGAGTTATCAAAAACGGCATTGATAAGTGCTAGCCCAAGCTGAAATAACCCTGCAACTATTTGGCGCACTTTGAAACGGTCAGGGCAACGAGAAAGACTGGTTCGAATATATCAGGCTTCGAATGGTTCCAATATTTTAAACACCTACGTTACGTTTACAATAGATATGGTGATATTTATAGTGTACAAGATCCTTTTGTTCAATATCCATGTAGTTACAAACGCTGAAACGTCACAGGGCATACCTAACAGCGACACAGCTGAAAGTGATGTTGAGGTAGTAATTTGTAAACTAAAAGCTGGTAAATCATGTGGGTTTGATGGTATAGAAATCGAGTTTTTCAAACAAACCGTTTATAGTACCCTTACTTACTGATATTATTTACTAAAGTTTTTAGCACTGGCACTTTTCCGGCAATATGTACAGAAAGTATTATATACCCTCTGTTTAAAAAGTCTCAGAGTTATATCTTTAATTATTGCAATTTGTAAGATCTTTACATCAATATTGAATGAACGCTTAAAATTCTTTGCGGATGAAAAGATACTGATCGACGAATCACGGGCGGGATTTCGTTCGGGATACTCCACTACTGATAATATAGTTAGTTTGCAATCAACAGTACAAAAATATATTTCAAGAACTAAAGGTAGATTTTATTGTTTATTTATCGACTTTTCCAAAGCATTATATAATATTCTTCGTGATAAATTAAGAATTTCTCTCTCTAAGAAAGGAATGCAAGGCAAGTTCTTAAACATCTTGATAAATATGTACAGTAATTTTAAATCTTGTGTAAGGACTAAGAGTGGTCTAACAGATTACTTTAGATGTTCAATAAGGTACCCACCAGGGTTGTATTTTGATCCCCTGTTATTTTTACTGTATGTCAATAATTTGAGCGATTTACTTATATCAAGATGCAAACGTGGAATCGCTTCATATAAGTAATTTGAGCGCTTTTCTAAGATCAAGATGCAAAAGTGCACTATTTAAAATGCCGATGACATGGCAAATTGCGCAGAAACAGCAGTACGTTTAAAAGAACAAATACATATTGTAAACCATTTGTGAACCTATGTAAACCGTGATAAAACAAAAAATATGTTATTTAGGACGGTGGCCCATTGAGGAATTATGAAAAATGGCCGTATAAAACATGTCCAATTGAAGTTGAATCATTTTATAAGTATATGGGGCTTTTGTTTACCCCAAAGTTAATATGGTCTAAGGCAAAGGAAACATTAGTATCACAGGCAACTAAGCCTGTAATGTTAGTAATGAGTTATCAAACTCAATTTGGATATTTCGATCACCGTGAAATTTCTTTTACGTGTTTGATGTTATCATAAAATCAATTCTTTGCTATGGCTCTGAAATTTGGGGATATGAATACGATTGAAAACGTACATGTGATATTCTGTAAACGCTTCATAAATATATCTCATTCTGTCAGTGAATCTTTAGTATTGGGTGGAAGATTATTTGTATTCATTTCTTACTGTTTACGATGCATTAAATTATGGTGTAAATGTTTGCAAATGGAGAACCATAGATATCCAGCTAATTGGGACCATAGATATCCAGCTAATTGGGACCATAGATATCCAGTTAATTGGGATAATCTGTTAAATGAATAGATAACTGTCGTAGAATAACTGAGTTACTGAAGTGAAAATAATTTTGTTTGGGTATGGTGGATATATCAAGATATTGGTCATATGGACCTTTTTTGTGAATAATTTGCCCAAAGATTGAAGGACTGCGATTTGCAATCACGGTATGGAAATATAGCAGAATCTACAAAATATGATGTACATAATCAATATAAGTCAATATTAAATGATGATAAACATATACTGATAGATCTGACTTATTACCTAAGTACAGATTTATCCAGAGTTTGTTGGTGTGTCACGGGATGAAGATTGAAACTAGAAGACATGTAGATATATCACTAATTATACATTATTGTTAGCATTGTTTTGAGAATGGGTATTTGTTGCTCGAAGATAAATGTAACGCTTTAGTGATCTGTTCAGAGTATTCTGATGCGAGAGAGAAATATTTACAGTATTCCTGGTATAATAAGGCAAGAAAGGAGAAGTTCTATCAAATTCGGTCAAATATACTCATTGAAACAAATGAACAGATCTAGAATACCTTTGTAGTGTAATTTATTTCGTACGGTATAACTGATGCCATAATGTTAGCAACGTTTGTGTATGCTATTGTATGATGCGCCATTGGCCTGACTTAGCGTAATAAAGAAAAGAAAATCTGTTGGCTAATTTCAGTACGTTTTGTTCCTCGCTAAAGAAATATTTCGCTGCTTCTGTAAACTTGTTGATTCATTTTAAATCCCTTTGAATGAAGCATGTTAAGTAATCATTCCATAGTAATCATTATTTTTTCTATTGCTGCATTTAACCACTTTTCAGGATGATTTTCTGTTTTTTTCTACATAGTATCAATATTCCTTTTAAACTCATTTTTGCAGAATCAAGTATGACATTTGTTAAGATTATATTAGCTGCCACAACAATAAATCTCTCTCTTTGTGATGTAATCATAAAATAAAGCATTTCTATTCCTTCACTTTTCGTAAACAGTTGTAGCCATTCTGTAAGAAGTAATTGTATCGAACTGTACACAAATATGTTCCAGTTCATAATCTTGGTCAGCACTTTCTATTGCTTCAGATGCTTTTTCTAATGAAAATGTGAATCTAAATCTCGAAGAAGACTGAAATTATACTAAGGACAATGAGCAGTTAGTATCTGGAAATCAAGTGGTATTGTAAATGTCAGACCATATACAATAAATTGAACAGCTTCTGTGCCGGTGTTTTGAGCATTAACCGTTCCTTATCTCAACTGTCATATTGTTTCGTTACTTATTCCTTGCTCTATTTTGATCTTCTCGCAGATACTTGCGGTTGTTATTTATTCAATTAGCTAAAATCGGTGAGACAATAGCACAAATTCTAAAGCTTGTTCATTTCGATCACATATACTTATACCTCACATAAACATTAGCATTAGAACGACAATAAAACATACTCATAAGCTATATGCTGATCGGAAGACTGGTAAAAAAAATCATTAAGTTTTGGTTGCCTAGGTTTCTCTAAAGCAACATCAGGACGCGTATAGAAATAGAGAAGAAACGTTTCACCTAAATAATTTAAGTTTTGAGTAACCAAACCTTGTTCTAGTAGTTGTTGCTTGTAGTGTTGTAAAAAACAGAGAATAAACCCCAAACACCGAAATTGTCTGTTTTAATACCATTTTCAAATCTATAATAAGTATATTACTCATTTATTATACACACTAAAGCAGCCTAATATGCTATATTGTATAAATAATAAGGCAATACAAATCAAAATGGAAGTTGTTTATCAAATCCATTTAACATGTTTCTCCTTCTATTTCTGATTTAACTGTATCGATTTTTTTTTCACTTAATGCTAAAGTGTTCATACTAGTACTGATTGCTTGATATTTCTTGCAATGATGTTTTGAAAGCATCGGCTTCGGATGTACCCTTTTGCTCAATATAATCTAAATATTTTCCCAATCATCTCACTCTCTAATTCGTCAAAACTTCATTGTACTGCACCAATATTATTAAATATATCTCGGTCAACGTGTTCCTTGGTATGTGTGCTTTGCTCTCTTGATTCTTTGACTTTAGCAGAGAGTTCATCTCTAAGCGTCAATAAGGTTTGATATTTTAGTGTTTTAATTGTATCACATGAATCAGTAAGAGATAAATAGCAGGTCGTTTGTTTTATAGATTTCATCATGCTTCCACTCACACTTAGTTTGCTTTTGTTTTCATCTGTCTTTTGGTTATTTCCATGAAATTAGTTTTTGTTTTACTGCAACAAAGTATTAGAATTTGCAGTCAGTTTATCTTCCCACTTTATCAAACCAGCTATAAGGTCATCAGCTAACGTTTTAATCTCTTTATTGTTCTGCCTTTTCTCGTCGTTTGACTCTTTCTGCAATTGTTGAAATTCAGATTGTAAGGTATTGTAATTTTCCAGACACTTTTTAGTTTCCTCCATGTCAGTCTGTAAGGCAGATATCTCACAGCTTATCCTTTAATCAGTGGGCTGTACGTATTGTTGCATGTTTGGTATTTCTCCAAGTTTATCTCTAACGGTCTGGATTCCTAAAGCATTTGATATTGTATTTATTCTCCTGGTAAATGAATATTCAGCGTCTGAAATCGTCTTCTTGTTGTCGTGTATTTGTTTCTGCAGTTCTGATATTTTAGTTGTTTTTCGTTTGAGCTTTGTTCAGTAGTTGTCGACTTATTAGCAACTTGTTCTATCCGTGTTCTTATATCTTTCAAAGTATTATCCTCCAAGGTCATACGCATTTGTGTGTCAATTCGTTTTTGTACAAACCTTGTATGAGCTGTATCAATTTTTTGTATCGGATCTCACAAATGTGCAACTTTTTATGGTTTCTCTTTGCAATTGTTGGTATGGACTATTTTCAGTATATGAAATTAAATCACAGTGAAAAAGATTTTGAACGGGCAATGACTCTAGAAAATATAAATAAGAGAGTTTTGAGAATGCGAACGAGTTCTCACCGCTTAAGTAACTTTTAGTGTTAGTGATTTGGTCTAGGAAAATAAATGGTTTCAAAAACCCACAAACTGTCTCCGAGTTAATAGATTTCTGGTTATTGAATCCTAGCAATTTAGAGTTATAGTTAGTTATGTAGACTGTGCAATAAATGCTCAGAGTTACTAAAACTTTTGATCTGGATTTTAACACTCAATATCAATATTTTCTTCTTTGTTTTTATAAGCAGTAATTTCCTCTTTGACTTTGTTCACGTGCATTTCAAGATTATAAACTCCATCTGGAAGTAAAACAGGTTTTGTTTCATTCTTGTCGTTGATGTAATATAATATATTGTTTTAGATCATTTAAAATATATAATAGCCAACTACAAATGAAATGAATAGCTCAACATCTCTTTGTTTTTGTAAAATATATTTCTTTCACAAGTTGTCCTTCTATGTAGATGAAACTGTATATTTAACTAACGGAAATTAAAACAGTTAACACTCAAACAGGATATATAATTTTCGTTTATAGCTTCGCTATTTTCCGTAGTACTTTTTACCTCCGTTATCATAAAAGATTTCCTGTTTGCTTAAGTTTCTCCATAATATTGGTTTCTTTTATTTTCGTCCTCTTTTCTAAAAACAAGGTTGTTTTTTTGTGTTTTTTTAGCTGTTCAGTATTTTTTTTCTTCTGTATTACAAACATTTATCCTGACTGCATTTTCCATATCCTTAAATCTGTTAAACTCGTTAACTATCAAATAAAATTATTTGTTATCGCTTATTGCCTCACTCACCATATCATCTATACTATTTAACCTACTTATAGCAGCGATTACAATCTCATATATATATATATATATATATATATATATATATATATATATATATATATATATATATATATATATATATGGAAATAATAATGAAAATAATGAACTGTTTTGTGCAATGTATATGATGATCACAGACGTGTATTGTTTAATGAACTAAATCATTTTCACATAAATTTATATTTACTATAAACTGGAGGCTTCGAACTAACAACAGATCAAATGTTCTAATATGTTTCGCAGTGCGCAAATGCATTAAAAGCAAGAAGAGGTTCGATACCAACACTACCTGAACAATATTTTTTACATATTCATGTGGCGAAATGATGTCGTCTTCTTACCTTCCTAGAGCATACTTTTCTGTCTTTGTTCTTCATCTTGTTATTCAAAGTTATTTGCAAGTGCGCTGGCCGTCTTTTTGACGTTAAGTTTTCTTTGTATGGGAGAGCTATTTCTAAGTTGTAAGAACTTGTTACCAATTAATTTTTTTTGTCTTTTTTTTTTTTGCAATAAAAATAAGTTTAAACCAATCTAAATCAAATCCGACCAACTATTTTTTAAACATTTTCTCAACTAGTCAGTTTTACATCCACAGATTCCTAATTCCATATACCCCAGAGACCCGTTTTGGAACTAACAGAAAAATGACCCTGTGCTTTATTAGTTGCATCAAACACTAAATAACTCAATCTCAACACTCTGCCATTTACGGGACCTTACTCCTATTATAATATGCGATATTTCAATATGCTATATGTACAGCGGCAGATTACATTATTAGATATGCATTCATGGAATTTTGACGAATATTTCTTTCAGAAGCAATTAGTTATATACCATTTAATCTTACGGGAGACGATAATTTTCGTTGCTGTTTCATTTTTCCTGGCCTTTGATTTGCTGAAAGCAATATTTTGTCCCCAATCAGCTACTCCAGCTTCTATGAAAATCTCTACATGTTCCATAAGCGTGTAAGATTCACCTTGCGATGTTTACATTTTCTCAGACTCGAAGAGTAATTAAAACGGTGAACATGCACTGAACTGAATATCATCAAAATCATCATCACTAGTCTTAGTATCCCACTGAGGATTTTGGAATGAAGAATATGCCTGATGCACACTCCGATATGTCGTAAAAGGCGGCTGGCTAATGAAGACAGAAGCTGCGGTGGTGCAGTGGTTAGAGTGTTGGACTCGCGACTGGAAGGCTGCAGCTTCAAATCCTACCATCGGATCAGTTCGTGTCAGCTACCGTGGTGTGTCCGTGGGCAATGCACTTTTTCCAGTTGCTTCGGCTCTATATACTAATCTATTGGAGTTGCTGTGCCGTAAAACACAAAACCTAAAACAAACCAAACTTATTAACATACTTTGTCTGCTTAGTCCAGATACGTCAGAAACAGGAGTCGGATCCCAAACTAAGCAAAATTTAAAACTTGGATGGCAATGGGCTTTATATTTTGTACAGATTTTTGATTACTGTGGGTTACCGATTTGATGACAGATTTTGCATGAGTCTTAGATTTTGCAAGAGCAGTGAAAATGGTCAATTATGTTTAGGACATAGCAACGCACTATTCACAAAACCTGAGCAGCCAATGAAAAGACTTTTTTCTGATTGGACAAATATAAAGCATGTCGCATTTTGCATGAAACATTTGGCAATATAATAGTAGTAGTAGCGGTAATAGTTATCTTGTAAAATCAACAAGTAATACATACAAATAACGATACAAGACAAATACATACGGTAGGCAAAATAGAAATAATACAAGAAATACGTATAACATTTAAGATGATTCACAAGCAATAATACTTACTTACACAGCACGCAAAAGAGGTACATATTACAAAAGTAAAGCAAGACACGTCGATCATACTTAGAATTACCCATAAAACCTGTATGGGGGTTATTTCTAATGGGGTCCTATCTGTGGTTCAAGATTTTAGGACCAACGCTTTGAGATCAACACATAAGAAAAAAAGCAAATTAAAAGAACAGATTACAGCCACTGTATTCTTGAACGATTACAAAACATACAAGAGAGAGAGAGAGAGAAAAAAGACAGAGAGAGAGAGAGAGAAAAAAAAAAAAGAGAGAGAGAGAGAGACACAATTAGCAATCCGACAATCATATAAACACTAATATTTAGAACAGGACACATTATTCCATCGAAAGTTCTATAAGGTGGAATATAATGGGATGAAATGTGGATTGAAATGTGGATCACGGTGATTTAGGCAAGAAAAGGTGTTACAAATTATTTATCTGCTTAAGAAAAAAACACTTTGGTAGTATTTATTAACATAAAGAAAAGAAAAAGGCAAATTACCTAAACCAGTAATACAGAAAATTCCTTTCTTCAGTAATTTTACCTTGTTCGGTTAAGTGCGACTTTACTGCAGGTTTAAATCTGAATATGTTGGTAATTCTCTTAATATTTTGCGACAAGGCATTCCAATCTTTTATTGAAATGTAATAAAAGCTTGTAGAGGATAAAGTATTTCCTTTTGTGATCTCTCAATTTCTATAAATCCTGTAACAGTTAGCAATCCGCATGGCCTACCGGCCCCATAAAAAAAATTGTCCTACGAAATTGTGAAAACAAGGCACGGAATTATATATTTAATTATTTCACAATTTTACTAAATGTCCACCGCAAAGTTAGTTTGACTAAGAATGTAGGCTATCTACTTGAACACTAAAAATTACGATGATTTGACAAAATCCGTTGTCCTGATTACGACCCATAGCAGCCATTTCAATTTCAAAAGGTGGCACTAGTGAATAGCAAGCCCAGCGAAAAATATCTTAAATAAAATTTTAATTAAGTGTACGTGACAATAAAATTGCTTACATGCAGATTCTTTTGAAATGATATTCTGCTGTAAAAGATTGCAGTATGCCAAATACCATAAATTTAGATTAAGTGTAGCTTTGGATGAAAAGTACATACCTGACAACTGTCGTCGCGCACCTGCTGGATTTTCAGAGAGAGAGAGAGAGAGAGTCCTCTAAGCTCACGACTAGTACATGGACATTGATTAAAAGAGTGGCATGTGTACTGTTTCTTTTGATATCTGTCGAAACCGCAAAAAGCGTACCATATGTCTCACGGTAATGGATGTTCTGCGGGAACAACCAATAAACAGAAATAAAGACTCTTTCCTCTGTAGCACAGGCACGTGTCACTTGTCCAGAATTGTGTCAGTTGTTATCTTTGAGAACTCTGCTTTTAGGCCAGTAAATTTACTCAAAATAGAGGCTTGACCCAGGACAAATTGCAACAGAATTGATGTTGCTTGTATGATGCTTGGGAAGGTCTATACACCAATATATAAAAAGTCCCCCAAAATCTAATGATGGGAAATTAATTAAAAATGGCATAAATTAATTAACTTAATTAACTTACGCTTATTTTTCATGTTTGCGCTAATAATTCTAAAACCATGACAGGTACATGATTATATAATACACCATTTGAAAGCTGATTATACACTCTTTCGTTTGATATATATGAAGATATGAACAAACATTAAAACACCAGTTGAAATTGCATAAATAACTTTAATTTCGTGCATTAATCGTTACACTGAAAGCATATACACTGCTTAAATACTAGTTTCATGTTAAAGCAGTTCAGTACTTTCATATTATCTTTTCTAGGATCTTCTCCAATGTTCATAGGCTATATTTCAGACCTCTGATTTATCTATTGTAAATGTGATATAAAGTTCCTTCGGTGCTGGAGGTAAATCAGTCATATTAGGTAACATCCCTCTCTCATAAATTTTCCAACCCCATTCTGCTGGATTAAAATCTGTAACACCCATTCACTACTGGACTTGATAGTACACTCTTAAACTCTGTTATTTTGCTGCAGCAGCAGTTGGTGGTAAACTTTGTGGCTGAACAAAGCGCTACTTTTTGCAACTTTCTCACAACACTTGTCATAACGGAAACTGTCCAGTGTTTCTCCGTATTTACCACTGAATATGCAAACAAGGGTCTGTTCCCCTGCAGTAATGACATTGTCTACAATGGCATGTGGCACGGTAAATGTAGCAATGAGATCTTGAAACTTTGCATCCTTTTGTGCTTTTCCTAGAGCTACACCTTTTCCTATTCCAAATATTCTGGATGTTGTGTCACATCCAAGGAGTGCATGGATTGTTAGTATCAAGGTGCACAGTTTTTGTCCAAGTGTTTTCTGTATAGATTTAATGTTCCAGACATTAGCTTTTCTTATTGAACTTTGTTTTGGTTCCGGCCTTGAGAAGATTGTGTAAACTGTATTGTCAGCATGATGCACAAGAAGTACTTGTAAACCTGTGTCTTCTCCTACAACAACAGGTTCCTTTAATTTGGCACTTTCTATTTTAGTCAACACTATGAGGAGATCAGCATCTCCTTTTGCATACTAAATAACGCAGCCACTCTTTTGTAATTTATCAACAAGTTTATAAAGCGTTGTTTGTTATTCCTGTTATTAAGAAAATGTTCTATTTTGCTTCGTAACATCATATCTGTTGAGAAATTGACTGTTGCACCAGTTTTGCCATTTGTCCTTATGTTGTGTGTCTCATCTTTGGTCGATGGTCCGTCAAGATACCCATCAAACACATCAGTTGGACTCCAGTACTTGTCGTGCACATATCTGATATAAATGTCGCATATACCATTATATGAAACTCCGAGGGGACTTGAGAGGCCATGTAACTTTTCACAGAAGATCAAAAGGTGATGTGGGTTCTGTCACATCCTTAGGTGACTCGTAGATCATCTTATCTGGCATGCTATTGACCTTCCTGTATACATGAATATTTATTCGCCTCACTGCAAGTATGTCCGTTAAAGTCACTTATACTTTGGCGATAGACCATTTTATGTTTGTCCCTGTTGTTATGGCAGCAATTATACCCATTCCATGGACTGTGTTCTTACCATCCAATGTTACTAAATTAGGGTCCACATTGTCGCTTATAAATTGTGCAAAATGCCTATGTGTGTATCAAGGTAGTTCAGTACCGTGAGAAACTGCTGCACTACGTTCAAGCCTTTGAACTTCAGCATAAGAAAAGCAAAATCCTTGGTTGTGCAAGCTATCAATTAGAAACTTTGCGCCAAAGTGATGGTGCAACTGAACACCGAGTCCATATTGTAGTGGAACTGGCATAACACGTGGCCTTGCTGCCTGCATCAGAACCTGTCCTAGAGATGCTGTTTTACTGTCTACATTGTTTCGAGCAAACAAGATTTTTAAGAAACTTCTAAGTGACTCAGAGAAATATTGTAACATCTCATTTCTGGAAGATAGATCTTGAATAGGATATTCATAACTATCTGTGGAAACTTATTTAATGTCATTTTTTAGAAATTTTGCAACAGTCTCTATTATTCTATGTTTTTCTGCTTCAGTGTCTTCATTTGAGTGCTGATGATGTTCATATAATATATTTGCAGCTGTAGGTTTGAATGCTACAAGATTAGATTTACCATTTATTTCAGTTATAACAATGTTGTCTCCTAAATGTTCCAAAAGCTTTGTTTTCATCCATTTAAACTATAGGCCTCACAGCCAATATTTTGAAGAATATCATAAATCTTCGTGATGAGATCATACATAGGTGTCTGTTCCTCGTCATTCTCTTCCAAATATTGAATGGCATTTAAAAATAATTTACTTTTAACATGATCTGATGATCTGCCTATTTTTGATTTATGTGACCTGGCACCTTCTGGGAGGTAAGTTGAAGCTTCTGTCATCTGTTTTCTTCTTCTAAAATTAACACTGCAAGTCTGATGGTAAACTGCACTGAAGCATGAAGATCAGCAGTTGCTGATGTAATCCTTGCCAAAACTGTATCAGCCCATTCATCTCCTCTTTCTCTACATATTGCCTTTATGGACTCATCAAAATCTTTTGTTCTTACAGGAAAAGTATCAATACTTCTCCTTTTTGAAGTTCTCCTATCAACTTTAGCCGGCATACCGCAAAACAAACAGTGTTCTCTTAAGGAAAACTTTGATTCTTTGGACCTAAGTGTTCCCTTTTTGGTTGTTTCTTCCTCTGTTAACTGATTACTAGTACATGCCTTTTGGATTTGACGACGTTGACAATAGCAGCGACGATATTCTGTGTGTACACGCTGACCGGGTGTTACTTGTATATTGTCTCCTCTTGTTTCACTGGCCTTATTTATGCTAGCTCAACCATTTATGCTGGGTCAACCCTTTTCACCTCAAGTTGCAGTGGTCTTTTCATTTCCCAGTTGTCATTACAGAATATACACTTCCCCATTTGAACTTGGTTAATTTGTAGCTTTCTATTTCTCGGAAAGGATATAATAACGTTATTAGTACATACAGCATATCATGAAATCAACAAATGAACAACAATTGAAACAAGAGTGAAAGAAAAGAAAGCAATCATCATTAGATACATTTTAGTAAGTTTTACGATAACAATTAAAACAACAATTCTCATAACTGTGGCAATTATAATGTTATGATCAAACTATAAACTGCATTGGACAGTTAATGAAATAAGCGTTCCAATAATGTAGCATATAATATGTTATGTTCCATGTGTATTTTACAAACTGTATTATTAATATAGCTGTGGCCGCTAATTTATTAGTTAATTAAGTATGACTAACTAATCAATTTCCCACCGTGGGACTTTGGGGGACTTTTCATATGTGAATCAGTACAGCTTTTCAACCTGAATGCAACTGGTTTCATTTCTGTTGCAATTTGTCCTGGGTCAAACCACTATTTTGACTGGACTATTTCTCCCAAACGCGATATAGCCATAAGATGCGCTGCTAGGATTGTTGGGTGATGTATATTCACCTCTGGCAAACGCAGGCGACTATACGCTCAGTCTGAATCAACAGTATAGTTAATTAAATATTCAGGGAGCCATAACACCTGTGTATAAGAACTTCGGCTATTTCAAAGGTAATAACCAATTAGGCAATACATGCAACATTAAGAGTTACAAATAAAAATATCACAATACTATTGTCATATTTCCCAGAATGCTTTCACGGTTTTCAAGTATCGATGATTACTAAGCGTGTCCTACGTAATTTATGCAACTACAATGGTATTTTGTGGGGCATTATACCTGAAGAATCTGTCAAAGTTTTTTTTTAAGACTATGTTCAATTTAGATAATGAAATAATCTATAATGGCACAGCTGGAAAGCTTTTAATTATAAATTTTCGATGTTAATAATGGTTACTGGCTTTCTAGCTAGTAATTACGCTCTTTGCGGAAATATGTCCTTAAATCAATAAAAAAAACAAGAGTCATTTTATCACATTATTGGTCACACAGAGATCGTTAAAACGCTTTCCCTTCTTTGATAAAAACTGCAATCATAAGTATTTCTTAGAAAATTAAGCGGTCAATGTCAAGAAAGATATGGTGGACACGTAGATGATTCTGCATGCTAAATATTAGTCCAATGCCAAGAAAATTATATTTTCATGCAATACTTCCAAAGCCTTGCCATTTTTAAAAAAAAAAGCCCTTTCAAGGGTCTCTCTTTATTGATGAAGATACATATTACAAAAGTTTTAGGTACATACAAATCAGAGGGGTTTTTCTTCATCTATTTATGCTTTTCTTCTTTCTTCACCTATTTTTGATTTTCTTCTTACTTCTGTAATGATGGCATAGGTAATTACGTAAATTTATATTCTGATTTAGCTCCAGTATTTCATGTTACTGTAATTCTTTTGTGGACTAGTGTGAATTCATGTAACGCACATCAGCACACTCCTGGCTAAATAGTGCCAAATAAAAAATAAGCTCTAAAACTGTTTAGGTAAACATTTTGTTAAAAAAGGGTAAAGAGGACACGGTAAAGATGTATGTATATGTCTTGTTAAGCAAATATAAAATGTCCTCAACTTTCTAGTCGTATGGTAACAAGTGAAATACGGCTAAATTAACGGCTGAATAAGAATTATTCATCCACACTGGTAATAATAGTATTGGCAAACCTGTATGTTGTATAATTTGTGACGCATTTTTAAACAGTTGACCGACTGATTTTTTTAACAAGCTATTTTTGGACTTAGGACGATGCCTTATTGCTGTTTGTTAGGTGAAATCCTGAGAAACAAAATTTACATTAAAAGCGACTACAGAGAATACTTATTATCAGGGTTTTTCGGAAAAGTAAAAGTAAAGTCTGGAACTGGACCCGAAGAGATATCTCCTCTCCTTTCCAGCTCTTGATGATTAATTTTTTTGGAGTTTTTGTTTAAAGTTGTACGTGTAGCATTTGATAACCACGCAATGTTTGTAGTATTTACTCTATGAGGATGTACATGCTTATGAGAATAAACTATTGAATTGGACTGGATTTCTTGTAGCGATCTTTGTATTCTTGTATTTGTTTGTATTTTATTTAGAATGTATTCATTAGAACGTAAATGTGGACATTAGTTTTAAAACCATTTAATAGATGAAAAAGTAGAAACTCCTCTGACGATGATTACGATACAGAAAAGCTAAAACTATGTCATACAAATTCTTCACACGAGCTTTTCTCTTTAGTCTCATGTTAATACAATTTTCCTCTTCTTCTTTTTCTTAATTTTCTTCTTCGTTCTATCCTCTGTCTATCAAGCACTGTCGGCAAATCGACCAGGATAAATAGAACGAAGGCTGCTGGCATTAATATTCCTTTTTGATACTGGTTAATGCAGAAATGTTAAATGATATTGTATAACGCAGACCGGCCGTAGGAATGTTTTATTTTGTGACACATGCTAGCAAAATAGGAAAGACTGTCAAACCCGTTCACGTGATACGAGCTTTTGGATATATTTTGTTTAGATAACTCTAATGTACTTGTATATTTCTATATCAAGTTTGTTTGAAATCTTTAAATCCCCAAAAACAACATTGTTATTGCATTGATATTATTCTATCGTTGAACGGAAAAGTTGTGACCAATTAGAAGCCTCGATTTAAACAACAGAACAGAAGTAGAAAGAAATCATTGGGTATAACAATTTTCAAAATTTAGTTTGCTTGTCTGCCTTATAATAACCAATTAGATAATAGCAAATGGTCAATTTTCGATAGTACGATCGATGCAGATAGGAATTCCGCATCAAAGGTTATATTATTGCGAGATTTTAATTAAAACTTTTTTCTCAAAATCAGAATGCAGGAATCTTCCAGACTGTGAGTAAATATAATTTCTACAATGTTATCACCTGTCCAACCAAAGTGACAGAAAACACCTCAGCTTTTGTTAGACCCAATATTTGTCACCAATAATATCAAAATCATAGAAGTGGGTACAAATGCCGTCGGCCGTTTTATTAGAGATCGTAGAATAACTTTTTGTTTTATCGATTTAGCAATGAAACTTAAACTAAACTTCTATTTTGTGCTAATATCGACGATCGATGATCAAATCCAGACCCTTCCAGAACTCATCATTAGAACTGATAATGAACTATCAATTATTAATGTTACTAAATAGGACGTCTTGGATGCTATACAAATTTAGATGTCAATAAGGCGAGCGGTCCCGACGCCATTAGTCATAGAATGTTGAAACCTGTTTCTAAGTTACTATAAAGAGTCCTTTGCTACTTGTTCAATAGATCTCAAGAGGACAAAACTTTTTTTAGTTCATGAAAATTATTTAATGTAGTCTTTAAAAAGAACCGTCTGTACTCGCGTATATATCCGTGTCCAAATGCAAACAACATAGACCCTGATCTGCCGTCGCATAATGCGCCGGCAGATCAGGGCCTATGTTGTTTGTTCTACTGATTAGTCCTTACAAACTGCATACATCCAGATCTGCCGGCGCATTATAGGACGGTAGATCTGGGTCTATGCAGTTTGCAGTTGGTATCCACTTATACGCGAGTAAACACGGTAGGTAATAAAAGTCTAGTATCCAGCTACAATCCTATCTCACTCATAAGCTGCATTGGGAATCGGTTTGAAAGGATCGTGCAGAAATATTTTTATAACTGTTTTCATGTAAATAATCTTTTTTATAAGTATCAATCTGGCCTTTTAACGTCCAACTGTACGGTTTTTCAGTTGATTTATATTTACCAAACTGTATATCTTGCAAGAGAGAGAAATGAAGATAGTTGTATGATGTTCTGCGGCCTATAGAATGCATCGGACAGAGTGTGGCATCGATGACTTGTCTTCAGGCTTCGGGAAAATGGAATAAATAATGATCTACTTTCCTGGCTTGAAAGCCATCTTTCGATCGTGAGCAAAGAGTTATTATTAAAGATCCGTTAGCAAGTGTCAGGAAAGAAATGCAGGAGTACCCCAAGGTACAGAAGTAGGCTCTTTATTATTCGTGGTTTGTGCAAAGGATATTACTGAATTAACGAATTCCCTTACTGGTATGTATGCAGATGACTCATTATTATAGTATTCATCTCACAGTGATGCTGAAATTGAAAAAGTGTTTAACCGTGATTTTGAGAAAACAAAATGATTGATTAAAACAATGGTTCATGACACTGAATGCCACGAAAAGGGTTGGTTTGGTTTTATGGATTTAACGCCATTTTTCAGCACATAATAGGCTATACATTTCGGTCAGTATGTTTGGAGGAGGAAGACCCCGGGAAGACCCCGGAGAGAACCACCGACTCCCGGAAATCTACTGGCAAGCTTTCAGACTAACCCACTTTGGCTGAGCCCGAGACCCGAACCCACGCGGACAGAGGCGAGATGTGAGTGATCTGTAAAGGCAAGCGCCTTAGACCACCCGGCCATCCGGGGCCCCCTACGAAAAGGAAAGTAATGTGCTTCTCAGAAAGGTGAAATATACAAGCACCTAAACTATTTGTAGATGGCAAAGCCTACAATTTGTTGATTCTCATATACACCATGGCTTGACGATTAAAGAAGATTTTAATGGAAACGAACATATTGAAGTTATTGTCAGAATAGGAAATCAGAAATTAACATTGCTGAGAGCATTCAAATTTAAGATTTCCCAAACTGCTTTTTCAGAATTGTACGCGAGTCATATTAGACCCACAGTGAAATATGCAGGTGTAGTTTGGGACTGTTATTCTGAGGATAATTCAATTAAAATATAATACAGCTTCAAGCTGCCCACGTTACAACTGGTTTACTTTTTTACGCAAGTAAAAAATGTTTATATATTTAGAAACAAGTTTTATTCCCTTAAGTGAAAGGAGAACCAGTCAAAAATTTGCATCTTTCTATAAGATTATCAATATTTGATGCTCCACTACATTTACAAGATTTGATTCCCGTTTATGTAAGCGCGATAAGCCGATATCTACTGTGTAATATGTCTAACACTGTTTCAGTCTCCTGCACGTGTGCTCCTTATGGGAAATCATTTATACCATCCATCGTTAATTTGTGGAATAATCTTTCAGACGGTATACGTCAGACTTACGTCGCTAGGGAATACGTCAGACTTACGTCGCTAGGGTATACGCCAGACTTACGTCGCTAGGGAATACGTCAGACTTACGTCGCTAGGGAATTCAAGCAATTTTTGTTTCCAAATTCTAATACTTTCAAAATTGTTGGCATGGTGATATAAAATTTTCGATTATACACACAAAACTGAGGAATAATTGCAGCCCCTACGACAACATCTCTACAGCGTAGGTTTAAGTGACACTCCTGTCCGTGTTTAGGGAGAAGGCTCCGAAATCAATGAACATTATTTCTTTTCATATCGCAGGTATGTTGACCAAAGACACATACTATTACTTGAACTATACCAATTAAATTTAAATTTGGGTTCATAATTAAGAGGAAATTCCAAACTAATGCACGAGCAAAATCAAATTAAACTTTTGACAATACAAAAATATATAAAAGCTACGAAACGGTTCAATCCTAACAAGGTTTGAACCTGTCCCTTTACATATGACATAGGACCAAGATTCTTCTTTCTTTTATCTTTTTTTCCTCCCATTTTTGTCTTTCAATATCGCCATTATAATATATATTAATGAAATTAATTGTCTGCATATGACATCCATATTAAACAGTTTGTATTAGAAAGTGTGCAATGTACGGAAATGAGACAAAATGTTATTAGAACTTTTTACCCGATCTCAATTATATTGTTTGCAATAAATATATGTTTAAACAAAAGGCACCTTGAACTTTGAATAACTTTCTGCAAATTATGACTGTCTTACAATAATAACTATTATCCGAACAAGAATTTTTAACTCTTTGGCATAACTCTCATGGATATTGAAAAAAGACAGAATATCAGTCACTGAATCTATATTAATATATAAACAAAATTAAATTTATGTTTGTTTAAAATCATTCGAAAGCGACTTGTCTGTTTTATATCATTGTTATCATTGTTTCTTGTGCCCGTAATAAATATGTTATTGCTGGACTCTTTGTAACAAAATCGATTTATTCATAGTGTAACAAGATAACCGGGTAGGGTTTCGGATTTATAACAGAACACTGTTGATGGTGATAAAAATGCAATGTTTATTGATGAATGACTTGAATGGGAAGAAAGGTTATGATTAATACGTGCGTGTATAGGGTCCAAATATTGGACAAATTAACATAATCCGCACGAACCTAATACGGTAACCCAAATATGAACACAAATAAATACAAGTGCAATAAAAAGGCTAATGATTTATCTCACACGATGAAAGGAATGATGTGTTTTACTCAGATAGCAAAAATGATGTGTTTTTACTCATATAGCAAAAATGTCTACCCTCAAATAATGAAACATGAGGCACTTTATTCAAATAATAAAATGTGGTGCAAACAAAATGGGATAGATATCATGCAATATATATTACACTCCCAAGCCACTGGGTATCACAAAAACCCAAAATTAGCCCACGGCTAAAAGATTACATATATGGAGTGACTCACAAACACTCCGTCACTAGCATACTTGGCTGCTAGTCGCACTGGTCAATCAAGCGATCCACGCCCACCAATGGGTAAACAACGCCCGATCACCTGGTATTCAAGCAACACACTGTTTATTGAGCTCCACGGCTGCTATGGTTAGCTTTACAGCTGCTATAGTCAACTTCCATTGTCCCCTCTATAGCTGGGACCTCGTCGACTCTGATCACTACAGCTGAAAATAAATCTAACACCGTGTAGTATGATTGACACGGGCATATACGATAACACGTAATGACGTTATATACGGTAAGTTACACAAATTATATTATCGGCACAACATTACAAAGCAATAACCAAGTCCAGAAGTGAACCTACACGTGTCTGATAAGAATCTTATGGTACTAAACGTTTCCTTAAAATGCCACTTTATATTGCTAATATAAAAGCTCTTATTAAGAACAGACAAGAAAATATTTGCATTGTACTACGCAAGTCGAAGCTACATAGAAAATATACACCATGAATTAATAAATATTTTACATACCTCTACAGCTGAAGACGTGCAAATCCTTAAGTAGAAAGCTCACTGACAAGACGTTCCGTAATGTAAAGATTTAGTCTTACGGTGAGGCATTTATACACAGACGATGCATTCGGTTTTTCCCATCGAAAGCACTTCGCACGTGCGGCATGGGGTGAACCGAACTCACTGTTTCGAAATATTGTAAAATATACATAACTCACTCTCGGGTATCGTTGTTACACTGAAAAACGAAACCCGAGTACATGTATTTAATAAAAGGGATTTATACAATTCCGTGACACATAGTCATCCATAGAAAGGAATAGGATTCCGTATAAAAAGCAAGCCTTTATATCTGCAGTGCTTTGTTGACTGGAAGTTCAAGATCAAGCTATCTGTATATATTCGAACGTAACCAAGAAGCTTTCTAAAAAGATGCATTACCGTCAAAGATGAAGAGGGATCAGTCGTGAAAGAATCCACAATTGTATCAGTTAATGTCAAGGGGAAAAAAAACGTCAATATTTTCATCGCTCTCTTGAGTGAAATGCTAAACCTTAATCGACGTTCACCTTGCTGTATTAGAGATGAATTGTAGAATTTGTGCTCTTTGAGACGACATGTATCTAAAATTATGTATCGCAGCATATAATTTTTAAACTAAAATTTAGTCTGGTCTATGACGAAAATTCGTACAATCCTCTTTGCATTTCAGACACAAGACAATCTCTGCAGCAATGAGTGACTGGGGGATAGCGCTGTTGGTGATTGCTTTGGTGGCAGTGGCAGCTGTCGTGTTGGGGATTCTGTTTAGAATATTCGGAATATACCAGATAACATCCTGCTTTGCAACTAGTGAAGAAAAGGCTGTTTTGACCAAAAATGAACAATACAACGGGTACATGGTAAGAGAGTGGCACAGTTCAGATTAATTTTCATGCATAAACATCCTGTATTTTATTGTTTTTGCATGGTAAATAATGGTAACATACAGAAATATGATAATACACATGAAGCTATGTTGACTTGCTGTGACAATTTTACTTGTCTGTGAAAGTGGTGTATTATAATGGCAAAAACTTTAGAAAGAAAACGCGCCATACGCCGACAATACGTTAATTAAATCTTAAACGTTATACAGTCTTATGAGCTAAAGAGATTGGTAGCAGAACAAGACTCTTTATTGTTGTATTTTATGTCATTCTGGTTTATAGTATGTAGTCCTGTGTCAGGGTAAATAACATTTTTAATTACCAGGCAATATCCAGAGAGAAGAAATGCAAATGATGATAATACCTTTAAATAGAAGCTTACAACGTAAGAAATATAAGAAACTGTATGAAATTTAGTAGAGGCAGGAAAATACATTTAAAGAGACATTAATTGAGTATATTGCCAATAAAAAGCCAAGCAGATGCCGAAGTGTACAGTTGAAATCGAAAAACAAATGTTACTTTTGTTTTCAGGTTAATTCTGAATCTGACTTTACACTTGACCGTACTGGAAAGTACGTGGAATATGACACTTTGCATACAGACCCAAAATACTCAGGGTTGGAATCTCATTCACCACCTCGTCAGGAAAGTGCGAGAAGCAGTCCGGTCTCCATGGATACAGGTTCCATAGGTAGCTACGCTGTCATTATCATCCATTTCAGGATAAGCGTTGGGTGCTTGTTCTTGTCTGGTTTCTTAATTAAAACAATATCATTTCATTTTTAGTCGAAATAAAAAATATGTGCTAGAACAAATCAGTTTGATTCATAAAATAAAATCTATTCTCATGTGAGTGACACTTAACAGATCATATCGGTATACCTACTCAGGTCTGATATAAAACAAATTCGTAAAAAACATCAGAAGAAATGATATAGTGGATCCGGAAAATACTTCCAAATAAAGATCATAATACTGTCTAGATATGTGACATTTGACTCGCGGTATATGTATATATATATATATATATATATATATATATATATATATATATATATATATATATATATATATATATCACGAAAGTAAGCGCATTAAAACGTTTCACTTTTAATCATCAAAATACTCTATAATAGTAGTTAAATCGTCTATGTTTGGCGTATAAAGAATACAAATCATATGACGAAATAAAAGTCCTTTTCATTTACACGGGATCCAGTAAGAGATCGCTTCAATGATTCAGGGATCTATTAAGATAAATGTACAAACAAGTTTCGTCTATATATATATATATATATATATATATATATATATATATATATATATATATATATATGATTTTACATCTTTTAATATGCTTGCAAATCGACAGATTACAGCCATTCATTAATGGTACTCTACATTTTCCAAACGATAGTTGAAAAGCAAATATACTAAACACATGAGTTTCAGTACATTTAATTACACTAATGTATTACCTGCAATTAAAGTAAAACTAAATAATTCTTCTACATTTTGTTAGACCATTAGCTTTGCAGTCAAAGTCTCTGTACAGAAAATTACTGCACCAAACAAATAAACAAGAAAGATAACGAGAGATAAGAAGTTAGTTGTAATTTTATTTCTTAAGGATTGCCTCTTTTATATCGTGAAAGTATTTGTGTTTGGATGCTTAATGAGAACTAGGCACTATTTATGATGCTCATTTATACGCAGACTGGACATGAGAACTGGGCACCATTTATAATGCACATTCATAGGTAGACTGGATATGAGAACTGGGCACTATTTATGATGCTCATTTACACATAGACTGGATGTGAGAACTGGGCACTATTTATGATACTCATTCATATGTAGACTGGATATGAGAACTGGGCACCATTTATGATGCTCATTTATACATAGACTTGATATGAGAACTGGGCACTATTTATGATGCTCATTCATACGTAGACTGGATATAAGAACTGGACACCATTTATGAAGCTAATTTACACATAGACTGGATGTGAGAACTGGGCACTATTTATGATACTCATTCATACGTAGACTGGATATGAGAACTGGGCACCATTTATGATGCTCATTTATACATAGACTTGATATGAGAACTGGGCACTATTTATGATGCTCATTTATACATAGACTGGATATGAGAACTGGGCACTATTTATGATGCTCATTCATACGTAGACTGGATATAAGAACTGGGCACCATTTATGATGCTCATTTATACATAGACTGGATATGAGAACTGGGCACTATTTATGATGCTCATTTATACATAGACTGGATATGATTTGGGATTAATAACTCGTATATAATATCTATAATGATAGTTAGATCTATGCAATTGTCACTTTTACCCTAGCTAGTGGTCGCTAAATACTCCCCGCCACCTTTTTTTTTGAAAACATTATTATGTATTTGCTATTATTTCTTCACGGTTCCTAAATCATGCCAAACTCCGGTGATCAAGGAAAATACTGATTTGTTTCTATTTATTTTAAACTACTTACTCTACAATGCGACTGCTACACATTTCATCGTGCTTGCCATATGACATGCCTACCACTGATATATATATATATATATATATATATATATATATATATATATATATATATATATATATATATAGAGAGAGAGAGAGAGAGAGAGAGAGAGAGAGACAGACAGACAGACAGAGACAAAGAGAGAGAGAGAGAGAGATAGAGAGAGAGAGAGAGAGAGAGAGAGAGAGAGAGAGAGAGAGAGAGAGAGAGAGAGAGAGAGAATTACAAATATACACCAAACGGAGCGGAAAGTGATATCCCTGGATTCTACAGGAGAATGCTTGGTGCTTACAGGCAAGGCGATGGGTGCCGTAACTCGTGGACCCGGGTATACTAATGCCTGCACAAGACTGATTTTCTGCGGTTTCGCAGTGCATCAATATCTGTCATCTATTTCGTTAGGAGGCGTATGACATACATTGTACCTCTGACTTTATTTTCTTTGTTGATTGTTTTTTATCATTGTGTTTCTTCTTCAGGGGATCTCAAGAAAAGGAGTGATGCTTTAAATTTTCTAAAGTTACAAAAAGTTTTCAATCTATTTTCTACAAGGTACGCATTTCATTGAAAAATGGGAATACGTTATAAGGACTATACGGATATATGAATGCGTCTTTAATTCATATTCTAAAAACTCTAAATTTGTAAACTATATTACTGAACAATAATTTCCAATTTATCTTACAGGAAGTAAAAAAATCCATTTTTGACATATACTTCTTATGCATATAACTTTCAACAATTATAGATTCACATTTCAAAATATCTATGGACCGAATAGAGACAGCCCAGAATTTTATTCTCAGATAAAAACGATATTGGAGATTTTAAAAATGATTATATTTTAATTGTAGTAATTTCATTTAGTCATGGATCCAGGCTCTGACGGTTTTAATTTTAATAATGTTAATAATTCCAGCAAAAGAGAAGGTTTTTTTTATATTTGTATGGAATGTTGTCTGGAGCTGAATATTGGTGTTCATAGATACATATGGAGTAAAAGTAACTCAATCAAACAAGCAAGACTTTTTTGTTTTTTTCCAGTCTTTAAATATTTATTTGCAATAGTTAAAAATGTTAATAGTGAAACATGATATAGGACTGAGCATTCATTGGTACAAATAAAAAGTCTTTTAAAAAAAATCTAAAAGAAAATCATTTCTGAAATTTAATAATTTACTGCTCAAAGACACAGCATACATAAAGGAAGTATACACAAATATTTCCTCCCCCCCCCAAAAAAAAAAACAAAACAAAAAAACATTAAAAATGTAAAATACCAGTACATTTGCGTAGAGCAATCTGATAATTTTGGTAAATATACCATCTGCTGATATGAAATTCATTATTAGTGATCAACTTTTCTTTGAGGTCCTATTGTTAGAAATTAGAGAAATTACAATATAGATTTCTTCTTTCAAGTGGAAAGCTCAACATCGACAGGAAAATCAACTGCTCGAAGATATAAAGTTATTAGAAGACCAAAATAATGAAAACGAATTATAAAAATTAGATGAAAAAAGGAAAGAAGTTGAAGAGATGAGGAAGAATAAAATAGATGGAGTAATGGCTAGAGCTAGAGCGAAATGGATTGAGGATTGGGAAAAAGTAACCAAATACTTCTGTTATCAAGAAAATATCAAAAAACTGAATTAGTAAAATGATGCCTGCACTGGTCCATAATAATGGATCGGTAACAGAAACTCCAGAGCAAATTTTGGGAGAAGCAAGTAATTGATACAAAAAATGCGAAGTTTAACTTTTTGATCTTGAGACTTTTAATTAATTATTCGGATATTCCCAAATTAAAAAATAATCATAAGGATTCAATGAAAGGTCCAATATCCTATCTAGAAGCCACTAAAGGGCTCACATATGTTTGTAATTTATATCTCTATTTCTTTTCTTCCTTTATCCCTTCTTTTTTTATTTTAAAAAATAATTATAGCCCATACATTTTCTTAATGGGTTTTATTAAAAGTAATCTCTATTTATGACAAAAGATATAAACTTAGGAATATGTACCTGAATAATTAATATAAACTGTATGCTTCTATATGTATCAAACTACTACAGCCCAGCAAGTAGTAAACACGGCAATGTTAGCAAGGATTTTTTCTTCTTCTTCTTTTATCTAGCTGTAGATTGATCATAGATCTTGTATCAGTATACATACACGATGATTCCAAGGTCCCCGTCCTTGGTGCCATTATGTTTATGGGTCCATAAACAAAAGCTTGTCATTTTGCAATCATTCTCTCTTGATATTCCTTTTGATCCAAAACTTCTTTTTTTTTTACTGATGCGCTTAGTGTCCAACCAAGGAACAAAGAGAAAGACAGAATTTGCTGGCTCGGTAACAAGACCGATGAAGAACTAAGACGCTCTCTGATCCTTTGTTGATGAACATAACATTTTGCTAGCATTACTCCCTTACACAGATAAAAGCATTTTATCCGACAGTCACTCTTTAAGATTATAATGCTAGTGACGTTTCGATTTCAG